>CM046891.1:3932212-3974138 GCA_025688845.1 Cucumis hystrix | reverse complement strand
TATTAAATGGCGCATATCCATAGAAATCATTGGAACTTAAGTCAACGACCTCTAAATTCTGCAAGGAGAAGAGATTCGGTGGAAAAGAATTTGTGAGAAAGTTGTCTGACAAGTTAAGAGTTTTGAGCTGAACCAAATCTCCCAAAGACTCTGAAACAGTTCCTCTTAATCTCTCACCTGGAAGTTCCAAACCCACAACTCTAGATAAGACATTAGAATCATTGAACTTCAAAGCTGGTGGATTGCTGCAGGTCACTCCTTTCCAACTGCAACAATCAGAAGAAGAGCCATCATCCCAACCTTGAACTGGAGTGTGAAGGGCATTGACAAAGCTTTTCAAGGCTTTCAAATCATCAGGGTGGCATTTTGCATCAATGGAGATGAAGACTTGAGCATAAAAGAAGAAGCAACAGCAAAGGGAGCGAAAAAAGAAGAAAATTGTTATACCCATTTATGATAAAGCTGAAAGACAAACAACTTTGTGTTGCTTGTGGATTATGGGGGAAGAATCTGGTTTTGTCCAGATAAACGGGATGGCAAAAGAGCATGGCGTGTAGAGGAGAAAAGACAGCAGGAGTGTGAAATGAAGAATTTCAAAACTCCCGAGTCCAAGAGGTAAGTAAATATTTCTATTATACAATGGACAAGTCATTGTTGTTATGACTTTCAAATTCACCCTTTGAATTTGTCTAAATTGATTGGCATTTAGTTCCATACATTTTTGTCTCCCTGTGACTGCCTTCTGGGCCATGAAAATTATTAGGGTCAGTGTGTATTTATTGTTTTAGAATATACGTATGGCGGGAGATTCAAAATTCCATCCGGTCTTTTTAAAACATTGTGTTACATGTTTTATATTTATAAATCATAAAACTAGTCGTACTTATCCAGTCAAAATGGTTGATACTAAGTTATTGTTGATTTATTTATGAATATAATATATATTTAAAAAAATTAGTTAAATTGCAATTCTAGCTCTATTATTTAGAGTACGGGTGTAAGAATAACCCAAATAACCCTAAACATGGACTATCCGACTCATATTATATGAGTTGGGTTGGGTTGGGTTGAGGACTGGGTGTTGAAAAATTCGGTTCAATTTAAATTAATAATAATATATAAATATATATTTAAACATTTATATTATATATTTTTTAATTATTATTTGATATTTATGGATTATGTTTTGGAATGTTGAACTTTTATGGATGTTTGAAACTTTGAATTTATGGATGTTTCAATTTTTGGATGTGTATTATATGACATATACAACGATTTTAAACTTAAAAAACATTAAGAATGAAAAAAAAAATACAATCGGACAACCCAATCCATATTTTAAGGGTTTGGGGTTGGGTTGAGAATATAATTTGGTTTGCCAACCCAACCAACTCGAAGATTTTCAACCTAACCCGTTTACACCCTTAGTTTAGAGAGAAAGCTAGAGTTTAGCCTATAACCTGATAAAACCTCGTATATAGTCCTTATGGTTTGACAACTTTCATAAATAGTCTCTACGAGCGAGACTAGTTTCTATGATTTATCAAACTAAAATGACTAAATTCTAGTTATAAACTATAAAGATTAATTTTTTATCCTTTTAAAATATTAGGAACTAAATTTGTAATTTAACCTAAGAATTTATATAATTATTATTTTGTATTGTTATATAATTTATCATACATTACATAATACAGTATTAAAAAAAGTGAATTTATAAATGTCGTTATATGTTTTTGATATAATTTTGTTTTTTAAAGGTTAATTTTCAGAAAGAGTTTTTAGAAACAGAGATTGTTTGTGAAAGACATATTTGCTAAATTCAATAAATTTGAAAAAAAAAAAAACATAAAATCATGTACCAAAGATGCCCTTGGTTATTGGGTTGTTAGCTACAAACCCATTAGTATTTGTATTGTGAATCATTAGATAAAACCTTTTTTAACTTTCATTTCCAAAATAACGCTTTTTTCTTCTACTTCTATCATCCTTTAACTCAAATAATTCTTTTATATATTAAACATCAAACTAACCCTACAAAATGTTCTTAAAATTTAGTAGATTAGTAGAATTATTTATACTAATTAAATTTAGACACCTTTTAAACTCTACAAACTAACATAGAACAAATTCCATAATCAAAATGTTGTTTAGTTTGATCCCTATTTTGAAATAGTAAAACAAAATCACAAGATATGAAGAAAAGTAGAAGCATTCAGAGTAAGGGAAAAATGAAATATGACATGTTGCTAGGTAGGTTGTGAATTAGAGCATTTTGAGACCACGGAATATGTGTGGAGAAAGAAATGTTTGTACGTAGATGTAAATAGAAGTTCTGTAAATAGACCCTAACTTTAGAAGTTTCGTAAAGTAATCTTGTAACTTAAAAGTGATATTAGAAGACGTGTGTGTAACGTAGGTTTATCTTTTGCAATGTGATGCTGAAAAAAAAGTAGGTGGATCTGACTAAGAGAAAACAGTGTTGGATCTAATATTGTTATAACAATATATCCAACAAGATGACAATTACGAAAACAAGTAGAAAAAGTGATTACAAAAGAATTGATAACCTAGTTCGATACAAAATTACCTACGTCTGGGGGGCAATGTGTCCAGATTAGAACGAAACTTCACTGTATAAAGAGTTTAACAATTACAACGAAGGTATTTATCTGACAGATTCCCTCTTCAGTGACTCCCATATAACTTGCTCTACAACGTTTGTTTCAACTTAGACTTCCCCTAAGTTTGAACTCCCTCACTTCCACAATATGCTTCTTCAAACTTTGTATGAGATCGTCTCAATACAATATACTTAAGCTTCCCCTAAATACAAAATCAATATCTAACTCCTTCCAAGTTCTACAAAAAGTCTTAGCGACAAGCATAGGGATCTTCATTATCAATATATGAAGGTTGGAGGCTTAGGCACGAGGATTTTCCCTAAGCTCAAAATGTTCGATCACACACTATTTTAATGAGGCAACTTTAACCGTAAGAAGAATAGAGTAACATACATATATGGCTAGCTTATAGAATACTAATTTAAGAAATAATAAATACTATTAGTAGAGAATAAAGATTGAAGATATGTTGGAGAATCAATGCTCCACAAAATCTAAAAATCAAAATTTCATACCCAAAACAATATTTTGTTGACGCACTGGTCCCAATGTTTATCGTTGACATGTTGTCTATTATGTTTCTCAAATTTTACCTTTAATAGAATTAAAGGTGAACCAATACCATCGAAGTTAGGCTTCTAACTAATGGATAACTATATAAATGCAATTATCGGCAGCTCCTCCAATCCAACTACGTAAATGCAATTTGGTACTAAAAATTAGGAATGGAGTCCATGTTTAACTTTTTTTTTTTATGCAAACTTTGTTGTACTTAAACTTATTTGGTTTAAAAATAGTAAAATAAATTAAAATATTTATAAAATGTAACAAAATTTCAAATTTAGTTAATAATACATGAATAGAAATGTCCATTCACAGTGTTATGAAAAAACTCTCCCCCCATAATTTAATGTACCCAACAGTTTTTTGTTTTAACATATCAAACTTTATACCATTATATATTTATTGAAATAATCTTTATAGGTGTTAAAAATCTTAAAACTATAAATTATAGGCTATTACAATGCGACTGTATGAGTCGGGATAGCTTTTAGGCAATGGTGTTAATGAAACTTTTTCCTGACCTGAGATGTAAATTGATCATAATGCAAATATGTATCGAGATAGACATTTAAGAGAATGTGTGGAGTAAGGGATAAGTTATTATAGTCTTTAGTTATTATAATTAAGTAATATTAGTTTATGTAGATTGTTTTAGTTTGAGTTATAATAATATATGTTTCTGATGTAGATTATTTTGATTTGAAAATGAAATTGTAAACACTGTAGCAAAAAATATATATATATATATATATCATAACAGATAGTAAATAATAAAGTTCTGAAATAGTGTTTAGAGTAGCTAATTGAAAATTTTTAAATAGTATTTATTATAGTTAGAAGTGGTTATAATAGTCTTACATAATTTTGGTCTCCAATGATCGTTTATGATTTTAAATTTTTGTATCCCAAACACAATCTTATGCAATTGATATCTTGGGAGAAGAAAAACAGTAAATTAAAATGATTAAAAAGAAGAAATAATAATAAATGTTGTCTCAAATTATATTGATGAAATGTTTGGAGATTGAAAATCAATAATTTTATGGAGACGATTTTATTATTAATAAAATAACGGGAAAAATATCAATACGAGTTTTTATTTGGTCATTATGTTTCATAATCAAACATCTTTGTTCTTAGCCTTTAAATAATGTTCAATTTTAATCCTTTGAGGCGATAAAACAGCTTTAAAGGAATGGTGACAGAACTAATTTTAAATCAAAATATATTAATCATACGATAATTTTTAATTTCAATTAGAAAAAAAGTTTTTTTTAAAGAGAATAAAATATAAAAATAGAAGAAACTCAAGATTTTTCTTTGTATGAAAAGCTGGGACTGAGAAGTGGTCTATGGAGTTTCTTAAAAAAAAAAAAAGAACTTTTTGTCCAATCAAAATTAAATTAGTCACATCATTAATATATTTTGGTGTCAAATTAGTCCAATTATCATTCCGTTAAGTCACTAACGTTGAGTATTATTTAAATCTGAAGACAAAAATGTAAGATTTTAAAATCTATGGACTAAATAGAGATTAAGACAGAAAAAAACATAGAGACCATAAAGGTATTTTTTTTCCTAAAAAAATATTAATATCTATGATTCAACAAAGTGTTCTAAAGTTGAAAGATATTGTAAGGAAATTTTCTAAAATATTGTGAAAGGAAAGAACTGTATTGGGTAATGAAATTGATAGCCATATCTGTAAGTTTGTTGGCAGTTATTCACCTCCGCTAAACCAAAATTATGATTAAATTTGTTTTTACAATGAAGATAATTTTTTTTAGGTAAAAATAAATTAAATTATACATCATAACATTCTCCAAAGTAAAAAACTTGGGAGGGCTTAATAAGTATAATGACCTTTAAAAGTGTGTATAAAAGGTATGGGAATGATTGGAAGAGAGAAAGAAAATGAATATTCAAGTTGAGGGAAGAATCGAATAATTGAAGAAGGTGTGGTGTAGGTCTATTTTTGCAATGGTCATGTCACCCCAAATCCCCAAATTAGCCTTCCAACAAACAGATAACTACAGAAATGCAATTAATGGTAACACAATCATTTCAGCTCCTCCAATCCAACTATACTTTCATATCAAATATTTTTGCACAACAATTTTATTCTTTTAGGTAAATGCCTAAAATAGTACAAATTGGAAGCAGCAGATCCAATATTTTCCCCTTCTCTCTCTCTCTCTCTCTCTCTTTCTTTCTTTTTTTTTCTTTTTTTTTTTTTTTTTTCCCTCTCCCTTTTCACTCAAATCTCCCAAGCAATATATCTGCAGCTGACTAAAACTTTACTTCCCTCTTAATATTTTTGTGTGCTTGGGGGAGCTCACAGACATGACATCAAAAAAATATCAAACACTTTTTCTCAGCCATCAATTTGATTTTGTCTGATTGGGCAGCAGGAAGGGCAGCAGGGGCTAACCGTCCAATCAGCCGTACACATCATCATTATCGTCGTCTTCATCATCTTCTTCTTGTTCGTATTTCTTTGCAATGGCCCTGGTGTAGGCATAAAACACAACCAAGGGCCAAAAGAATGGAGCCATCCAATTCTGACCAACCAATTCAAAAAACAGAAGATTACATCAGAAATCACTCTTTCTTTTTTGGGCCAACACTTTCTTTCCTCCTAACTTCATTTTCTTTCATCTTACACCAGCCAAATAAAGTATTACATAGACATCTACATTCCTAATCCTAAACCTAAACTAACTGCCCATTTGGATTAACTTTCGAGTGTTTATAAACACTTAGAAAGTCAATCTGAACACATTGTAAACCAAGTTCTGACTCAAAAGAAGTTGAAGAAAATTCTGTGTCACTTTGCACCCATTCGGCTAACATATTTGTTAAAGATCTTACCAGGTTGTGCTAGGTAAGATTCTATTTGCAAGATCTTCATTTATAGATACCGGAAGTGGTAGCATTTTGCTCATTATGCCTGGAGTGTCCCTCATGCTGCAAAAGTTGGAAATCAAGGTCTCAATTAATAGGTGATGGCTCTGCCTAAACACTGGGTCTGTAGGAATCACTTTCAAGTAAATAAAATGAATAACCACTTACTCATTTAGGATAGCAATAATATTATTCCTTGTCCGGCAGAAAAGATCAATGTTATCCTGCAACTGCTTGAAAAGATGATACATCATAACCCAATAAAAAACTTGAGCATCTATAATTTCATGACATAGATTTGTTTTACATTTGTATCAGCTAGTGGTTATTTTGAAGAACAAGAATAAACCATCAACAGAAGACATTTTAGACCATAGCAATAAGGCATTAACATACCCCCACCCCAGTATTTTTTAAAGCACAAAATGCAATAAAACACAACAGTCTTCCAAGGCTTAAGTGCAAAACACACACACACACGAAAAAAGGTGTGGACTCTTTTTTGTAAGATGCACATATATGAGTACTACATTAAGAAGAACAAAAACTGTTGAAGTGAAACTATAAAAAAAAAACCTTCTAAACACAAGAAAGTTTGCATTGGCTTAGTAAATTTGATATTTCTAGTTAATAAATAATGAAAAACCTTAGTTATTACTATTTTTAAAAAATAATGAAAAAGTCCCAAGGCCAGGGCATTGAGCCTAGGGGCTTCACAAAAGGCATGTGCCTTATGTTGTGAGTTTTGCTTTGTCAAGGCAAGGCACCAAACTTGGACCTTCAGCCTAGGTGTGTGCCTGGAAAAGCTGTATAAAACATTGCCTTATCCCCTTCCATTGATAGGATGCAATCAACATCAATGAACTATCAGAATTGCGAAAATAGTTTGGAAGTTTCTAAGCTTCATTTAGGAGATATATTCAGTTAAAACCGAGGTATCATTTATGTGTCTCAGAAAGTGACAGAAAAGTGCATTCCTTCAGGAGTATAGTGTTGACATTTTGCATTCATGAAATTTTTGGAATCCTGCAAAATTATCCAAGAAGTCCTCTCCATCACTTCTTTCCCATGCCTTTATTAGCCAAGCAACAATTGAACAATAGCATCCACAAAAGTGCTAAATGATAAGCTAACAGACAAAGATCCTTCCATGTGATTTCATCATAAGGGAAATTAAGAATAAAAAAACAGGTGGGCCTTCATCTTTTTTCAGATTATATGGAGTCTAATTTATAAAGTAAAGTTCAGAATACTGAGTAAACTTATTCTAGGCTGGTGAAATGTGACAGTTTAGTATTATTATATTAAGACCAGATAATTTCCCATTCAAAACTAACTAATATGAATTGCAAATGGTTCTAGTAGAAAACAGCGTCCACTAAAAGCCAAAAGATATTCACCTTGTACATGGAAAGGTTGGAAGTAATTTGACTAAAAGCTTGAGCATTCTGTTCCAAAAGATGTGCAGCTGCACTGCTAATCTCTGAGACTTTGATGAAAAGAAACGTCTCAATAGAAACTTGAATAATTGGTAGTTGTTAAGAGCTACTATAATGAAGTATAGAGGAAGGAAATTTCAAGAACAGCTAACCTTCAGAAGGCATACGTTCTTTTCTGTTCACATGCTGCATCATATGTGAATATGCACCCATGCTGGGTCCAGGGGCTGAAGGTGTGTTCATTTTTAAAGATGGCTCCACCAGCTTATCCTGAACATTCAAAAGCATTAGGAAATTGGATCTTCAAATCGATATGACATCGTAAAGAGGAAATTCTTGATTTGAACCTATACTTCAACTTAGTGTCCTATAATTAGTTTAGACGTTGAACTATTGAAGGAAGTAGATACATTAACCAGTGAATGTAGAAATTAACTGAAAGAAATTCTCTTGAACAGATTGTGCAACTTAACAACTGATAATATTGCCAGATAAGAATGGCAATGTATCCATAAAAGCTAACAGAAGCTAGTCTTGTTCTGAAAAGTTATAAGCTCCAGGCATCGGCATAAACCAAAAGCAGGAAACTGTAAGGGATACATTGAAATGAATAACCAATGATTCTAGAATTTTATGGAACCCAAGTAACCTTGTTGTATGTTGTCATTGTCGATATTTGAATATTAAAACACAAGATCTTATAAGAATTTCAGCAATTTCATCTGTGCTAGTCATTCTGAGCTTCTCCAAAATAGAAAAATAAATGTTGGAAAATACAAACATCAAAATAAATGTACTAGCAGAACAAACATTACACACACATCAAGTTTCATTAAAGTACCTTTCGATTGTTCACTTTCTTTCCAATGTGTTCTTCAGGCTTTCTTCGTTTTCTCTGTTAAGAAGTTTGCTAGTTAGACTTCTATATGAACTTGAAAAGGGCAGACCAGTTGTATTTTACACAGAAAAAAGCTTTCACAAAGTGTAATAGAAAAGGCAACATTAACACAAAATCTTTTGGTATCATGAAATTTGGCAACAAACAGAACTCACTTGTTTTGAACAAATAAACTAAAAAAGAAAAAAAGTTGCTTTTCAAAAGTAGTGCTATAAACTAAATAGAGAGGCTATTTTACATTCAAGTGAAGGAAAACTTTGGGAGTTGTGCCGCCTAAAGACACCTAATTCCATATTGTCCACAAAATAATGAATCCCAAACAATTTCTATTAAAATATAACTCATACTTAAGTCACAATCATAATACAGAGAAGCATTTTATAAGATTGAGGTGCTTACAGTCATCCACCTACACCTTAAAGCAACATCCCTGACAGTTTTATCACGCAACGTGGCAGCAATCTTGATATACCTCAAAATGCTTGGTTCATCAGCAAACCTATCAAATGGCAAGCAAACAATATAGAAAATACTGAAAAAGAAAGTTGATCGTTCCAATTAAGACAGAGAGAACGGAAGATAGAAAGTATGACCTGTGATGTCTCTATAGTTTTATCGAATAACAAGAAATTAAAATAGATTACACAAGAGAAGAACTTTAATGTATCAAGCAGTCCAGAAAGAATGAGTGACTAAACATAAAAGAACTTCAAAGGGAAAAGAAACCACATGTAAGGGGATAATATAAAACAATTATTGGATTCCAATTCTGATATAAATTCCACCGTCTTGCTGTCTGTAGGTATCATTGTTTAGATTATTTCAAGTTCAATTTATAACATAAAAGACCTGATATAAAACAAAGACGTCCAGAGTTCTATAACACTGAAAATTTCCTTCCAAGATAACTCTTCGCACAAATTTCAGTAATCCTAAAGCCAACAAATCCAATAAGAACATAAGTTAGAAAATAAAAAGAAAGAACCTACATGACAAGACCTTCCTCCAATTTGAATTGCTCTTCCACAGACCATTCGACTGCCAACCCAGCATCATGCTTGAGCCCTGGCACCGTATCAAGAAGCAGAGAACCAGATGAATTGGTAGCTTGGCTAATAACAGGATGATTGTTGTTATTGTTGACGACGCTAGAATTCCCTGAAAACATTATGGCCGACGCGTTGTTGACCCCAAAATAGTTCCCCATTGTCATCATCTCTGAGCTGCTAGTGGTTGCGGTAGACTGAAAAGATATTGCGTGCCGATTCAAAGCCGAACTTAAGGTTTCGTCGCGGTGAAACCCCGTGTTGGATTCTGCTGCCATGATTACTAATCCTCTTATTTACAGTAACTCTCACAGGAATCTCAGCTGAAGCATATCCAACCTATAAATTCAGGAAAACAACAAAACAATTAAATCATAAAACCCAAAGAAGACATAATTACTGCAAAAAAAAAAAAAAAAAAGGAAGAACACAAGTAGTATCTATAATAATTCGCACACAAATAAACATCCCAAGCAGAAGAAAGGAAAAGGAAGAATGCAAAAAGGCCATAATTCCAAAACAATCGGACAACATAATAAGGGGAAATGCAAAATTGATACGACAAAAACCCACAAACAGCAAGAAACAAACCCAAAACGCAAACACCCATCAAAATACAAAGCATTTTTGAAGCTCGAAACTCCACAAATCAGAGCTAAACCCCCCATGAAACAGCAAAATTACAAGAACCCAATCGAAAACCCCCAAAAAGGGTTGAAGGAAAAGGACATAAAAAGGCAAAAATAAGAAGAAAAGAAACTACTCACGTAGATTTCATCTGGGTAACGATCGAAATGGCAAAGGATAGAAGCCCTAACAGCACAAAATGAAAAGAAATTACAGAGAGAGAGAGAAATAGAGAGAGAGAGAGAGAGAGAGAAAGAGAGAGAAAGAGAGAGAAAAGCAAAGGGAAGGGTGGGGGTTACCTTTTTTGGGTGCAACTTTCCGACGAAGCCCTGATTGGCTTTGGGTGTGGCAATACAAAGCTTTAAAATTATATTATGAAATCCATCTTACAAAACGTAGAAAGAGAGAGAAAAAAAAAGGCTTGAATTGAACTCTACAGCTACAGTTAGAGGTAGAAAATACAGAAACAAAGAAGTGTTAAGAATTGAAATTGGTAGGCTTTATGAGCCACCAAAATCCAAGGAACCCCCTCCTCTTGTCTTTTTGATTTGGGTCATTTGGGTCATTCAATTTCAATCCTCACAAAGCTCCACCAATGGAAAAAAAGCTCAAATTTTAAAACAAAGTAAAGCAAGAGAGAGGAGAAAAGAAAAGGAAGAAGAGGGGGGTTTCTTACTTTCAAATAAATAATGGATACGTTGTTGCAGATCTTGGAATTCAGCAACAGTGCGAATCCCCATAAGCATTTGATGCCAATTATTGTGGACTCTCCACCTTAGCTTTTATTTCAAAAGAAAAAAAAAATATATATTTCTTAAAATGGTATAAATATGAATATTTAGGGTATTGTGTGTTGTGAAGTGGATTATATATAGTGAAGGCATTTGTGATAAAACTACATGTAACTAAAGTAGCTGTTGTCTCACGCCAACATTTTTAGTCCTCTTTATTTTAAATTCAATTCAATTACTTTACCCTTAAGAACCAATCATTTCCTTTTCTTCACCATTTTTAATCTTTCCTTCCCTTCACCATCCTCACCTCACTCCCTCACTGTTACAGAATATTTATCATCTGCTCATCTCATAATATATATTTACGAAAAATAAAAACACATCTATCTTAATCCTCCACTTTCGGCTCTAAACAAATACTCTTTTCTTTATTATCAACACTTTAAGAATAAAGTTCTGATTTTTTTTTTCTTTTCAGTTAGGAATTTGAGTCATATATATAAACATTTTGCAATTGTTGTTTTGTTTTTTTAAGGGTCTCTTTTACTTTTGTTTTTAATTGGTTTTTTGTTCTTATAATAATAGGTTTTGTATATGTATGTATATGGCTAGCTTCATTCATATTTGGTCTATTTGTTTTATAAGTATGGATGTTTTCTTTTCTTTTATCTCTTCAAAGAACACTTTTTTTTATAAGTATGGTTGGCTTGATAAACTCACTTGTGGGTGGGTGTTCAACCACTTCTCCCTGCCACTTCTTTGATCTGTTATGCAATTAGACTTCATCTACACGACACCAATTGCATCAATATGGTGTTAGATCGAGTACACTTTGATGCTAAAATTAGTAAACAAAAAAAAAAGTGGTTTGACCAAATATAAAAGGATTGTTTGTTTCATGAAATTGTTTGCTGTGGTATTGTTTTTATAAAACTCATCCTTGAACTTTCCACTTGAAGATACGTGCAAAATCTCATTCTTGTCAAAATAAAGTGTGATTCTCAAAATTGTCGAGTGTCAATGACAAGCTCATCTCGATCATTTCTCCTTTAGAATTGATCACTTACAATTTCTTCTTATGTAGGCTTTTGTTTTCTTTTGGGCTTAAGTCATGTCTTACACAACTTTCAATAATTATATTATTGAATTGTCAAAATTGTTAGTCCAAGTGAGCACAGTTGAATGACTAATTGACAAATACATAGTTTGTTAACAATGTTTGAACTCATTCTTCACTTATTGTAAAAAGAAAAATTGACGTTAGAAGAGACTATGATTAAAATAAAAAATTCAATTTAATCATAGTCAATTGGTTAAGGTAGTTTTTACGGTTTGAAAGGTAAATTTCTCCTACTCTATGTTTCATAAAATGAAAAAAAAAAAAAAAAAAAAAGAAGAGAGAGAGAGAGAGAAAAGGAAACCATTTTTCTCCTTTGGCAAATTGAGCAAAAGCTAAAAATATATTTACAAAAACATGAGATAATTATTTTAAGCTGAATCAGATTACAATAATTGTGTGAAAAAGTTGAAAATGCCACTAATTCTTTGTGTTGCTTTTTAATTATATATATATAGAGATACACACATATAGTGATATTTGACTTCACCATTTATTCAATAATTACTTTTATACTAAGGATGTTTAGAGGGAGGAGATTTGAAGTAGTTGAAAGTATGTATTTAAATTAATCAATCGTAATTATACTCAAATGTGGGATTGACTTGTAAAATTAACAAACAGGCTAAATGATATGTTAAAATAATAATAAAGTTTGATGATCATACAAATCCATTAATCAAAATCATAGGTCGAAATGTTCAAAAAGTGATACTAAAAACAACAAAAACAAAACCAAAAGAAGAGGAGAAAAATTAAATTAGTTGTTCTGCCACATCATCATCTCTTATTTTTAGTTAAATAAGAAGTAAATTATGGGTTTTTTTTAGTATATTAAGCTTATCATAAATTAATAAGAAATTAAAACCTAATATATATATATATATAGACTCAACTCTTAAGCTCCACGTTAGCTCTCTATATATAAACATGATAATGGAATAGAAGTATACAACTTTAAATTGATGCGTCCACATATACTATGATTGAGCTACTTTAGCCACAATTTATTCTAGGCATATCAAATTTTAATTATGTCTATATTTTAGTACATTTTTTTATCCCTCAATTATAAAATGTCTTTATTAAAAAATAATGTCTAATTTTTAATTAGGAACGTTTTGTTCATTTTTGTATGAAAGATTTTTACTCTTTCGGAGTTATATTATCATCCATAGCCTTATAATTTAATCGAAAAAATAATCTCAATCTAATCTAATCTTTTGACGGAGCAACAAGTAAAAAGAAATCATTCTCGTAAATAATATATAAATTTATATAATGATGGTTTGTAAACAATGAAGGTCTCATCAACTTTCCATTCTACTCTTATCCCCAACCCCAACAAAACAACACCCCCATAACACATATTCTCAGAAACAAAATTGAGATTTCT
The DNA here is from genome assembly GCA_025688845.1 of Cucumis hystrix. Classification (NCBI taxonomy): domain Eukaryota; kingdom Viridiplantae; phylum Streptophyta; class Magnoliopsida; order Cucurbitales; family Cucurbitaceae; genus Cucumis; species Cucumis hystrix. Next base: position 3,960,789 of record CM046891.1, on the reverse strand, counting down.
GAGAAAAACTTAGGAAAGGGGTGACTGACACTGAAAAAGAAGAAGAAAGCTATTATAATATAATACTATTTACAGTAATGGATGGAAATGCAAGGGCATGACAAAGCCCACAAACAAAATCGTTTGGGGATATTTGTGTCATTTAATTAAAGTGATGACATCTAGATGAATATTAAGAAGAATTCATGGTCCAATTATAGTTTTGGTAAGCTATGTTGACTGGACCTCCATCTCCCAAAAGGTGTGTTAAAAATCCTGCTTTGTTGGCATCCAAGAACTTCATTATCCACGTCAAGATTTCTTTCTCATGCCCAAAGTCCACACTGAACCTGCAGAACCCCCAACAAGATTTCAATCAATACTTTCTTTTCTTTTTTTTATAATGCTCATCATCATCATATATATAGAAACAAATACATTCTTGTACTATATTGCAGTACTATGATTATCTCTGTTAATTATTACAGTTTTCAACTTCCACACTTTTAAGTTTTAATTTACTAGGCTCTTAAAACCTTTAGTTGTCGGCCATTTTTGTTGTAATGGGAAACTTTTAACGCATATGGGAAAAATACCTAAGCTACAAACATGATTGAAGTCGTTCATGAAGTTAGTAGTGTGATTGAGTTAGATTCAACTTAAAAGAAGCATAAATACAGATACAACACGATTGATACAAACATGGTGAACTAAATCTTTTAAAAATCTAGGACATGGGAAAAATTCACATTTATATGCTTGAAAGACTTGAGGTATTTTACACTCAAAAGTTCATATATGTGCCTTTTTAGTCTACTCAACGAGTGTTTTAATATATTTGCTGTGCATTATTAACAAGTGTCTGATATGTGTTCAACAAACTTCAAAATGTTTAAACATTTGAAATGTTTCAAACGCAGGTACATGCTAGCCAGACTAAAGTTTATGCCCACAACCACTAAGAAGTATTGACATTAAGGCTTCAAAAAAAGAATTCAATTGAAACAAATTAAAAGATTTGGGGGTAAAAATGAAACTAAAAGAAATAAATGGAAAAGAAAAAGAAAGTGAAAGAGTGAGTTAGGTGACAAACCACTTGATGATTCCAGTGAGATAAACAGTTCTTTTGTCCAAGTCAACCTCCACTCCTCCACTTTGGAAGAATTCTCTTGCGGCGCATCTTAGCTCTGCTTCGACTCCTTGAGGAGTATAGAATCTCACTCTTGGGCTTGACTTTGTGCCATTGCACAGTCCAAAGTGAATTAATGGATTCACTTCCCCATAAGCAAGCTGACATTTGTGTTTCATATTCACAATATGATAAGAATTTTTTAAAAGATGCTATCTATTATATTCATCATTCGACAGCAAAGAAAAACAAATATCATAAACCCAAACAGGAATAGAAAACCTTCCAACCACCACCTTCTTTACATGTCTATCTTATCAACAAAACTACTAGATTTGGGAGAGCATCATTTCTTAGAAACAGTAACATTGGTGCTGACAAACTAATTGAGAATATAAATAAACTTTGAATAAAAGATGTTTTGCCAATTGTAAAACTTTAGCACTATTTCCTTTGAATAAAAGATCTTTCAATGTTTATAAATGTTTAAACTATTTAATAAATACTACCACTCATGTAAAACTTCTTTAAAATTTTAGATGAAAAATTGGACTTGGAAGTTTCACGTCTCCCTTCAAGTCCTTGTTATCAACTTGCAGCTTTTATGAAAATAGACGAATTTTTTAAACAAAAGAAAAAGTTGTACTTTTTGTAGCCGGTACAAAATTAAATGGCCTATAATAACCCATTATCTTAAGCATCTGGATTTCGTTTTTAATGTAGTGAGTGAAGAGAGTTCTATGATTGAACAACTATAATGTCATATTTCCTCCAAGAGTTCAAGTCATGCACCAATTAAATATTAATCTTTCTAGTGCACGAGTGAGAAGGAATGTTGAGATGAGAATTATATCATACGTATTAAATTTATAGATTCGGGAACTAAATGATTAGATTTGGAAAAAGACAAGGAAATAGTGCTAAATGAAGGGGTTGAGCAAAAAAGTAAGGATCTCAACTAATGAAAACAGAATCAGAACAAAAGTATCAGAGAAATGGAATAGGTATCAGCCGAAGGTTAAAAACAGATCATAATCCTCAAAAGTTGAAATGATAAGATAAACTTTACTTACCTCCAATCGCTTGTCAGAACTACTGAAGGGCTTAACAAAGGAATAAGGTGGCCTCCTATTGCCTCTGAGAATCCCATTCTTTATGGCTATAAGTGAATATGGGTGTCCACCGACCAAGTATTGGAAATCCGAGAAGAAGGATTTTCTGTCAATTACACCCTCTAGTCGTCCAAATCTTATCAACCCATGAATCACCATAGCATTGTAAAGGTTTAGGAAAAAAGCCAATTTTTCATTATGTGACAGTTCCAAGAGGTTCACGCGGTGAAGGTCTTCTATTACATTTATGTATCTGCAATGCATAAGAAGTTTGAGACGGGAGGAAACATTTTTAGAAGTGATGAAGGGGAAAAAAGAACAGTACTCTTTTTTTTTTATTATTCATACAATTTGGTAACGTTTTTGTCATATTGTTTCTTTGTTTACTATTATTATTTAGAAAGAAAGAAAAGCTTTTTTTTGACAGTTGACTCATTTCAAAAATTCATTGGACCAAAATTGAAAAAAATTGTTTTTTAACTTTTTGTTTACTCATATTTACGTACAATTACCAAAATAGAACAATTATGCAAGTTGGGTTTTCTCTCAGCTCTCGCTCCTTAAGGTTTAAGATTTCCCACTCCTCGCTCACTCTATTTTCTCTTCCAACTCATTCTTGCTCTCATTCTCACTTTTTGTTCATTTTTGTCTTGTTGATGATTTTTAGCTCTTGTTTTTCTTTTTAATTAAAGAAAGCAAATAATCAAAGTTGTTATATTGAGGTCAAGAGAGCTAAAAACGAAAGTCAAGAGAAGAGCCCACCACGTGTGTACAATAAGGTTGTTTCATTTTATTGATGATGCAAGTAAGAGGTTTTTTTAAAAAAATAATAATAATAACTTGTTTAAAAAGTAGGACAAATCTCATTTAAAAACTCAACTTTAGGTTAAGCACAATTATCTCAAGAAAGAATGAAAAACGAAAAAAACAATAATGTTACCAAATAGAGGCCCTCATGTCTACAATGATTATGCTCGTTTAGAGAAACGAAACATTTGGTATGCAGAAAGGGAAACTTTGAGAACAGGAGGATATGAATGAAGCCATTAACTAGAAATTTGTTTTTTTATGTATAATGTGTATTGAGTAATAGATTCCTTTTTTTCTTTCAAAGCATGTATAATTATTTTATATTAACAAAAATATAAATTATAATTAAATTTTGATGTTAAATAACCAAACTTAAACCTCTGCTTTTGTCTCAAATTCAGTGTCTTTTTTAGTTTTAAAATTTTCCATTTTACCATTATTCTGAAATAAAATCTCACAAATTACTTATGCATGTAGATCATTTTCTACACATAGCTTGTGCTTTCTAGAGAGTAATTTCAGATAGTTAAAATCACTATTTACTTGTAACGTGCGTTTAATAATTTCAATTTTAATGTTTGGTTTAACACTTATAAACATGATTTTTATATTATCAAAATTGACAATGAAACTAGGTCAAAATCAAAGAGATGTGCCATAACATCGTAACATTAATGGTACTAAATTATAATTCATTTATTAATGCATCAAAGTTAAAACCAAAACAAAAAACAATCAAATAAAGTAATTAGTTCCTACGTTAACTATGATCACAGCCAGACATAAATGCTCGACATTAATAGCACACAATGCCAAATATAGAAATGAAATTGTTTTAATTTTTTTTATTACTTCTTAATTTCTTGTTTAATGCCAAATGCAAAATAGGGAAAGAAAACAAACACAAAAAGATGTGAAAATTTTGAAAATTGTACCTTCGAAATTCTTCAGTGTTGCTAATGGTGAGATAATCAACATGTTGGAGATCTTCAGAGGCATAAGATTCTAAAATGGCAGACATGATCTTGGCGAGCTTTTGTGCAACAATGGCAGCGGGCTTGGGCTCATTGTCATTAACTGAGCCCCTGAAATTGAAGCAACGAGATATAAACGGCCCATGCTCAAGGAATCTATAGAAGTGATTCCCATCTTCAAATTCATTTTCCCTATTCACAACAAAATCATTATACATCAAATAAGATCATTGACACATTCAAAGGTTTAATTCTAAAATGTTGTATTTGTTGTGTTATGTTAAATCTAACCTATCCAGTCTCTTAATTTTTGAATTTGTGTTTATTTGATTTCATAACTTTTAACTTCAAAAACCGTCGAATAGATTTTTTTCATTTTAGAAGAAATCATTCACTCATTTCTTAATTTTTTTTTAAATTCAAACATATATTAAACTCAAAATTGAAATTTTAAATGTCTAATATTCTTTTGCACTTACTTTTTGACGTTGTAACAAACAAAGTTACTTTTTTCTTTTCTTGTTTTTTAAAATTAACTTTGTAGACATTACTTTGATCTTTAAATATTCTTTTTTAGAAGTTGACTAAGAAATCAACTATTGTACATACAAATCAGAGAAAATAGGGTTAATTTTCAAGAATAAAAAAAAACCAAATCAGTTACTAAACCAAGTCTTAGAAACTAAGATGATTTTTTTAAAAAAAAAAAAAGACAAAAGTTAAACTTGCTGATTATTTTGATAATAAATAGAGAAATATATTTTTGAAGATGAGAGAGAGATTTTTTTTACCCAAAGACATGATGAATAAAGAGCTTCTGGGTCATCTGCTTTCCAATTTCAACAGCCTACATTATTCATCAATTCACAAATCAGATTGAAATTTCATCTCCAATCTACCAAACAATTCTACTGACAAACAATACTTTTCTTTTAAGTCCTCCATTGAAATTTATGCTAAAGTTTTTAATATCCTAATGCTTGTGTTTTAGATCAATAACTATAAACAGATGTAGCGTAACAGAATATCAAACACCAACTCCCTATCATTGCTCAACTCAATCATACATTCTTCCTAAACCTTACAACCAAAGGCTATATTATAAAGCATCCCATCTATATCATTAAAACAAATCATATTACGTTTATTTATCATAAAAGTCGCATCATCGTTATTTTTAAATGATTTAGAGTAAAGTAACATTAAAACACTACTGAAATGAATACATGCCATGCCCTAGCAGTACTATAAATTCTCTACTATTACTCTATGTTATGATTTGGTTAGATTGGAGTAGATTAAAAAAGCAATATATATACATAGAAGTAATGATGCAACTAAATGGGATTAATTCCCATAATCATAAGATCCATTTTTGAGAAAAGAGCCAACTATTAATTACCACAATTTACTAAACCATTTTTCAATTTCATAATTCCTTGTTTACTTAGTTGCCCCCATCATTAATGGGCTCTTCCACCACATACCCTCCCAAAATCAATAATATTTTTATTGAAAAAAAATTCTAAAACTAAATTTCCTCACCACCTTACTTTCTTTTAAAATATGCCAATGTGATACACAATAAATAAACTATAACTATAGTAATAACAATTGTTCCCAAGTTTTTAATATCTAACGAGTTTATTTCATACGTTGTTGAACAATATATAATATGCATATATATATATATCCAAAGTTGAAAGATTTTATATATAAATTTCAAAATCTAGTTTTAGTTTAGGAAAGGAGTGGGGGGCGAGGATTCGGACATTTAAGCTTCAAATATTTATTCCTTAACTAAAAACTGAATTTCCAATTATAAAAATACACACAATATAGTATTAAGGGAAAGTAAGAAATTTTGAATTGAAAAATAATCAGGTGCTTCATGGAGCACAAAACAATGAAATGGCAAGTTCAAAATGACCGTAGGATTTTAAAAGAGGTAAAAAAAAGTATGTCATCTTTACTTCATCCAACGGTCAGAAAACAGAGCACAGAAAAAACAGAGCATACCTTTCTACGCCCGCAGTCAAGGCGGTGAATAAGCGCTTCTACCATTTCGCTGCCGGAGAAGCAGTTCTTGACGATCTTCATCTTGATCAGACGGTCCTGAATCGGCAATCTCTGTCTCAGGAATTTCACGATCTCTAGTAGTTCGTCTGGCGATCCTTCATCTGGGTCGTCGAAACCGTACACTGGCGGAGCCGGTGCGTCGTCAGGACATTTATGGCTAAGCATATCTTTGACTCTTCGGTCGAATTCGCCGCTGTTTCTTAGGGAGTTTAAGGCTACAAGACCTCCAAAGAGCTTGTCGTTGAAGAAAATCTGCGGCACTAATGTACTTCCCGTCCTCTTCATCAGCTCCTTCTCTCTTTGAGGAAAAACATCGACGTTGATTTCAACGAACCTCAATCCCTTTTCGTTGAAAAAACTCCTAACCGCTTTACAATCCCTGCAATTCGACCTGGAGAAGAAGCTGATTCTTCCCTTTAGTTCTCTGTCTCTCTCTTTATCGCTCTTCAATTTCACCACGACTTTGAGACCGGAGAGATTGATTTCGGTCACACCGGTTTGGGACTTCTGGTTGTCGTCCTCGTCGTCCTTGTCTTCATCTTTAAGCGACGAAATCCGCTTGAAAATCGCGGCTGATAAGCTATTGCTTCTCTCACGTATAAACTTCCCAATCGAGGGCATGTCGACAGATATATTCTCAGACAAACTCTGGGACCGTTTGTGCGGTGGTTCATCGGCGGAGGATAGGGAAATCCCAGGTGGGGCCTCGGGTTTAGGAAGTTGAGAATGAGGCTCCAATACGCGTACTTCGCCATTATTGGGTTCCAATTGGTGGTGGGGACGAACAGGAATATGACCGTTATGATGGGTAGAAATAGAATCCTCTGATTTCTCTGTATCGAAAGAGGAAGAAGAAGAAGAAGAAGAAGAGGAGGAGGAGGAAGAGGGAGATTCAATATCTGAGAGCTTGGTTTGATTCTCATGTAAAGGGTGAGGAATGGAAAGCTTAGGGGTGAGCTTGGGATTGTCGGAATCATGGATGAATGGAGGTTGAGAAACAGAGTGGGTGGAAAGAGGATGGAGTAGTCCATCTGGGTTTGTAGGAGAATCATGAAGAGCATTAGGAAAAGAGATGGGTTCTTGAGAAACAGAGGAAAGAACGTCAACAGCCATTAGAAGAGAGAAATTAAGAAGAAGAAGAAAGAAGAAAGGAAATGGAGAGAGAAAGGGGTGGGGGGGTTTAAGGTTTTAAGGGAGAGAAAGGAAGAAGAAGTCAAAAGGGAGGGCCACAGAGAGGGAGGTGTACAAGATTGTTCAGTAAATTAAAATAAACCAAATTACAATCTCACACATAGATAGATAGATATATATATATATGATTAATTTGAAAGACAAATTAGAAGAAAGAACGGTACGGTTAGAGAGGGAGAGGGTGGGCATAAGGAAGGAAGGAAGGAAGGAGAATAATAAACCTCTTGAGAACCGGAGCCTACCAGAGTCACGTGACTTGTGGTTGATGATAAAAAAAAAATATATATATCATTTTAACAAATGAGTTATGATCAAAGTTGGGACAAGTTTAGACAAAATAGGGGGTTTTGTTTGTTTGTTTGTTTTAATTTCCTAAATTCCCAAGTGGCAATCTTATAGTCCAAATGTTTACTTTTAAAAAGAAATAAAAGGGAGCATTATGGTTTGACGTGAAAACCAAAGGGAAGGAGGCCTCGCCAGGTTTGGTATCGTTATGCCGCTCCCCTTGGCTCTCATAACCTCACTCCTCCTCCTCCGATTTTTTACTTTTTTTTTTAAAACAAAATAATAAACATTGGAGGTCTCAATTACCAATTCCGTTTTTATTTCTTCGACTTTCCTCTCACAATTTTTCTATTAAAAAAAATAATTTAAATCCTCCTTTTTAGTTTAGGGTAAATTTAGTATTAATTCTTTTTTTTTTTTAAGTTAATTTACCCAAAAATATTTAAAGGCAATCAACTCACTATTGTATTTTCATTCCTTTTATATTTTTCCTTCAATATTGGGACGATTTTTTTTTCTTATTTATTCATCATCTCTTCTAGATTTTCTTTTTTCGACTTTTTAGAGTATAAGATTCAATCGTTTAAATCTTTTGTTTTATCTTCATCATCTTCGACAAGATGTTTTGAAGCTATTTCACAATTGTCTCAATATTATTCTCTATCTTTCTCATATTCGAGAATATCAAGATAGTTTACCTTGGTCAACACGATCTTTAGATTTAAAGTTTTTAACAATCATTTACATTGGACTACATGATTATTTACCATAACAAACACTATGGCTTATCATAATCAACATGATCATTTACCATGATCAATACTATCTTTAAAAGTATATTATGCTCAATCGTCTATCCTTGTACTATATATAAAACAATCGTGTAGTTATGGTAAACGAGCATGCATCATGATCTAAACTATATCGTTTAGATTGTGATGCACGATCGTTTAGAAGAAAATTACGGATGCTCACTCTCAAACTCAAGGTCATTACGCACCTACTAGCTTCCACTTAGGATCATTCCACTCTTGATATTAAAAAAAAATGGAAACGTAATTTAAAATGAATGGGATGAAATTGGATAATTTGACCAAAATAAAAAAAAAATATTTTATTAGGATGAGAAGGATGAGAAGGATGAAAGAGTAATAATAATTAAAAGAAAAGGTTTTACTTATTCAAATGAAAAAAAGAAGGAAAATGAAAGAAAATTGTAAATTGGATTAGAATTTGATATCGAGCGTATTACATAAGATGAGATGAGGAGAGCAGTTATTGAGAGAGCTACCACCTAAAGTTGTTTTGTGTATTTTTTGGACCCAATCTTTACTCAAAGTTTTTAGAAAAGAAAAGAAAAGAAAAGAAAAGAAAAGAAAATGTGGATTTGAATTATTCTTGGTATGATATAGATTATTAAAGCACGTCTATATATTTTGGAAAGGAAATCACGTCTCATATTGTTGAACACGTTCCACTTGTTTGCATTCACGTTTTATAATAACATACATCTCTCTCCTATATTCTTATTTATTTACTTATATCATATATACCTAATATTACTATATTCTTATTTCTTTCTTTCAAATTATAACCCAATAACGTTCTTCCCCGTACTACATCTAATCAAACTCCTCACTATATGTTATTAACCAACTCCACTTTCACATCACTTTTCTTTCTCCATTTCTATCATATTATCCAATGCTTAAAGGTAGGGTTGGACATGACAAATCAAAATATCCAAACTGTCAACATTTTTTTTTAAAATTCAAATCCTTAAACTTACTCAAATTGTTTGTCGATCTAGTCGAGTTGCTCATAGTTTGACCAAAAAATCGACTCTAACCGATCGATGCTCACCATAGTAGAAGGATGGTTGTATAAATCTTTATTTTCTTTTCTTCTATGTTTTGGTTTTCTTGGAATATATACACGAGTTTTATTCTAAATGAATTTAAAATAAATATATTGTTATAATATCAACCTATTTTTTGAAAAAAGACAAATTCTTAATCTTGCCTATTTAATTAGGGTATATGTGTTCAGAAACCTTGTGTTCTAATTTTGTTTCCCATAATAAAAATGGAAAACATCAATCAACATTTGATGTGTGATTCTTGAAAACAACGCCAATTATTTGAGATTATTCCACTCTTTTTCTTTTTGGGTTTTTCAATTATCAATAAAAGATTTTCAAATTGATTCAACATTTTTTAATTTTGGGAACAATCAAGTTTTGTGAAAAATTGGATAAGATTTGAAATATATATACATTAATTTCGACATTAATCTTGCCTGAGAGTTCACCGAAAAAGTTCGAATATATTGGATTTTGATGTTAAATATACCTAGGATTTCACTGAAAAAGCCCAAATATATATAGAATCTTTGGTGTTATTTTGTCCGAGATTCATGTAATTTTTTCAAATCATAGAGATTGTGGAGATTTTTGCAACATCGATGTGGTGTGATCGAATTTAGATTGGTGAAAATTTGCCGTTTAAAATTTCAATTGGTTAAGATTTGATAGAATAGTCGAATTTTAAGAAATTTTGAAAAACTCGTTAAACTTTACCATATGATTTGGAATAATTATATAAAACTTTTGAAAAATTATACAATCTCACGGTTAATACGAATCAACATTTTCTTATTAGAAAGCCAAACCAATCAATAACATTGGAAAAGTTACAAAATTTCAATAAATTTTGGTGGGCGACTGTCTTCGACGAGATGTACTCAAGAACAACTATTATAACGAATTTTAGAAAAAGATGCTAGTTTTTTAGGATGAAAACATAACTGTGTTATTTTTTACCATCCTTCTGAAAATAATTATTTTAATTAACTATAAAATATAATATTGTTATATGCTTAGAGTAAAATAAGTAGCATCAATCTCACTTCTTTTCCTTTAAATTTTTTGTACTCAAATTGGAATAACACATTCATTCATTTCAAAATTATCTAGATGTAATTTTTCTAACCTTTCCCCAATAAATAAAAAATATAATTTGTAATTTTAATTCTAAAAAGTATAAATAGTTCACTATTAAAACTTCATATATTAAATATCAATATATACACATATACAATAATAATAACATCTTTTTCTAAAAAATTATTATAAATTACATGGTTGTTAAAAATATTTACAAATATAGTAAAATTTTAAATTATATTATTAATAGAAATTTTACTATATTTTAAAATATTCCTATTCTTAAATTTAAAATTGTATAAGATACGTATTCTATATGCATTGTTGTTAACAATAATTTTAAAAACTAAGACGACTCCAAATGTAACATATATTTGCCTTTGCAATCATAAACGTGATGATGGACAAATTTTGGCCACCTAATTTTGTTATAAAACAAATTATTTACTAATCTATCTATAATCACTTTTTAATTTCTTATCTCAAATTTATTCTTCTCTATAATGGTTTTTTTTCTCACACCTATTTTCAAATTTTAATTTTAATTCATTCTATTTCTTATAACAATTAATTACAAAAAGAAAATATATTTGATAGTATAAAAAAAAAAGTATCATCCATCTCAAGCATACCCAAATTTAGATGCTACAATTTAATTTTGAGAAATCCATTTAAACCTGTCTTCTTAATAACTTTTCCCTTAGCTTCTCATTAACTTTTAACTATATATTTTTTAATACTGATTTTGATAATTATATTTAATTGTTAAAAAAAAAAAAAAAATTGAAATTGGAGTCATGGTGATGGGAGGGAAGAGTTGAGGTGAAATACATATTAATAATTTAAAAATACTTATTAGAGATTGGGATCAACATTCAGATAATAACAAAACCTATTACATAAAATATCTATAAGAAAAGAAAGAAAAAGAAAACACACGAAAACGAAAGCTACATAAAAATTAAAAAAATATTAGTGTTAGAATCAAAGTTTTGGTCAAAATTGGATTTTTATAAATAAATTAAAAAAAAAAAAAAAAAAAAAAGAGTTTGGTTTAAAGTCAGAAGGAGATAATTGACGTTAAAAGTTAGAACCACACATTGATCATAATTTTTAAAGCATAAAATTGCAATAAAATATCCTTTTTGAAACGTTGTTGAAAGTTAGATGTCAAAATTTTAAGCTTATAATATTAATCCTTATACATTACATTAAAAGCATTCCAATTCCTTTATTTATATATATTAATTTTAAATTTAATCTTTGGAGGTATATACTTATTTACTGTTTATTGTCTGCATAAAAATTAATTTAAGATTTATTAAAAAACTAAAAATATATAGATTAAAATTGAATAAATCTTTTATGTATAGAATTAGAGACCAACATAGAAATTAGACTCAAATACAAATATAATAAAATTTAGATTACATATAGATTTTGTTATTTATTTGCATTTTTTAAAAAATGTTGATAAGTATTTAATTATTAATGTTAACTATCGAAAATACACGAGAATAGTGAATGCTTAGAAATTTGAAGATTAATTATTTGTATATGAAAAATGTGAGATTGATATTAGTACATAGAGATGATTATATGTTGGAGGTAGGGGATTTGGAAGTCAGGTGGTGGTTCAATAATATTCCTTTTTAATTTGATAAATGTTAAAGCTATGTAGCCCTACAAATTATGATCAACTCAATTATATACTACTCCTGGGTGCACCCTTATGATCTATCATCAACACTCTCTTTTGTTATCATTCAATTTCTTACATTATTTACAATAATTCTTGCTTTTTCTAAAATCAACGTTATTGATTTGGAAACAAATGCAATTTGCTTTCTAAAGTTACTATTGAGTTAAAAAAACAAGTACATTGAAAAAAAACTCTAACAACAACAGGTAAGACGATTTCGTTTAGGATGAGAGTTTTGTATATGGTTTATAATTATTTTATTGAATACGTCTATTATGTTTGATATTTGGACAACATATAGAATAGATTATGATACGAAATCTCTTGCAAATTGGAATTAGAAATCATTTGGGACGAGACAACTCCTATTCCTCAATTACTCACATCTTCTCTTATTTTATTCATTTTAGGTGTCTCTCCTTGATATATGAGTAATTTAATACACTTATTTTAAGGCTTAATTAAGTTATCTTTTTTTTTTTTAACTCTTATTTTAAATTAAACAAATTGTACATGAATCATAAATATGTCCACATGTTTTCATGGATTTCATCATATATATCATGAACTAGGGAACCACCTGACTAAATCTACACTTTTAAAAGCAGAAATGGTAAACCCTAAATCTCATTCTTTATAATTTTAAGTCAATATAAATTAATGAATAACCTTTTATATTCATGTCCTCTACATTCAAAGGATTAAGATTTTAAATTAAAAATATCATACCTCATAATATGAAAAAATGTCATTTAAGTAAGAAAATAAAAACATGTTAGATTACTACTAAAATTCTACTAATTATTCAACTATAGAATTAAAAAATGTGAGAGAGAAAGAGTATTGAACTAATACATCGTTGAATTGATTGTTACATTAACTTTTAGTTTCATGAAATGAAATTTAATGTGAAGCTTATCATTCTATGTATCGTTGTTATGCTTATATTAATTTCAACAAAAATAATAAATAAAGGAATGAAAATTGTTCAATCAATAATTAAGACATGAGATGTACCCTTCAACCAGATTGATAGTCTAAAGTAAGAATCTCTACTCTCAAATATATGGTTTGATTTAATTTTAAAATAAATAAATAATCATTCTTTAACAAATTAATAAAAAGTAAAAAAGTATGATATATATATATATATATATATATATATATATAAATAAAAGAAAATGTTTAATCCAAATATAACCAAATGAATCAAAATATTTATAAATATAGTAAAATGTCGATAGATATTAATAGATTAATATTATCCATCGTTACGATACTATAAAAATTTACTATAATCTAAATATTGTCTATAAAAAAATCTTCTTTAAGGGAACAAAATTAAATTTGATTGTGTATTAATTTTGTAGTAAATTTTATTTATAATTAATTAAATAAGCCTTTTCAAATAGTATACAATTTTTCTAAAAATCATGTAAATTTACATATATTTAAGAAAAATAGAGATATTATAAGAATTGAAATATTACTTACCAAATTTGACAAAGGAAATCAACCATTCACATTAAAATTTATAATTTTGAAGGAAATTATTCATTGGACAATAAATTATTTTTATTAGATTTTTGTTATACTTATATCCAATTTAGAAAACATATCTAATTTTGAAAAAAAAAAAAGACATAAAAGTTGCATAAAGGGGTTTTTAAAAAAAACCCACTAATTTCAACAGAAAAAATAAAAACAAAATAATAATAATAATAATAATGAAGAAGAAAGCAATGCCCAACCAAACATGATATGAATTTCCATCACTTTTGTACAATAGTTTTATTAATTTGTAATAATCCTTCGTTTTTATTGTTGTTATTTATTTAATGTTAAACTAATTATTGAAAATAAAAGTGAGAATATGTGTAATTAAGAGAAAAGATAAATGTTGGAATATAGTGAATGACATTGGAGGATAAAAAGCTAAAATACTTTTCAAAGCTTAGAATTAATGTAAAATAAAAACTTTTCCCCCCAAAAAGTTATATTCCTTTTCCTTTTAAACAAATAAAGCAAAACAAAATGTATGCTGTCAAGACGTTGATCAACCCACACCCACAACACTTCTTCTATTGATCAGAGATCACAAACCTTTCTGATCTCCTCTCCTCTTCCTCTTTTTATTAGATTTTTGTTGCTATGCATGGACGTAGGGAGTGAACATGAGTCCCAAACTAAACTAAGTCCTAACCAACACAAAGTTTTATTATAAAAAATGTTGATTTGGAGGTGATATCATATATTACAATGCATGGAGATGGAGAAGAGAGTAGAGAGTAGAGAGTAGAGAGGAGAAGTTATGAAGAGAAAAAAAGGAAGAAAGAGGTGAGAAAATGGGATTGTTAATGTTAGTATTAATGAGTGGAAAATGGGATGAAAAGATAAGCGTGAGTGGTGGTGGAAAGTGGAAAGTGGAAAGTGGAAAGTGGAAAGTGGAAAGTGGAAAGTAAAGGGAAAAGCGTGTTGATTTATGTATTAATCTTAATATCTCAAACACATCAAATCAAAGTAAAAAAAGTCACCAAAATCATTTTGCAAATCCAATTCCAATTACCAATTACCAACCAACCACACAAGTCAATATTGCTTTCCCCATTTTGATTCAATAACAAACACACCATCTTTTCTTTCTTTCTTTCTTTCTTTCTTCTTCTTCTTCTTCTTCTTCTTCCATAATTACTTCAATTTCCAATGGACCCTCCTCCAACTACAATTACTTTATTTGCTTATATATATATATATATATATATATTTGATAATGAACATTTAACCCTATGCTTCTTCCATGCCTAAACCTAACATAAAAATAGGTGGTGAAATTTTGACATATTTTGTAAATATTTTTAACATATTTTTTATTTACAATAATTTTACTTGTATTTATTTTTTTATTATTATTTTTATGTAGGTATGTTTTGTTTTGTTTTGTTTTGATCTAGTTGTATGAATTTCAAATTTTCAAAATATTTAATTTGATTCTTTTTAGTTGTTCGTACTTAAAAAAATTCCTTTTCTCATTATTCTATTGAATATTGAAAAGTTTCTTTTTTCCTTTTCTTTATTACTATCATTTTACAAGTCAAATAGCTTTTTCTTGTTTTTATTTATTTATTTTACTTAATCGACTTCATCAGAAGAGTTCAAAACTTTTTTTTTTTTTTTTTTAAAAAAAAGGGGAAAATTAGTGGAATGAAACTAGTACATAATTTAACCACTTTGATATTAGTTGAGTGGTCAAATACATATATATTAGTGGTTAATGTTAAGGGGCTCCAAAAAAAAAAAGGTTAATGTTAATTAGTATATAGACCAGTAAATATAAATTATTTTAAATGATTAAATATTGAAAATATTTTCAAAATGTAGCAAAATGATTTTTTAATTATTATTTTGATATATTTATAAGTAAATTGTTCACTTTACTGTATCCAAAAAGAAAAAGTGTTAATGAATGATTGAGTCAAATTATAATGAATTAATGACTAAAATATAGAAAATGTTATAAAATGAAACCTTTAAGAGATGTAGTAACAACATTCATCTCTCTTCAATGCTTCAATCTATGGTCTAACATTTCACCACCTCTTTCCTTTTTTCCTCACTTCCTTCATACTTTGCCAATCCCCTTCTTCTCTCTGTCAATCTCTAAAAACGTAACTCACTTCTCTTTTTTCCCTATCTTATCTCAAATCTTAGAATTTAATTAAATAAATAAATAGAACGAACTCTCTCATTGAATAAGAAAAGAACAAATTCTCTTTTTTATTTTTTATTTTTTTTTGCATGAGTTTAATTCTTACATCAATTCGTTCAATAAGGAAACAAAACCAAAAACATAAGAAAAAGAAAGAAAAAGAAAAAAGCGTACAGTCTATTATTGTTAAAGTAAGGAGAACAAATATGGAAGAAATGGGCCTGAAAAAAGGCAGCATAATGAAAATTGGGCCTGAGTTAAAAAGGGAGGTTGGGGGTCCATTAGGAAAGAGTTTAGATGTGAAAGGGGCGAATGGAGGCCTGTAAAAGGGAGGTATTAGTAGACAGCATGGCAGATGAGGTGGCAATAGGGTCTTAACTCTTATCTGGGAAGGAATGGACAAGTGGAGAGGTGTGGGGGTGTGGGGTCCAGTATTCACGTGTCCCTAAACACTCACTCCCATGTTGTTTACTCAAATGACAAAATCACAATACTTGTTTCTAACTCTCACCACCCAATCCCCACACCCTTATTTATATATTTCTGTATTTTCCTTTTAGATAAATATCCCAATACCCAAAATAATAATAAATCAATAAATAATTTCACTTCTCTTTTTGTTTACCTCACTTCTTCCCCTTTTGTCCCTTTTTCATTTTCCCCCCATTTTTTCCTCAAATAAACCAAACAAACCAAATATCATTTTTGGCAAAGCCTTCATGCACTCAAATTCATAATAATAATAACCATTTTTTTACCATGCTCCTCTAATAATTGTAAAAGTTTTATGCATTTTTCTATGTAATAAACAATAATGAAATAAATAAGTAGTTTAACACAGTTGATTGATTTAGAAGATGTATTAATTAAGAATGGGGGAATAGTAAATTAGTAATAATGAAGTGATTTAGAATAAATAATAATTATTATAATAATAATTATTATTATTATTTAGTTAAGAATTCGGAGGGAAGTTTTAAGTTTGTTTGAATTATTCACGGGATTTTTTGAATCTTAATAATTAAAATCATAATTATTAATAAAATGAATAAATAAATAATGTTCACGGGAAGTATATAATAAACAATAATAATAAAAACAAAAAACCTTACAAACCAATCCATCTCTATTCCATTCCTCCCCACAAATATGCTTCTCTTTCTCTCTTCCATCCCTAAATTTCATTTCTTTCTCCTCTCTCTCTCTCTCCCTCCGCCATTGTTCTTCTGCAACTAACCTCAACAGCTATGACTCTTCAAATCCACATCTCCCCTCACCACACTTTCTTCCTCAACGAGGTACTTTCATGTTTCCTCCCCCATTTCCTTTTCTCCTAATTTCCCCCTCTTTTCTCACCCCCTTTCTCTTTACTTTTGCAGAAAATCATTTCGGCTTACTCCTCCAGATTCCGCCGGATTATCAAACAGCATAGACGAGCCAGAAGGCGAATACCGACCACCAATTACGGTGATGATTTCTCCAATTCCCCCATTGAAATCGATGATTTCCCTGGAGGATGGATTGCGTTCGAGCTTATTTCTAGGTTCTGTTATAACCATGCTCGAATCGAAATCACTGTCTCTAACGTTGCTTTACTTCATTGCTGCGGTGTCTTCCTCGGAATGACGGAGGATATCGCCGCCGGTAACCTCATCTGGCAGACGGAGAATTTTCTTGATGGAATCTTTTATTGGCCATGGAGTGATTTGATATTATGCCTTCACAGTTGCCACTCCTTTATCGCTTTTGCAGATTCCTCGGGACTCTTGCAGAAGCTTGTTTGTGCTTTATTGGCTAAGATTGCTCAGAATTCCAATGCGAGCTTCGTCACTCCTTCTTCGTCCTCTTCTTCTTCTTCACCCGACAATGCGTCTGGTAGTTCCAGAGTCTCTACCAAATCATGGTGGTTCGACGACATGTCGTTATTGCCTGTTCAGATAATTGAAAAAGTCGTACAAGGAATGGGGAGTTGCGGAAGTAGCAACAACAGTTTGATCCTCACCAAATTTCTCCTCCATTACCTCAAAACCGCTGCTCAGAACACTGTTGGGTACGTTTTGATTAATTTGCACCAACCCCTTTTAATCACATAACCTTATGATTGAACTCAAGATCTTATAAATGAATGAAACGAAACGAATGTTTGATTGAGAATCTCTGGTTAACATGTGCTAAACGAAACTACTGTACTGAATGTTGAAGCTGAGATTGATAGGTTGTTTAAATGGTTGTTTCATGTTAATTATGAACAGGTACGGGAGTGGTCGACCGAGGGGGGAATACGGCGGGTTAGCCGACACGGCGGTGCACGGGGTGGTAATGGTGGGGAAGAGTATGTTTTCTTGCCGGGGACTGTTCTGGGTGTTGAGAGTGGTGTCTGGTTTTGGTCTGAGTAGAGATTCTCGAAATGGGTTGGAGAAAATGATTGGTGGGATGCTGGATCAAGCCAAATTGGACGATTTGTTGATCTCCGGCCACCATAAATGTACTTATGATGTGAACCTAGTGATAAGATTGATCAGAGTATTTGTGAACAGCGATGGAGCTTACTCTGTTCACAAGCTGAAAAAGGTGGGGAAACTTGTGGATAAGTATTTGGGGGAGATTTCTCCTGATCAAAACCTCCAAATCTCCAAATTCTTGGGTGTTGCTGAGAGCTTACCGGACTGTGCTAGAGACTGCTTTGATGGAGTTTACAGAGCAATTGATATCTATCTAGAGGTGAGTAGATTTAGAATTAACCTCATAAACCATTTTTTTGCATCTTTTTTTTTTTTCCATCTGTTGGATGATACGATGTTGAATTCGGTTTCAAGTTTGTGATTAATATTAATCTCCACTGGTTGGTGTCTTATTTTGTATTATTGTGCGTTTCAGTCTCATCCCAATCTTTCAATGGAAGAGAGGTCGAGGCTATGCAGATGTCTAAACCACGAGAAGTTGAGCTTGGAAACATGCAAGGCATTGGCAAAGAACCCAAGAGTGCCGCCGAGGACAGCAGTGGAGGCTTTGAAGTGTCAAGCAAGGGGAGGTGGGTGTTCAGGGGAAGAGGAAGCGTTGACGACGGCAACCGGGGAGGAGGATGATCGGAGCAGTAGTGGGTATTACAGTGAGTGTCAAAGGGTTTTATCAAGCAGTAGCTTTGAGTCAGAAGGATGCAGCAGCAGTACAGGGCAAGACAACAACCAAGAAATGAAACTAAACTTGCAAAGGATGCAATGGAGAGTAGTGGAATTGGAGAAAGTTTGTAGGGAAATGAAAAGTAATATGTCTACTTTGGTTAGGCAAAGTCCGATCACTTCCCCACCTACTTACCATAGAGCTTTGCCAAGACTTTGTTAAGTATATTTATATGAATATATAATTTATTTGTATTTGTATTTACATATGTACACATCAATAACAATTCAATCCCTCCA
Source organism: Cucumis hystrix (assembly GCA_025688845.1). Classification (NCBI taxonomy): domain Eukaryota; kingdom Viridiplantae; phylum Streptophyta; class Magnoliopsida; order Cucurbitales; family Cucurbitaceae; genus Cucumis; species Cucumis hystrix. Next base: position 3,941,459 of record CM046891.1, on the reverse strand, counting down.
CCACAACATTAACATTATATGTTTTCAGCAAATCTTCTCATTGAAAATCTGCATTGATTCGCATTTGTTATGAAATTAACAAAAAAACTACAAAAGAGAGTGAATAATTTCAATACCAATATACAACACTTTCTAACCTCTAAGGGTTAGAAGTGTAAATAAGGGTCATACGATGCATACATTTAAAGTAAAACTCCAATAGTTATAACAAATGTGTGATAAGGATATCAAAGACTTTTTACAAACTAGAAAACAAATTCACTTTGCGCTAGCTTCAAAACCAACATTATCGTACGACTACTTAAATTATAAAAAGGGTTGATTAGAGTAAATTATAAAATGGGTTGAGACTGAGAGAGGGAGGGAAGATCCTTTGAGGAAAGTTTGAAAAAATGGAAAAAAGAAAAGGCAAGTTGAGAATTGAAAGAAGTGATTTAGGTTTAAAGTGAGATTGTTAATTAGTTTGAAGTGATAATTAAGTTCAAGTGGGAGAATCTTGGTGAAGGGGAAAGAGAAGAGTTAGAGGACAAAGTTGTTAAATGAGGGACAGAAAATAGCAAAACTAAATTTAAAAAATGATAATAAAATCATATTGTTTTGTGTTGTAATCAAAACCACTGGCCAATATGAAAGCTCATTTAGTAGTTTCCTTTTCATTAATTAATTAATTAATTGATTAATTCTAGTTTTGTTTTTGGAATATTCACCATTATTAATACACAAAGAATAATTAAATTAGAAACAAAAAAGTGTCCATATATAATTGAAGATAAATGTTTGTGAGGGACATCTAAATATTTTTCAATACTTAATACACCAAATCAACTTTTTCTTCTTTTCTTATAATATTCTTTTAGCCTTGTTTTGAAAAACTATAAATACAACCAATTTTTTCAAAGTTTATCAACAGTAGACCGAGTTGAAAATATTGGTCTATAGACTTTATTAAAAAAAATAGAGAAATATTTTAATCGATCGTATGTCATAAATGGCTAAAATATTTTATGTAAATAAGTGAGACATAATTTTGTACTCATTATATATCATAAAAGGAACCAAAATTGTAGGTTGAAAAGATGCATATAAGTAATTTATTAGTATGAAATATTTATATTTAAAGTAGCTAGACACAACAATCATATATAGTTTTAAAATTATAAAAGGGTTTAATGATTAAGTATTGTAGTGAGGTTAAATGTATGTAATACACATATATATGTTAGTGATAGATAGTATATAGCATACAGTACATGAGATTTTAAGAAAGCAAACAAGACTTAATCATTTAAAAATAATGTTGGTGGGTATAGAAATAAATAATAATTGGTGATTTTGGAATTTGGAATTTGGAATTGAAATGGTAGATTTTAATGTTTGTAGTTGGAGGGACCATAACCAAAAATATAATCTCTTTTTATATTTCCAAATTGCCATTAATTAGCCTCTCCTCTCTTCCCCACAAAAACATACAATAAATACATTTTTTTTAAAAAAAAAAATTCTAAACTAATTTTGTATTTTCTTTCTAAAATCTCTTTCATTTTATAAAGTTTTAAAATGAAAGAGATTTTAGAAAATAGTAAGGGTAATTTTGGGAATTGGCAAAAGGGCATAGTTGGATTAAAAGAAAAGAAAAAAATGATGAGAGTGTACAGGATGGCTCCTTCCCACAAATCGAATAATTTTTTTTTTTTAATTTTTTGCCAACCTTCCCAATGAAATTTTAAAAAGGTTGCTATACCCTCAAATTTTCCATTTTTAGGTTTCATCCCAATTTATATTAATAAATTTGAGTTCATCTACTCGTGGGTTCGAATGTCACCATTTCATTGAATTTGAATGAACTACTTAGTCTAATTTAAATTAATTCTATGTCAATTTAAAATGGATCAAAATTTCCTATTCAACAATACCAATTTTATTATAAATTTTTAAAATATATTCACATATTCGATTTTCTTTTTCAGAAGAGGAGCAAAGTCAGATTTTCTTTCAATTTTTTTTTAGATAGATGCTAAATTAATTATGTATTTTCTTTCTAAAATATCTTTAAATTTTATGAAGTTCTAATAATTCTCTTTCACTTGAAAAATGGAAAAAAGAATAATCTTCTTACCACAAAAAGTAAATTAGAGGATAAATTTGATGTGGTTTGGTTTTTCAATTTTAGATTTTTTACTTTGGTTTTTAGTTTGAGGGATTGTTATTGAGAATTTATATATGTACTTATAAATAAATATATATTTTTCTTGTTTGTATTGCTTTTTTCAGTACAATGTGTGATAGATAGTAGGAGATCTAAACATTAAACACGTTAGTCAATTATATCAATGTTTAATCAAACGAACGTAACGAAATAAGTTTTGTATTACAAATCGAGTCTTAAACGCTCTATCAAAACATGTGCTTATACTACAAAACCGTCAAACAATACCGCATAAAAGTTTTGAAAGATGGGTGATGCACTTTGTGCATGTATGTATAAGGAGCCAAATGCATAAATGAAAGAATCTTTTAGATAGTTTAATCGACGAAAATAATCCCATGTGACACCTTCCAAAAAATATGGTGTAGCTTTAAAGAATTAAACACCATAAACAAAATCAAAACAAACTAAAATCTAAAATTAATCAATCAAATGTTTATTATGAATAAAAAAGAAAGGTTTAGGAATCAAACGAATCTCTAATTTTAATTAATTAAGAAAATCACTAATCAATTATATTAATTATTTGAGGTAGATACATAATATAAATTTAGAGGTATTTTTAAATATGATAAAAAATTACAATTTATTTATAGTTATCAATAATAATTTTTCACAAGGTATGTATCTAGAAAACAAAGTTAGATAATGTAGATTTGTATAGAGCAACTGATGATCTAGAAATTTTATAAGGGACACCCGACACTATATAATAAACACATTAAAAAATGTTAAGAAAATATCTCGACATTTCACTACATTAGTAGCAATAAAGAAATTATTTTTTTGTAATGTAAGTACGTAGATTTAAAAATTGCATCAAATATTTTTGGAAAGGTTAGGTTATAATTATGTTGGATGTCAAGTTTTGTATTAGGGTTGTTAATCCATAGAAAGTAAGAAAATATATTTTTGCATGTGGGAGGTCTTTTTATATGGTATAGTACCAAAATCACAGGATTTTGAGTAATCCGTGGGATGGAGTTTGGCATAGCTATTTTTCCCATACATAAAAATCCCACAAATCTACTAACTTAAATAACCTAAACCCCTTTTACAACCATAATAATTAAAAGCTAACACACACAGTTAGATATAGAGCAACTTTTTATGAACTCACCATCAGAAATAATACCCAATTTCTTAGCATGCCTAATTTTCATGGCGATGTGGAGAACTAAACAAGATATCCTGCAACAATGATTAAGATGATGATCAAACACAAATAACTTCATACACCCAAATGAAATTCAAATCCCTACAATCATTTACCTTCAATGGAGGAATCGATTGCGAGAGCCATATCGGTGGCGAATTGAAGATCCCGATCATCCGTCCAGGATGTCCCAATATGTTTCCGAACCTTTTTCCTTCAACATCAAACACACGACTCGTACTTCTTTTACAAAATTCATCCTCTGTCACATCCGTGTAATAAACGCAATTCTTTTTGCATCCTTCAAACTCCGATGCTTCGATTGAAAAGCAACAATCGTTCCCCAGAATAATCGATCGATTTCTCAAATTCTTCAGCTCCACCCATGTCCCCCATTCTTGATCCAGCTTATAAGCTTTGAAATCAACTGCTTTTGGTAATGAATTGTATGGCGTACGTCGAACTGGAATAATGAAATGTTGTTGTTGTTGTTGTTGTACTTCTGCGTCCTCCACGGCGGCGATTGCGGGTTGAAAATGACGCTCTTTGTTGAGGAACCGATCGATTACGAGAAGTTCGCCGCCGCATTCCACTAGGTGTTTCTGGTGGCCGAGACCGATCAGAGGAGGAGAAAATTGTACTAATCGCATTGATGAATCGATCCAGAAAACCGTTCCCCATCTATCCACTGTGTAGTACTGTTGATTGTATACAATTACATCGTCGTAGTGGAAATTTTGTTCATCGATTAGAGTCCATTTCTCATCACCAGATCTGGCAAACCCTAACTTCCCACCCTCAAACACTGCGATTATGGTACAATCTTTAACGTCTGATCCAGAGGAATTTGGGAATACAACGATCTTAGAGATTCCAGGAACACAAGTGGTATCGCTGTACTTGAGCGTATAAGATACGGCCAATTGGTCGATTCGAAGATCTAGTAAGTTGAATTCGTTGTGTCCTTCCGAAGGATCTTTCAAGTTGCATCGGATTATTTTCTTGGACAGAGGATGAAGAAAGCGCATCTTACCTAGTTCCGATTTCTCCAGCTTAATTAGACGGCCGTTCGGGGGAGTAGGAGAAGAGGAAGAGGAAAGGTTAGGAGTTGGTTGGTGGTTGGGAGGAGCGAGACGGTAGAGGATGGTTTGGGAGAGGAAGGCATGGAGGGGGAGATTGGGAGAGATGTATGGAGAAGGAAATGGGAGAGGAAGAGGAGGAGATGTTTGGGAGAAAGGAGGAAGAGAGGAGCGCCATGAGCGGCAAACACTGCGAAATCGGAGGACGTCGATGTAGTTGTGGAGGTGTTTTCCGACAGCTGGCCAGATCTCCGGGGGGAGTTCCGACCAGGGTACTCCGGCGTCGTCCATTTTTAATTGGTGGAAGGAAATTGCTTTGACGTCAGTGTTGTGTCCACACAATCCTCCTCATTATTACGTACATAAATATAGAATTGGAAATACACCCTAAATTGCATAAACCACTCATGTAACATCTTTCAACTTTCAATCTTATCAACTATATATTTTCATGTGGTCATTTTTTATATTGGTTGCAATCAGTCTCTTTGTTTAATCAATTTGTATAATTTACCGACTACGAAGTTGTGACCTACATTTTGAAAACCACTACAATCTACTTCTGCACTCTGAGAAGAAGGATTTGCGTTCGACTCTGAAGATGATTGTATAATGTGTCATGTATACATTATGGGTAGGGGTTGATTTGTCTTCCATGCTAATGAAAAAACGTCTTATATTGGGGAAAGATGCATAAAATTGACTAATGCACTTTTGTTATGATATCCATATCTAAATTTATGGACATAACGATGAAGGTAGGTGTATTGGAACAATGCATAAACTATTTCTAAAGGAGGGTTAGGAGTACTTTTGTTGAATGATAAAGATATCTAAGAAGTGTTAATGAGTTTTAAACATATGAATTTTAACCATATCTATGTAGATCGAGCATTTGGAAGTCTAAATTAAATAAAACAAAACTCACTTTAGAAGTTTCGAAGCATGAGAATGCACATAATATATATATAATGAAGTTGAGAAGAGTGGTGATAGAAGACCAATCTTAGTGACTTTTGTGGACGGTAAGTCGGTAACTATGAAGGTGTAGAGGATGATGTGTTGTTTAAATAAAAAAATAGTTTATGTAGAAGGTGAGGAAGAGTGGGATAAAAATAGTGAGGAGGCTAACATTAGAAGAGTCTCAAAATGTGAAAACTTCATTAATGAGTTAATCGTCCTTAGTTTTTAGTCGCTTAAACTCACCAATTCAATCTAAAGAAGACGATAAACAATAAGAAAAATATCATGAATTTAACACTTTGATGTTAAAGGCCAAGATTAGTTTACCTTTAGGGATGTCATTTTGGTATATTGGTTGAGTTAAAGAGTTGTTTTAACATAATACTCAATAAAAAAATGGACATGAGTTGATATATGTTAAAAATGAGTAAGCAAGATTGACGATGAAATGCTAAAAGAGTTGTGAATTAATGTAAATACAATATGAACAATGGATCCAAATTATCGTGACCTATTTCCAAAGAATTTCAAATAAATGTTAATATATAATATCAATATTAAGAAGCATTCATTTAGTGTTGTTCCATTCGACTTTCTTCAATCTGTAAAGTAAGAAGTCCGAATTTTTCCTTTATAAATGTATTTTATTATGTAAAGTAAGAAGTCTGAATTTTTCCTTATTTTCATCCAACAGAATTTGTGTTTAAATTATATGTTTATATAATAAATATTACTAAAACAGTAGTAAAATACATGATTACATATACATAGTTATCTTTTATAAATGTATTTGATTTCTTTATAAATGTACTTTAACATATATGTAATATATATAATAGTTATGTTATGTGATTTAGTATATATATCTCCTATTATATACAATAATACTTTGTACATAATTCCGAGTGAATTTGTGTTTAAATTAGTAAATACTACTAAATCAGTAGTAAACTACATATATTTCCTTTATAAATGTATTTTATTCATTTATAAATGTACTTTAATATATCTGTAATCTATAATAGTTCTGTTATGTGGTTGAGTATATATACCCTATATTATATACAACAATACTATATAGTGACATATAGTAAATCAACGCAAAGTAAGTTTTTGTTACACATTTAAATGACAATGTAAGTTAAATATATCCATAGTACCTTTTCGTTAAGCCCTAAAATATATCACAATGTAAGAATTTTTTTAAGTGTGAATCTCAATAAACCGTAGAATGTATCACGTTCAAAACTACATGTTCGTTTGTTTGGCTATTTAATCGAATATTTAAAATATACCTAATATACATTAGTAACCTCCAATATTTCTACCCACATTTTGTCTAAAAAATTATCTTTATCGGCCGTCGAAAGTTTTCATCTTCACCACCGAAATCTCAATAAACCCTATAATGTATCACATTCAAAACTACATTTTTGTTTGTTTGTCTATTTAATCGAATATTTGAAACATACCTAATATACCTAATGTTTCATATGTTTTTAATATATACAATACTAACCTCTAAATTTCTACCTAGATTCTGTCTGATAAGTTTTGTTTGCCGATCGTCGAAACTTTTATTCTTCACTGCCGAAATCTCAATAAACCCTGAAATGATTCACGTTCAAAACTGCATTTTTGTTTGATTGCCTATTTAATCGAATATCTAAAATATACTTAATGTTTCATATATTTTGAATATATATAATACTAACCTCAAAATTTATACCCAGATTCTGTCCGTGAAGTCTTGTATTTGCCGATCGTCGAATGTCTTCTTCTTCACCTCCAAACTCTTTAAAAGTTCCCTGTAAAAACTGTAACTCACGTTGGAAAAAGTAGATGACCGTTTTCATAGAAGAAAAGTATTAAATGGTTTTCTACTTCTTTCTAAAATTGTATGCCACGATTTTTTTCTTTTTAGATATTTGTTATAAATCAATTAAACAATAAAAATGGGTATTAAAGTAATTTGGGCCATATGTTTGTCTAATATGAAGACCCATTTAGAATATTTGTGAAAGAAAGATTTAGAAAAAATGTCTAAATTTAATACGAATTTTTACAAATGTCGTAAATTAAAATTTATTTTCTTGATTAGGATTTCATATATTTTTAGGACAATTTTAACCTTATTTTCATTATATATTATATATGATTTTCGAAATTAATTTCAAATTATTTTCTTATTAATGTAAAGCACAAATTTATTATGTAAATGATAACTTCCTTATTTATATGCTACTAATTAATGGATAGTTTTATTATGGAAATAGTTTATTTTTTAATATAAAATAAAATCTTTTTTAATATGGAATAATGTAATAATTAAATATAAACTTATATAATTATTTTCATCACCATATTAAGAATCTTAGAAATTTCTTCCAGCGCCGGCAAGAAGTTTTTCATCATTTCTTTTGTGATTTGTCACATATATACTACTGCATATATTCAATAATACAACACGTATTATTTTTATGTTATGTGATTTTTTCTTATTGCGTATATATACCAATATATACACATATTATATCCATTCATTTTTTTATTTCTTACATATATGCTACTGAATAATTAAATTATGTTTTGTGATTTTTTACATATATACTATTGCATATATTCAATAATACATACACATTTTTTTTATTCATGTTTTGTGATTTTTTCTTAGTGCATTTATATACCACTGTATATATAGATTATGTATCTGATAAATATTTTTTTTTAATTCTTACATATATACTACTGCATAATACATATATTTTAAGTGATTTGTTACATATATACTACTTCATATATTTAATAATACATAAATGATGTTATCTTCAATATACTCAATATACTCTAATGTATTTTGACTACGAAATATAAATTCTTACTAACCTTAAATTTTTGGTAAATTTTTTCGAAAGATCACAATACCAGTCCACCACCAATGTTCTTCTTTTTCACCGTTTATATTTTCCCTAATCTTCTATTATTCTCCGTCTTTTGTGAAGAAAATGGAATCAATATTCAACGTATTCGAAGAATGAAACTTTTACCTTTTTTTAAAAAAAAAAAAATTCTAAACTGTAATCCACATCCCTAGTGTCTCTCCTTGTCGGTCCACCTTCTATAAACAAATTGATATAAAAGCCTGAAATATATGAAAAACAATGCAAAATGAAAAAAAGAATGAACGGAGTGAGAGATTAAAAAGTGAGAGAGAGATGTAGAGGGAAGATTTTTTGAACAAAATAACCAAAATAAAATAAATTAAGGAAAATTTTTATTATAATATTACCATAATAGAATTATTTACTTACCATATTTACATAGAATATCTAATAAATACAAATATTAATCATGGTCAACTTTTCTTTTTCTTTTTTCTATTTTTTTAAATATATTATCAATAATAAATATGGGTAAATTAATCATTTGAACCTTATATTTGTGTAAAATTTTAGTCAATTAGTACATTTGTGAAAATTTTGAGAAATTTAGGATAATCTTGTAATATAGTATATAATTTTAGGGTATATAAGTTAAAAACGGTTTGTGAAATTTATTCATATAATGTGATATAGTAATGGGTCTTTAACTAAGTTAGCCTAAAATGGTATACCATATTACAAGATTAACCCAAATTTTTAAAATTTTTCAATAATGTCTTAAATTGTCGAATATTTTACACAAATATAAGGACTAAATGACCAATGTAACCCATATTTATTATTAATAATAAATTAAAAAATAGAAAAAGAAAAAAGAAAAGTGAACCATGATTAATATTTGTATTTATTAGATTTTATATAAATATGGTAAGTGATTAATTTTGTTATGGTAATATTATAA
>CM046891.1:3760986-3927212 GCA_025688845.1 Cucumis hystrix | reverse complement strand
AAAAATCTTTCCTCTCGATCTCTCTCTCACTTTCCAATCTCTCTCTCAGTCTATTCTTTTTTTCGTTTTTCATTGTTTTTCATATATTACATCCAATTATAGTATATATTGAATAATACGGTATATATTTTATGAACGAAAAGTTATTATATCAATTTGTCTATAGAAGGTGGACCGACAATGAGAGAAATCAGGGATGTGGGTTACGATTTAGAAAATAAAAAAAAAAGAAGTAAAAGTTTCATTATTCGAATACGTTGAATATTAATTCTTCACAAAAGATGCCGAATAATATAAGATTGAGGGAAATATAAGCGGTGAAAAAGAATAACATCTGCGGCTAACTAGTACAGTGATATTTCGAGAGAAAAATTGACAAAAACTTAAGGTTAGTAAGAATTTATATTTCGTATTCGAAATACATTAGGAGTATATTGAGTATATTGAAGATAACACTATTTATGTATTATTGAATATATGAAGTAGTATATATGTAACAAATAATATAAAATACATGTATTATGCAGCAGTATATATGTAAGAATTTTTAAAAAATACTGATAGGATATATAATATGTGTATACAGTGGTATATAAATGCAATAAGAAAAAATCACAAAACATGAAAAAAAAAATATAAATGTATTATTGAATATATGCAGTAGTATATATGTAACAAATCACAAAACATGAATGAATTATTCAGTAGTATATATGTAAAAAATAATAAATAAAAAACTGAATGGATATATAATGTGTGTATATATTGCTATATATACGCAATAAGAAAAAATCACAGAACATGAAAAAGGCTATGTGTATATATTATTGAATATATGCAGTAGTATATGTGTGATAAATCACAAAACATAATTTTATTATTCAGTGGCATACCATAGTATGTACGAATGACGAGACATTTAATAAAAAATTTATGTCGAGCATGGCACGAAGATGAACTGAATAATACAAAATTAAACAAAATAGAAAGAACATGACCGAAATATATGCTACGAAACGAAATAATAACAAATTTTTAAGGAAAAAAAATATATGTTACGAAACAAAAAAAGAAAGAATATAAGAAATGAAAACTGAAAGAAAAAAAAAAGACTAATTACATATTCTGTAGCAAATCGAAACAGAAGAATAAAACAATTTTTTGAAATACAAATCAAAGAAAAAAGCCAACGCTGGAATTAATAATCGTGAGAAAAACGTTTTTAGTTTGAACATGAAATTGAAAATAATTATTTTGTAGTATAATTAAAAATATTATTACCAAATAAGATAATAATTTATACCATATTTAATTTATTACAAAGGTAATAAATATTTCATTAATAAATACAAATATATATGTATTAATAACTAAGGAAGTTATCATTTACCTAATAAATTGAATATAATATAAATAAAGAAATAATTTAAATTTAATTTTGAAAATTATACATAATTAATAATTATGATAAAGCTATAATTGTCTTAAAAACATACGAAAACTTAATAAAAAAATAAATCATAATTGAGGAAATTTGTCAATTTTTTTAGTAAATTTGGTTTTTTTTTTGTCTAAATCTTTCCATAGTAATTTAGTATATGAGGTGAAGAGCCTTGTAAAAATGTTTTGGGCCTTGGGCTTTAGTGGTGGAAATGTGGTATGGTTTGGGGCAACTGCAGGCCTACGATTCTCCCATCCTCATTCCTCTTTTTAACACATCGCCATCGCCACCGTCCCCTCCAAAACCCGCCCTCCCATCATTTTTCTTTTTCTTTTTTTACCAAACAACGGTGACATATCCGATTTAGTAGGAATATTCACAATTTTCTCCTCTCAAGCTTCATCAATGGCACCTTTCCCCCTTTCCTTTCTTCAGATTTCCTTCCTCCTCATCAAACTTCCCTCCACTTTCTTCTCTTTCCCTCTTTTGGAATCCTCGCTATGTTAACTCCTTTCACCCTTTCCCTCCTCTTCTCTGATCCATAATCAACCAACCTGGACTTCTCAACCAATTAGAGTATGACTGATCATACTTCCGACAATTCCAAGCCGCCATTGAAGTCCCTTCCCCCTCAAGAATGGGAATCCCTCATCGACGACTTCCACAGCGGCGGCCCTCGTCTTCACCGATGGTCTTCTCAATTTTCCATCACCGCTTCTTCTCTTCTCGACTTGGTTCTCTCCTCCATCCTCAAGCGGGATTTCCCTCTTAATCTCAAGCTTCACCTCCTCCATTTCATCGATGAATTTGTTTCCCTTTCTGATTTTTCCGATTCTTCCGACTCTGTTTTGTCTGAATCCATACTCGAGCGTTTCCTTGAAACCCTTCGTGCGATTTTACAATCTCCGACCTCCGATGCCCTTTTCACGTTCTCTCTAAAGGAGCAAATTATGGTCTCCACTACCTCCATTTTCATTTCCGTTGATGCTTTGCAGAATTTTGATGTTCGATTGGTTGAGAGCTTGACCGAATTGCTGCTTACTGTTGTTAACCGCCCTAATCATGGGATTGATAGGCAGGCTCGAGCAATTGCGTGTGAGTGTTTGAGAGAATTGGAGAAGGCTTACCCTTGTTTACTGTCCCATGTTGTGGGGCATCTTTGGAGTTTGTGCCAAAGCGAGCGCACGCACTCATCCCAGAGCTATATTTTGCTTTTCACAACTGTCATCAGTAATATCGTTGCACAAAAATCAAGCGTCTCGATACTCAGCACGTCTATTCCTTTGGTTCCTTTCAACGTTCCGCAATCTGTTCTTGCTCCAGATTCGAGTTCAATTCGAGAGGTTTCAGCTGGATTGAATTCTAAGGAATTGAGGAGGGCAATAGCGTTCTTGCTTGAATCACCACAAATTCTCACTCCGCCTGCCATGGTGGAATTCATGGCTATGATTATGCCTGTAGCTTCAGCTTTGGAGTTGCAGGCGTCAATGTTGAAGGTGCAATTCTTTGGAATGATATATTCCTTTGATCCATTACTGTGCCATGTTGTTTTGATGATGTATTTGCATTTTTTAGATGCATTTGATGAGCAAGAACACGAGATTGCTTGCCGACTTTTGTCGATTTCTAAAGAAACACAGCAACATCTGGTTTTCCGTATGCTTGCACTCCAGTGGTTGTTGGGTTTATTCAGGATTGATAGTTCACTTGGAAAAAAGATAACTTCAGTTGCTGAAATGGGTTTGAGCTTCTATCCTGCAGTGTTTGATCCGCTTGCTCTTAAAGCTTTGAGGCTTGACCTTCTTGCCTTGGCTTCAATTCGTAGCACAATGCACAAAGCAGAGACTGTTTCAGGCGAAGATTCAGAATCTGGGAAGTCAGTGGTGAAGCTTCTTCAAGATGGTCTGGTATGCGTATCAGCTTTCAAATGGCTACCCTCAGGAAGCACAGAAACTGCTGTTGCTTTTCGTGCCTTCCATAAATTCTTGATTGGGTCGTCATCTCATTCTGTCTCTGACTTGAACACCATCAAAAGTCTTGTGGATTCCAGCATCTTCCATATGTTGCAGGTTCTTCACTGCTATATATATCTATATTTTTGTTATTGTTTTGTTTAAATTTACAATTTTCTTCACTAGTAAGTAGTAAGTCAAGGTGAATTGTTATTAAATTTCAAGAAAAATTACTACTCTCATGTTAAATTTATTGCTCTTATTGAACTTCTATTTTCCAGTATTATGTGCTGAATGTTGTTCTACTGGAGAATTATCTGAACTATGAAAAATGTGAACCATATTGAACATCATTTGCAATCGTATCCTATTCTAGGGATATCTCTCTCTGGTGTTGTAGCGTGTGAAACCACTTCAATTTTTCCCTAATGGGATCGAAGTTTAAAGCATGTATGAAATTTTTTCCATCTAGAGGAGTTGGGGGAGGCAATCGTTTCCTAGCCATGAGAGGCCTTTACATTCATGATAAAGAGCTGAAGGCTTCTTTCCCTTTCTGCTTATTTGTTAAGATGGGGAGTGGTGGTGAACTGAAAAAGAAACTCAACTGTATTTTAATGTCTTCAATATTTACCTTGCAGGAGATGCTTGTGGGGTCAATATTGGAAAGTCAGAGATTGGTTCCTGTCATTGTTGCTTTTGCTGACCGATTGTTAGGGTGTCAAAAACACAGATGGTTAGGAGAGAACCTGCTCCAGAAATTTGACGAGCATTTGCTTCCGAAAGTTGCAATCAACTACAAATTAGTTTCTTGTTTCTCAGTATTCAATAGAATGGCTGAAAATGATACAATACCTCCCAGTGGATTGCTAGGACTTTTTGCGAAGTTCATGTTGTTTCTTGTTGAGAAACATGGACCAGATACGGGGATTAAATCTTGGTCACTTGGAAGTAAGGTACTTGGCACTTGCCGGACATTGTTGATGCATCACCAAAGCTCTCGATTGTTCCTTAAAATGTCTCATCTGCTTGCATTTACTTGCCTATATTTTCCTGACTTGGAAGTTCGTGATAATGCAAGGTACTTAAGTTCAAGATTGTCTCATGTTCTTTCATTTTCCTTCTTTTTATGCAGGCTTTTTTAACAATTTGAAACGATGTAGATAGTACTACAGACTTACTTGCTGTTCCATTGAATCTCTCTTAATTTTTGGTATATTTCAGGATCTACCTGCGTATGCTGACTTGTGTACCTGGAAATAAGCTCAGGGACTTGCTAAAACTTGGAGATCAACCATTCGGCATTTCACAGTCTCTTCATTCTGGAGCTTTATACAATGTCCAGTCTCCACGACTTTCTCATGATCTCAAGAAGTGCAGAAACATCTCATCCTATATACATTTAAGACGAAAAATTCCGTTACTTGTAAAACATTCTTGGTCCTTATCTCTATCAACTTTAGGAGTTGAAAAGGACAAGTCTGGTTTTCCTGAGGGTATCATGAACACTGAAACTGTGGTTGAAGAAAGGGTGACTGAATTCTCATCTAATATCGAAAAAACTAATCTACCTCAGGAGCCTTTGCGTGTAATGGACTCTAAGATTTCCAGGATTTTGGATATATTAAGGAGACATTTTTCATGCATTCCCGACTACAGACATATGCCAGGGATTAAAGTTACAATATTTTGTAGTTTAAGTTTTGATTCCGAGCCATTTAATCGTATTTGGGGAAGTGATACATTTTCTAAGAAATTGGATGATATGGATAATCATCCTGCAATGTATGCGACTGTGCTCAAGTTTTCTTCTTCTGCATCATTTGGTCCTATTCCATCCCGTCATATACCTTTTATTTTGGGAGAGACTCCTGGGGATGAAGATGCTCCTAGTTCAAGGGGGGTCTCCTCATTGGACATCGTTCCTATACAGAATGGTTATGGGAAAGAAGACAGATTTAAGGCTCTGGTAGCAGTTGAATTGGAACCAAGGGAGCCCACACCAGGACTTGTTGATGTCTCAATTGAATCTACAGCAGGAAGTGGCCAGATCATTCGTGGTCCACTTGAAAGTATCACAGTTGGACTTGAAGATTTGTTTCTTAAAGCTGTTGTCCCGTCAGACGTATCAATGGATGAAATGCCTGGTTATTATTCTGATTTATTCAATGCTCTATGGGAGGCATGTGGGACGTCTTCCAGTACTGGGCGGGAGACATTTTCACTGAAAGGAGGCAAGGGAGTTGCAGCTATTGGGGGAACCAGATCAGTTAAACTACTCGAAGTCTCAGCGGCTTCTTTAATTGAGGCTGCTGAACTCTACCTGGCTCCTTTTATCATAAGCGTTGTGGGTGAACAGCTCATTCAAATTGTGAAGGATCGAAATATTATCAAGAATGTCATCTGGGAGGACATGGAATCTGAGAACTTCTCACAAGTGACCTCTTCAGTACCTGATCTCGATAGAGGCCCACTACGTCTTACATATTTTTCAAATGAAGATGAAATGGGAAGTCTTGTCAGTAGTTATAAGAGAAACATGGGTCACTTCCATATTTTGATATTTCTTCCACCAAGGTTTCACCTTCTCTTTCAGATGGAAGTTTCAGATTTTTCAACGTTAGTTCGAATTCAAACTGATTACTGGCCTTGCTTGGCTTACGTTGATGATTATTTGGAGTCTCTGTTTCTTGCATAGGAAGAAACCAATTAGTTTCACTATCATCTTGGCAATACTCTTTCCAGATCATTTCATCTGGTTTTGCTGTAGACACACTTGAAAGATGCTCGGGCACTTTCTTTTGCAGGGGGGAGGGTATTTTTTTGGAAACCCTTAGTAGATATACAAAATTAGTAAATACATTTGTAGTTTTTGCTCAAATTGTATTCTTTTCAAGTGCACCCAAGGAGGCCGATAAATTCTTTTCTTCTTTTCGTTGAGTGTTTTTAGGATTTTAAGTTGGGTCATTATGCCAGAGGCTTAAAAGCTGCATATGTAAACTAGAACTGTATTTACGATGCATACGGCCACATGTATAATTTCTTGTGTTGAGACTTGTCTCCTTATTACATTTGTATCTCAGAAGAAAAAGTTCTGTTTTTAATAAGAATGATATTGGAGAACACGAACGGGTTGTTGGTTTTTGCTAAACAAATCAGTATAGAACGTGTTTCACATTTATTTGATTGGAACTGACATTTGAACAAATACACATTGTATTGAATTTCATCCGTAATTGGTTTATGTATTGTTTTTGCTAGGTTCAAACGTTTGGGATTTTGCGTTTTCATGTAGGGGAACGCTTGCTCAAGGTAAGACATACTAGAATGATCTACCTTTTTGTGGATTGCATTCTCCATTTTAATTGGCTTTCTGTTATGTTTATTGGGTACAGTATACAGTACAAATCAAACCGGTAATTCATAGCCATAGTTCAAAACATTCATTTAGGTTGGGTTGAGTTGGATTGGTCCTTGTCTCCACAGCCTCTTCTCAGTAAACCAACTTCAATGGTCTCATCATAGCATTGTCTTCATGATCCAGTATCTGCATTCACATCACAAGGCAACACTAGTTATTTCTTTTCTCACTTTAAAAACTTTAGTCAAAGAAGAATTAACTCGCTACTTACGTGACAATGGTACACGTAGCCGGGTTCTGCGGTTGCATCAAATGGGTACGATGCGTTGGAATGTATATTGGAAAATCTCACCAGTATCTTTGTTACAAATCCAGGCATCATCTTGTACACATTCTTCCACCCTTTCTCATGACTATTTACCTTTATTCTCTTTCCACGTGCATGTTCTTTGATTTTGCACTTCACTGCATCGTTCTTTTTCGTCATACAATCCTTAAATTCTTCTAGGTGAACCAACTCCGTTTGTTCCAATGCGGCCAATAGCCCCATGTGAATGTGTAATGGATGGTTATCTTCTGTTAGATTGATCACATACCATATCTCTGTGCTCCCTACCTTTGGTTTCTCTGTCACAGGCGCTTCATATGGTTTTCCGTTAAGGTATAAATGTGTTGGCTCGTCAATGTCGCTCGTGTATTCGTACATGGCAATGTACCGTGTATATGATGCGCTGGATAAATCTGGTTTTGGATATTGTATTAGTTTCTTGGGAATAGGCTGTGTTTCAACTTCTTTGTTTTTCGAAATGTAAAATTTCATCACTTTACTGTTAGCTTCATTGACGGGGTCGCCAGATGGATAAGGGTAGGCTGCGTCATTGGCTAGGATGACCGTGTCGGTCGTTGATTTTGAAAAATCAACCACCACGTCAGCAATCTCAGATGGTGCCAGTAGGATAGCTTTGGATACTACGGGTTGTGAAAGGTAAGCGGAGTCAGATGCTACTTGTATGAATTTAAGACCATTAGTGAAGAAGAATTTGTAGAATCTAGCATTGCCAGCATTGATGATGCGAAACCGATATTTGCAACGTTGTACTCTCATTCGTGGCCAGGCTTTGCCGTTGACCACGATAACATCACCAAAGTATTCAGGTTGCCATTGGGGATGTATAGAGGGGTTGTTGCCAGTTGAATTCATGAAGATAGAACCATTGTAAAGGAAGCTTCGGTCAAAGACAAGTAACGATCGGTCAAATTCACGGCCATAAGGGAGCCGAAGTGGGGCCTCGACATCGGGGTGGCGAATTATATAAGCTCCGACGAGGCCGGCAAGAAGGTTGACTCTAGTCAAGCCCATGGCATGATCATGATACCAAAGATTGCCAGGATGTTGCTGATTGGGATAATGATATGTTTTCTTGGTCCACGAAGGTCCTTTGTCCTTGAAGCCATTAGTGAACCATGAGGTGGCGTGGCCATCGCTAGCCGGCTCGGTGATGCCACCATGGAGATGAACCACCGTTGGGACGCCGTTGTTGCCGGCGGGGATGGCGGTAGGAATTGTGGGGTCCCAAGGAAGAATGTGTTTTGAAGGGAGGTGATTTTGCCACGTCACATGGGTGGAGATTCCATGGACGGCCTCAATTGTGGGACCAGGAACTGTGGCAGTGTCCTTGGAAATTCCGTAAGCAAAAACAGGAGTTGGGGGAAGATCTCGGTGAAATTTCTACCATTCAAAAATCAAACACAAACACACAATAAAATCAACAAATTATTCTACGCCATCGAATTAAAAGATTATAGATTATAGATAATATATATATATATATAGATATAGATATTTTTTTGGAGAAACCCCTCAAATGTAATTTTAAAAAATGAAAAAGCTTTGTGTGTATTTAATGATGACCCAATACTATAACTTATAAGACAACTGGACAAGTGAATTCATTCCATGTTCTACAATTATGTCCTTGGAATCATCATCATATATCATAATTTAATTTATTTCCCATTAACAAGTCAATACAAGTCCTCAGAATCAGATATTTTTTCTCTTGAGAAAAAAAAAAAATCTCATGCTGTAGAATCGTATACTATTCCAATTCCCACAATAATTCAAAGCAGAATCAAGGTAGAGAAACTAATAATGATAATAATAAAACACCCATTTATAATATGAATTACCAAAACATCAGAAAAAGAGAGAAGGAAATATTGAAAAGTTGAAGAAATTACCCATGTTTTGAGGAACATGCCAATCTGTAGATGATTAGGATGTTGGCCATGGAAGCCGAGAAGTTTGGGCATATCGGGGAGGTCATCGACGAACATCGGCAGCTTCTTTGGGTTTATAAGCTCATCGGAAATACCAAATACAGTTGATGATAAACAGAAAAATATGAATAGAAATGGGAAAATCATAGTTGGAGGAATGAAGGGGGTTTAGAATTGGAAATGTATTTATGGTTGTGTGTGAGAGAGTGAGAAAAGGAAGTGATTGAGCTTTACTTTTATAGAGAGAGAGAGAGAGATAGTGCGTAACAATGACTTGTTTGCACTGTCTTTCTCTAACTTTTTTCCTTTTGATTTTTCTTTAGTTTCCTTCTTCATACCTTACTTTTTAATACTTTTTATGACTCAAACATTTTTCATATATAACCAAATTTCAGATCTTATCAATATAAATACCGATACACAATAGTTTCGATCGTTGTTTTAAAATATTTTCAATAGTTTTATCCATTACTATAATTCTTTTCTTTTTCCTTTAATTTTGATTAACAACATTTCTAAACATAGTTCATGATGTGAATTGTTTCAAATAAAATGTTTGAATGGG
The DNA here is from genome assembly GCA_025688845.1 of Cucumis hystrix. Lineage (NCBI taxonomy): Eukaryota > Viridiplantae > Streptophyta > Magnoliopsida > Cucurbitales > Cucurbitaceae > Cucumis > Cucumis hystrix. The sequence continues at coordinate 3,917,616 of CM046891.1, read as the reverse complement.
TTGACAATAAACGTATAAATTTAAGTTCTTTGGTAATGAATTTTTTTTATTGAGAATGAAGTTGAAAAATTGAGAAAAGTTAGAAATCAAAACAAATAGCAAAATGACAAAGTTTCTTCTTTCGTCGTGAATGATATTAACATGTAAACCTACACAATACGTGTACCTCTTAAGTAAACTAACGTAAATTCCTATAACGTATTGGGTCTAGGATTTATGGTCTACATAATATGCCAAGTTTTATTGTTGACTTTTTAAAATCATTTTGTCACTTATAACGTTTTATTATTAATTTTTATTACAACTTTGAAATTAGTTCTTCTATCAATTCTAAATCGGTTTTTCGAATATAGTTTTAAAACGTTTCTTATTTTTCCCTTAAAAAGACACCTATTGGTATTGGAACAATATAAGATTTTTATTTTTCTTCATTGTTGTTTTTTCTAGTAAATTTCTATTGATTTCATTCCTTTCTCCGATGAGTTTACGCTTAAATTGGAACGTTGTATTAACTTTGGGAAGCAACCGATAAATGTGATTTAACACTAAGGTTGCATTGAATTTTACTTTCAAGAAAGTGGACTTTTCACAACACAACAACGATTGAGTTTTGGAGTTGACGACAAACAACAATGTTCATATATTTTATTTACTTGCATGAAAGATTATTATTATTATGTACAATTTCGATAAAGATGGACTTTCATGAACGAAATTTAAGATTTATCGAATTACGAGAATTAACTTAGACAACGAGTAATAAATAAACATTTGAAAAAAAAAAGAGTGATTGAAAATTAGGAAAGAACATTATAGAGAAGAGATTACATTAGAGGAATTATTTTACTATATATTTAATTGAATGTTTTATTAATTATAATTTAACTATTTAATTATTTTTATCAATTAAGTTTTGTATTTGTAATTATAAATATTAAGTTTAATTAAATAATATAAAAATATTATTTTAATAAACAATAAATTATAAAAAAAAAACTAAAAAATTAGAGAAAAATATGAGATAGACAAATATTTGGTTCTCAGAGTCTCAAAACAAATACTTTAGTTCACTCTTTTAATCCAAATTTATGTATCTTTTTCAAACAAAATCATATCATAGGTTTTTATTTTCCCTCTAACCTTAGCATTGTGAACAATTTGCTAAATATTAAATGATTATTATTTTGGAAAAAGAAAATTTAATTATTTTAAAAGTCCTAGTCTTCCCTTGCTTGCAAAATTTGCTTTATGAATAAATAAAATTAACATGAGTTATACACTTCCCTACATAACACACTAATAAACATAAAGAAATAGTGCAAACCTCTTGTTTTATTTTTGGATCAAATACCTTTTATAAGATAAAGAGGAAAAAAGTAAGGAGGAAATTGTTGAAACTTTGTATGTGACATAAATTGGTAAAGTATGCATTAGTGGGAAATATGTATATATATATATATATATATATTTGTGGCAAATTGAATAGAATTATAGGTTTTTTTTTTCAAAATTTTTAAAATTAAATAAGATGCAATCACTTAACTAAAAAATTCCAAAAATGTTTGTTGTTGAACTTTTCAAAATAAAAAATAAATTTCAAAAGATTCAATTTTAATCTTTATCAACTCCTCAATTTTAGTTTAGGGTTATTTTTACAATAAAAAAAGTTATCTCAAACATTTTTATCATAAATTTTGAAACATATTCACTTATTTTTTTTTTAATTAACAATATTTGGGTTAAGTGATCTATTTTAATAAGAGACTCAATTTAAGATTTATCGAAAGTATAAACATTAAAATTAGACAATTAAATATTTTATAGGCTAAAATGGAAGAAATTGGGGCAAAAAATACTAAATAGTATATTGTAAAACAAATTGTGAAAAAAAAATTGAAACTATTTACAAAATATAACAAAAAAAAAAAACTTAAATAAACGATAGATAATTTAAACTATTTGAAAATACTCCGTAATATAACCTATCATCGTTTTCTTAAACCTTCTAAGTTTATATTATTTTGATCTATCATCTACTTTGTCTATTTCTTTTTAGATACATATACATATATATATATATAGACATATACATATACATATATATAGACATATACATATATATAGACATATATATATATATATATATATATATAATACTATGTTGACCTCTTAGGTATTATTTAAGAACACAAAACAATGTGACATTTTTTTTATATATATAGTATCATAGTTGTTTTCGAATACAACTAATTGAATCAAAATAATTATAAAATATAACAAAATTTAAAATTATATCAATGATAGACATTTATAAACTTACCATCATCGATGTTTTTTCAAAATATCAATACCTATCATTGATAGATTAGTTAAATATATCAACCTAAAACGACATTTTTTAATGAATTGTGATTCAAGCTAAGATGATGATTTAAAAAATGAAGGAACAAAGAAGTAGTCATATTTTGAAAGTTTCATTATTTTTTTGTCTTAATTAAATGATTAATATCCTATTAGGGATAATTGGTTGCATATGGTGTAAAAAAAGTGGACTAAAAGTAATGTAACGAAATGAATAACATTATTGTATATTTGATCAAATATCTATGATTTGCCCATATGGAGGGGTTGGTGTATGATGAGTTGTTTCCAATGAATAAATAAATACACATAAAGTCTTATGTAGAGAATTTAAAATTTGGGAATGAGTGCTTGTTGTAATATTAAGTGCTTTTAAGAGTGTGTCAAGCATACTCTTTGAATAAGATAATGTTTTAAACAAAATGCTATTATGAAAACTTCTACAATCTATCATTTTTTTTATATAAGAAATGAAAACTATTGTTAATGTTTTAAATGTACAATTATAAAGTATAAATAAATAAATAAAACAATTAGAAATACAAAATTTTAAAAACCACTATCAACTATGTTCAAGATGTGATCAATGTTGAAAGGTGGGTCACAATAGATTAATACACAACAAACACTATTAACTACTTACTACTTAGAATTAATGAACAATGCAGTTAAAGGCAATTAACATAGTGCTTAGGGTTCCTAATGTTCCTTAATATGTTATTTTTGTCCTTTATTTGCCATCTTTAAATATGTTAAATCTAATTTAATCAAGAAACTATTATAAGCTTTAGTGAAAGTTTGTAGAGACCAAAATGATATTTTAATCTTAATTTTAAGCTTTTTAGAGTTAGGGAAAATCAAGTTATACTCTTCTTTCTGTGTCGTGTTTGACATTAGCTTCCCTTAATATATAGATTTTTAATTTTCGAAAAAGAAATAGAGATTACAATTGATAAATACACGATTCCAATATTAGGATGACTATATTTTTCAATGAATCTTTTTTTGTTTTAAGTACAATTGCTTTTGTGACTCATTCATTCATAATAACAATGAGATTAGATGCGTTATTTAATCACGTTTTAGATTTAAACCTACTTGTGTATATTAATTGCGAGCAAAATGGATCACTATAAAAATATTTTTTTAATAATATTTAGATAATTTCTTTTGATACTAATTGTTGGATGGAATTTTTTAGAAAAATTTAATTAGTTAAACTTGAACTTTATATTTATTTTAGTTTAAGAATAACGAGTACAATATCCAATATTAGATTCTTTGATTCTTTCTCTCAAAAAGTAAAGTTTGCTTTGAAAGCTTACAGTTTACTCTCAACGTTGAATCATCTTGAGAGCCTTGTAACTTATTTTTGATATATAGTCTTGCAACTTACTCTTGAATGTTGATTTATCTTAAGGGCCTTGTTGTTGATCAGTTCTAAGGGCTTCCTAGCTTGTTCTCAAGAGTTTGGTGAGTATAATGATCTTTTCGAAGACTTCTGAACTTTAGTCTTTAGATCTTATGAGAGCAAAATCTAATATTTGAAACTTAGGTCTTCACATATTTGAAAGAATTACTCTTTAATAAATAAAAGCTTCAAAAGCTTTAGAATTGTGTTTTTTTTAGATATTTAAGAGTCTCATAAACATTTAGATCTTCAGAAGCTTTGAAGATTCAAAGTTCAGAGCTTATGAATTTCGATCTTTCTGACTTTTAAAGCTTCCAAACTTCCGCGTTTAGTTCTTCAAACTTTAAACCCTAATAACCCTTATAATGGGTAAGACCTTATTTTTAATAAAATGATAATGAGTAAAAATTTTAGGATTAATAAATAAGTATATAGCAACATTTAAAAAAAAAACACATATAACCAAAGCGGTAAAAGTCTATTACTCGTAGACCATATTGCAAATATTGATCTATCAATCATAAATCATAAGAGTCTATGAGCAAGAGAAGTCTATCACGAATAAATTTTACTATATTTACAATTTTTTAAAAATATTACTAAGTATATATATTTAACATTTAATGGTTATATTTGCAAATAGTGTCCGTGATATTTACATGGGTTTGGGCCGTGGACCTTAAAAATGAGTTTGGGCTTGGAGTTTAGTATCTTACAGGGGTCATGACGTCGCAACTCGTAGCAAAAAAATTTAATTCATCCGTAAGGCAATACCCCATTTTGGTTTGTTCAAACTTCAAACTTTTGAGCTCTCAAGCATTTTCGACGCCATTTCTTGTGATTGATTATGAAGGTCCTCATTTATTTCACTGCAATTTCATTTAATCTTTCTATTTCTATTTACACGAGGTTTTGGATCAAAGATAGATGAATTTCCTGTTTTCATTTCTGTCTGTGCTAAGAAGCAGTTTTCTTTATTCATTTCCTTGTCCTTGTCCTTTTCCTTTCCTTTTCGTCAATGCTATCTTTGTAATCGGTCCATTATTTCTCTCAAACCCAATATCTGTTTATGCTTTGAATTCACCTCCACTTTCCAGTCTTCCATATCCCGCGTGCTTCATTCCATGCAGATTTTCGTGAGATTAAGAACATTACAGTTCCTCTAATTGAAGAAGATTAGGTAATTCTACTTATCATCTACTCTACTACTTAAAAACTACGTTCAGTTTCTTTGGCTGTCCTATCTCGTTTCTAATTGATGAAAGATGAACGTTGATTTTGTACCACTTCATTTCCTGGCGGTTTCCTGTTATCTGATTCGATGTACGCACTCTTATAGTAGTAAGGAACTACAATTACTATTACTTCCTTACTCATTAATACAATAGCGTCTACATGTCAGATAGCATATATAATAATCAAATTTGCAACTATCTAAGCCAAAGGGTGAGTGCTAAAATAATGAATATATTGAAAAAATTTAGTGACCTTGTGTGATCAGGATCCATTCTATTGGTTGTATATCTGTCTTTGGGTTCTAAGAATGTGTTAAAAGATTTATATACTGGTTGAAGTTTAACACTCTAGCATGGGTCAGTGATCTCCCTTTTCCGTGGGGGAAACTAGGTTAGGTGTTTCATAGTTGCGGGGTGTACTGATTTAGTCTTTATATCTCTTTCTCTCTGCCTCTCTCTCTTTCTGTAGGAATTCTTTGATTTGAATCTTCCAGATGCCTTTTCCGTTGGTTATCAACTTTTGGCATCAAGTAGTGGAGAATTTTTCTCAATGCAAGGACTTTTTTCTCTGCACAGTCTTTAATGACTCTCTCAGAATTATCTTTTGCTGCGCTCAATGGAATTATTAGTTGATGGTAATTTTAACCCCTTTGGGTGGTATGACGTGTAAAGCATCTTATTTAAGTGATTAGAAGGTGCAGGATGCTTGATGGACTAATAGGAAGGTCATGATCTTTTTGTACTAACCTACAATTTGAAATTACTTGAAAACATGTAAAGGAAGTATTCGGAATTATGATACTTGTTTTTGCTAACTCATGGTTTACACAGTTAGATTGGGCTGAAAGTAGATTGCATTCGCGGCTCTATTCTTTGGCGTGAATAGTGGTAACAAAATGGAAAAGGAATCAAAGGGCTCTTGTGTAAGAGAGTTCATCAGGGAAACAGTCCCAGACTGGGATGACGAAGTGGTGGCTACAGCCCGGTTTAAGGCATTTAGTGGGCAGAAATCTGATTGGGAACCCAGGTACTTATTTTGGAGGGATTTGATACTCACAGTTGCCCGTCAATTCAACTTCCTTATTGTAAAACCTTCTGAAATAAAGAATCAATGGTTTTATCGAGGAGGGTTGACTCCATTGTGCCTCGACCATGTTCTGGTATTTCTTTCAACTAAGATGATTGTTTTCTACTTTTAATTTATCGCACATTGTTGTTGTTCTGTCTGATAATAGTTCACTATTTCATTCAGCATCTAATGTATACTGGGGGGGACATCATAAGACGTAGTGACATGCTGGATCCAAGGAGTGGCCAACTCTCCTACATGTTTAAAAAATTAAGCAATTTGATGGGTACATCTAAAAAGAATCCTGATAGTTTGCTTCGTGATGATTATATAGTTCTTGCCTGTGTATTACAGGTATATGCTTTAGTTCTTTTCTCCTTTTCTTTTTCGAATCCTTTTTAGGTTCTCTGCTTTTTCCAGACTTGAATTGTTAAATTCTGCTTTGGAATATACTTTTTAAAATTCGTCTTAAATTTTCATCACTTTTGGTTCTTACTCATTTAAGTTTAATATGAAATGTTTCCATGCCAAGGATAGAGCAGCTGAAGTTATCAAGTGTTTATCTCTTAGTAGTTGGACCTCGTCTTGTATTATTACAATGGTGAAGTTCCAAAACATCTGTGGAGGACCTGATGAAGCAACTGTTATCTTGAGTTACTTGATTGAGTGTGGTAAAGCAAAATTTCTCTCTAAGGAAAAAAAGGAACTTCTAGAGGTATGTCATTATGTCATTTTCCATAATTCATTCTTCATATAAGCACATTCTTGGATTTTTTTTATAATTTATAAAAATGAAGATTTAAGCTGCTTTTATTTTTGAGTAAGGCTATCCAGCCTGCCTGAGGACTTGACTTTACTGGAAAAGTGGTTGTAAGATAAGAAATAAATAATTTAAACTCCGATAAATATTAAAGGATGTAAATAATGTACCATGATAGGATTCTTAATTTGCTACCGATCTTAAATTTCTATGGACTTTTTTAGTTTTTCAATCAGTTATCACCTTTTAAGCTCTTTTTTTATTCCTCTTTTCCCTTCTTGTAATAACTAGGGTGTGAAGGTCTCTCTTTCAGCAACGACAGTTCCTGGAATCACAACTCTCGATTATGATATTTTGCACTTAGTTTGGACAGCAGAAAAGCTTCAGCAACAACTTGATGTGATTGACCAGCGCTATGATGTGTAACTATTTATGGCTCTCAACACTCTCTCTATAAGTTGTACTAAATCCTTCAAGTCATGACTGCAAACATATTGAATCCCATCATTAACTTGATAAGACGTCTCTAAGTAGTTCACGTTAAGATGGGGGTGAAAACACTTGAGCTTCTATATCAAGAGTGTTCAGTTTTATCATCTCATAATGGAACTTTTCGATATTTGAGACTAGGATGGGTGTAATGATTATAAATATATATAACACAGAACTCTTCTTTCAATAAGCGCGTAAAGTCTGTTTTTCTAGATAGCTCATTATCTTACAAGATTAAACTAATTTTTCGTTGCAGGTCGAAACAATCCGCATTAGTTTCTTTGAAGTCTGGAAACAAAAAAACCGCATTGAAACATGCGAGAGAGTTGAAGATTACCACAGAAAGTCGGGAAAAAATTGCATCTCTCTTCAACAGAGTGGAGGAAGTCCTTAATGCTATTGCAGACGCCGAATCGACAAAAACAGTAGGTTACCATCTTCAGCTTTCTTCTTTGATAAGTGGAATGTGCTCTGCCTGTACCTTTGCCTCTCTAAAACTTACAGATTTGAAAAACTCTTAGGTTGAAACCATTAAAAAACAAATACAAATTTTGAGCCACTAATATAACTTGTTTTGGTTTGTAGTCTAAGATTTACTAATACTTAATATCATACTCTGTTGGCAGGTTTCTGAGGCTATTCAAATCGGTGCTCGGGTAATGAAAGAACACGAGGTTAATTGGGATCAACTCCAGGATAGTTTGCAGGAACTAGAAGCAAGCGTTTATATACAAAAACAAGTTGCAAATGCTATAGGTACATGTATTTTTTATTTTGCCCAGTTTCTCATCTTTAAACGATCTCTTAAAACTTAAAAGTTGTTCATTCTGATTGAACACGGCTTTGGATATCATAGATTCAGTTCCATCTGCTTCAATCCCGGATGATGAAGATATTGAGGAGGAGTTTAAGAAGCTAGAGTTGGAATTAACAGCAGGCCAAATCCTCGACGCATCGACATCAGAATCTGGGGTTAATATTGCAACTGGTGAAACAGTGGCTGCAGTTTGTGACGATTCATTAAGCACTGCGTTATCAAATCTAAAGCTAGTTGAAGAGACAGAAAAGGAGAATGCGAACCAGAAATTGAATTCCAAGAGGAAGTCAAAAATCGTGGAGCTTGGGATATCTTAGGTGCATTCTCATGTAGCAGTTTAGAATGGCCATGGCAGCCCAATGTAACCTTTTGCTTTTGGTTGCCCTTTGTACTTCGAGGGTTAAGGTTAGTGAAATTGATTTACAAATTTGTTACTACAAATTCGCTGCTCTGCCAGCTATTGTATAACTGTTATTGGTATTAATTTGAAGATGAAAATGTACCATTGGAGTATGATCTTGAGATATCGAGATTGTTGTATAAACTTCAAAGCGTGATTGGTTTCAAATCTCCCTTGCCAAAACAAAATTTGGGTTGAGTTGCTAAATTCGAAATGGTTTTCAAATAACTTCTTTTAAGTTGTAAAATTTTAATTTCGTAGGCATCATATGTATTGAAATAATAAATCGTATGAAATAATAAATCTTACTACGATTCTTGTTGTTTCTATTTTTTTTTTTTTAAAAAAACATTTTCAAATCAAATAAATAATTTGGTCTACAATTTAAAAGGCTCGGCTAGGTATTTTGACGGGTCGAACTAAATAATTTTATGAATATTTTTTTCTGACCATTTTCTTTTTGAAAATTGAGTATAAAGATTACTTTTACCAACAAATTTCTCTCTCCCCAAACTAACTTGTTTACCAAGCCTAAGCCACCCCACACAATCTGAGGATAAAAGGATTTGAAATCAAGCTAAAATTCAATCATTGTATTTAAAATGACGCTAATGCAAAATGCAAATCATTGTAGAGAGTTAACGAAGAAATAAACTTAATTTTAAAAAACCAAAACAAATAACAAAATGGTTGTCAAATAGATTGTTTTTTGTTTTAGAAAATTAAGTTTAGACATAACAATTTTACATCTAAATTTCTTGGTATATTATTTATTTACCACCAAAGTTTTCGTAAATCGATCCAAAATTTGAAAACTATAAAAAATTGTTTTTATAAATCAATTTTTATTTTTAAAACTTACCTTAGAATTCGATTCTTTTACTTAGGAGTTAGATGGAAACTATTGTAAAAAACTATGGGGTTTTAACTTCTATAGCTTAAATAGTCTGTCTTATTACAAGTTGGATATAATGTTGCCAAATTTTTCATAAATGTTCTAATGCGCTCTAATTTTAGCCCAAAAGAACAAACTACCCATCTTTATTATTAATAAAATATAAAAATGAAATAAGGAAAGTGAACCTTCGCATGCAATTAAGATTTGCATTTATTAGATATCTTATGCAAATATGGTATGTGATTAATTCTATTAATTTTATTATGGTAATATTTTAATCAAAATTACCCATTAATTATTTTTATTTTAGTGATTTTGTTAAAAAATTATTCCCACCGTTCGATCTCTCTCACTTTCCATCCATTCTTATTTATTCTATTCATCTTCTTCAAAAATTTTCGGTGAGTGCATATTCGTTTTATATTATTAATTGTATTTGAAATTGTGAAATATTGTATGCCGGTGAAGTTTTTCGATAAATTTTTTCAATAAATAAAATTTACAGTGAAATATATGCCATGTAATTTACGATATATACTTCTATTTATAGTTGGTCAAGTGTATATATATAACACGTCATTTTCTTTTGTTTTGCATTGTTTTTCATATATTCCATGTAATTTTATAATTTCTAATATATACTTATTATATTTCATCAAATTTGCATTGATTTTCATATATTGAAAGTTAATTTGTAAAATCTTATCATAACTGAAACTGTTTTCGATTTAAATAGATCATTATATACTCATGTATATTTAACATAATATTAGATAACAATGTATGTGTGCATATTTTACATTGTATTTTGATTCTGTAATAAATTTTACATTATGTGAAAGTACAAATTTATATCAAGAAAAAGGAAAAAGAAAAGACATAAGGATAGAACGAGAAAAGAAGAAAATAAAAATAAAAAAAGAAGGAAAAAAAAAACAAGTGGAGAGAAATGAGGAAAATAGAGAAAGCTTCAAATAGATCACCAAGAGACTGAATGATATATATTACATACTGTATAATATATCATATATCATGTCTATCATACTTGTAGATATATTTTGTAATATTTAAAATATATGCAGATATTATTTAAAATGCTAAAATGAAGAAGAAAGGTGGGAAAAGCATATATGCAAGAGAGGATGTGTATGAGATATTGTTAATGATACAGTATAATATATAATATATTATGTATTTGCTGCTTAATGATATATTATGTGTGTGATGCTTAATGCTTAATGCTTAATGATGTTTAATATATACTATAACATATATGAAATATTATGTGTCTGCTATTTAATTATATATTATGTGTGTGATGCTTAACGCATAGTACTTAATGAATATGATATATACGGTAAACTATATAATATTTTTTATATTGTACGTTTGTAGGTGCACAATTGATCCTAAAAAAGAATAAATGGTCTAGAGTCCATAGAATTAAAAAAAGAAATTCATTAACTGCACAATAGTATTAAATAAGAACAGAAAAGAAGTTCATTATATACTGTATACTATATTACACAATTTAAGAAAAAAATAATAATATGCAATTAGTTGGAGATGAGGAAAATTTACAGTATTTTGATCGAAAACTTCAATGAAAAATTAAATCAAAATATGCACTCATTGGATAAGTTGACTGGGATAATCAAAATAAGAAAAATTGATTCTTGAGAGATAAATCAGACAATCAAATTATTGGGTGAAAGACGCCAGAAAGTGAATGGAATTCTTACTGAAGGAGATGACCTAAGTTACAAAATCTTTGTTAAATGTGCAATTAAGATAAAATCGTTACTTTTGTGAAAAATATTCAATATATTATTATCATATTTGACTCAAATATAGACCATAATTAAATTGGAACACTATTAAATAATATACTATAAATAAATGAAAATTAAATTATTATTTTTATTTAATACATTGAATATGTAAGCTTTTAGATACTTAATAAATGAGATATAGTATAATTATGTTATTATATTATTGTATATTTCCGAAGATAAATATTATTTATAATTAATGTGAGAGATAAAACGGTCAGTAAAAATCTTGAAATCTTATTTAAGAAAATTAACGAGATTTTGAGACATTTGCGTAAAATCATGTGTAAAGTAAGTGTTTTGTCTAAATTTTTCAAAAACTATTGTAAAATATTAACAGGAAATATACTTAATTTCAAAAAATGATAAACAAAAAAACAAAGAGTTACCAGACTGGGTAACCATTTTGTTTATTGTTTTTTTTTTTTTTTAATTAAGCATATTTTCGTTTTCTATATCTTTATTATTGCATCTTCCTTAAATATAATAGTTAAATTCTTAACCAAATTTTAAAGTTAAAAAAATAATTTCTTTAATTTTTTTTTTTTTCAATATTTGCTTGTTTTTAAAATAATTGGTAGAATGCATATAACAAATGAGTTTTTATAGGCTTAATTTAAAAAAAAAAAAGAAAAGAGAAAATAAACAAACCTCAATTAATAACTTTGTGTTTAATAGAAAGAACACGTGATTCAAATTTTAAATTGAAATTTTAAAATAGTGTTTAAATTATATGAAAAAAGTAAAAAAAAAATAATTTAAAGTTTAAAACAGTATATAATTTTTGTTTTTGTTTTTAAGATATTCAAATATTATAAGTTGGTAAAGTAAAATATTTGTAATTATATAATATGAATAATTTATACAGAATAAAAGAAAATTTAATTACAAAGCAAAATATCTATTTAAAATTTTTAAATTAATAGCTTAGAAATTAAACATTTTTCTGTGAAGTTGATTGATTAAAATTAAAAGTAAAATTAAACATTTTTGTGATATTTTATTTTATTTTATATGAAGTTGATTGATTAAAACATCCCATTATTCTTTTGTTTGAAAAATTTGTGTTATTTTGATTGCAACCATCGACGATTATTGTCTGATAAAATCATAAGATCAATTTTAAAATATTCTCAAACCGAAATTTTATAAACTATGTCTAAGAGGGTAGGAACTAAATTTGTTATTAAATCAATAAAAAATTAATAAACTTATAGAGTCACACCTTAAAAACTAATTATAAAAGATATTTTAGTTTATATATATATATATATATATTCTATTATTAAATCCAAATCTATCCATGATAATGAGGTGACCACATTAAACAATTAGATCTTAGCTAGATAATATAAAAGACCTATATAACAATGTAAGTTTATGAATAGACAGCTAAAATTATATACACAAATGGGAAATTAGTGAGCAACCATAATATAAGCAAATATACTATTTTTCATTAAAAATAAATTAAATAAAAAAAGAAAATAAAGAAAAGAAAAAGAATAAAGAATGAAATGATATAAATAAAATCAAATGAGGATAAAGAAGTCTCTCCAATCCAAAATATAATGCTAAAAAACAATCAAAATTTAAATTAATGGAATATAGATACATAGATGAAATAATGTTGTAGTGTACGGTAAGTATTGCGGAAATATTGCTTATTCGACATATTGTTGATAGTGTCATCGGATGCTTCATTGCATCTCTATATATTGGTTGGAAAACACAAAAGTACTTATTGTTTTACACCAAATTCTCTAATATATGGATTTATTTTATTGCTCACAATTTTATTAGATTTTATCTTACATAAAAATAATGAGAGAGAATGATTGGGAGTGTGAACATGAGTCAAAAGGAAGATGAAGGAGAATGTGTGAGTGATAGAAGGGAAGATAATGAAGATGTAAACATGAGAGATAATGAGGATATATCTGTTAGTTGACAAAAGATATATGAATGTATTCATTGAAAACCCATAATAATTAGAAAAATCAACAAGTTAAAAATGCAATTACAATAAAACCAACTTAGTAAATAAAAAAAATCAAACTATGAAAGGGCAAAATGAAAAGAAAAAGTTTCACCCTATTGTCACTTTTATATATACTAGATTATTCCTTAATCCATTGAAATTAAATTAAAAATTTAAGTGCTACCATTATTATAATATGTAAATTATAATAATTTGGGTATTTGGAGTGAAATTATTTAAAAAGAGAGGATGGTTAGAGGATGGTTAGAGTATAGTAAATACGTAGGTATGAGTAGTAATAATTATGAGAAAAAGCCAAATATTTAGTCAACCCTAAATGCCTCACTACCTACCCCACTCTTTAATCACTTCTATAACTTGTGGAAAATGTTAAATACTTCAGGTGGAATTATGCGACTTTGATTAAGTAGATTGACATTTTATCCAACCTTCTAACCAATTTTATACTTGTTTCATTAAATTCTATAGACAATATTCTAGGTCTACAAGTTATCAAGTCTATCATCGATAAACATTACATGATGTCTATCAATGTTTACCAATGATACAAACTGATAGAAATCCATCATTGAAACTTATCGGTGATAAAAATTGAAAGAAATCTATTATTGATACTTTCAGTGATAGAAATTGATACAAGCTTATCATTGATAGAGGTCGATAGAAATTTATTAATGTTATTAGTGTTCTTTTGCTATTTTTGTAAATAACTTAATATTTTTTCTCTAAGTGAAAACTTCTCAATAATAAGGGTATTTTCTAATAAAAATGTGATATTAGGAGCATTTTTTAAAATTTAAAATATACCTTTATAACCAAAATGATTCTAAAATTCAAAGAATTCAACTAAAACCTAAACTTACTATTGAGACCAAAATATTTGATTCTCTACCTCAACATAACATAAAAAGAGTTCTTTAGTTCAAAAATTAAAGAGATAAGAAATCAAAACTTCAACTTCTAGAAAAGAAAATTATGTTAATTTTCGTTAAACTAATCTCGTTTGATATAAAACATATGTGGTTAAGAATGAAGTTAGAGATTCAAATCTCAGACTAACTTATCTCCTCTCAATCTCATGTATGCTGGTTGTGAAAGGGTTAGGTTCAAATGATCATCAAAGGTACTTGAGACCCATTCTTGTAAGTCTTTATGGATAGGTTTGCTTTAGGCTCCCCTCCCAATCATGGTGGAGTTTGATTGTGCTGATCTTATTAGCATCATTTCCATTAAATGGAGTTTTCGAGTTGTGATGAGGATTGATTTTCGTGTTCCCTCGTAGAGATTTGCTTCAATCTCACGTTTTGAATTGAAAGAGTGGATGTAGTGGTAACTTTGGTAGAGGTCAAAAACAAAAATCGAGTGAAAAATGGGGTAAAGATAAAATCTTCACTTAGACCCTTTCCATGAAGAAAAGAAAGAAGAAAAGAAAGAAGAAAGGGTGTCTTTGTCACGGCCAACGTGTAAAAAGGGTTTGCAATGAACGAATATCACACACTCTCGTAATAATATGACGAGTAGTCTGTTCTGCGGCTGACTCTTCCCATCCCCATCCCCTCTCCCTCCACATTTTCTCACTGCCCCGCCCATGAATGGGGATGTAGCTCCGGCCGCCACTCCGGCCACCTCAGCCGAGCCCCAATACATCAGGGCTAAGACTTCTGTTTGGTGGGACATCGAGAACTGTCAGGTCCCTAAGGGATGTGATCCTCACGCCATCGCCCAAAACATCAGTTCTGCCCTCGTCAAAATCAACTATTGTGGCCCTGTCTCCATTTCCGCTTATGGGGATACCAATCGCATTCCTAATTCTATTCAGCAGGCTCTTTCTAGTACTGGCATCGCTTTGAATCATGTTCCTGCTGGTATGTCTCTTTCCCTTTCTGCTGTTTCCTGTTCTATAAGCTATAGAAACCCTAGGGTTTCTTTTGTTTGCTTTTCTCTTCTTTTTTGTTCATTCTGTGATTATTGTTTGATGGATTTGGTTTTCTCCACTGAATTGCGGATCGGATGTGATTTTCCCGATGTGATGCTTGAATCTATGTATGGGTTATTCTCAATTCCTCTTGTGGGTTGTATGATTGCATGAGTGGAAGTGGAACACTGCTCTTACGTACTCCAATTTACGAATTGAAAAGAAAAATGAGGGACTCGTATTCTCAGTCGTCGTTTTCATGTTTGATTTTGAAAGTGTATTTTGCAAGTTCAACTTTCAAATAACTTCCCATTTTCATTTAGAATTACTAATTAGTGAGTGACTGAACTTGCTCTTTGTAATCCCATCCTGGATAATAATGAAAATTATCGCCTTCGCTCATCGATGCAGGTTTATATAAGTCGAATGTGCCTAGATGTGTCATGTTTGTGTTATCTTTTCCCTCTCTTTATTTATTTATTTTTGTTGCGACTGCCATATTTATAGTAAAATTCAGTTTTTTTTTTTTTGCTAATTTTCTGCTATGCATTGTCAAAGTAGGGTAACTGCTTTTTTCATGAAATCATTACTTACTCTTCTGAAATTTGATTTTCTGAATTCTTTTGAAATTTCAATTTTGCCTTTGTAGTATTTTGATCGTCTTGTACTGTTTTGTGCTGGTGTTTGAATTAGTTTTATGTTGGTTTCACTCTTTCTATCTAGTAGATGTCTGATCTTGATGTATTCATCATTCATTGGTTTTAAAACAAATCATGAAAAATTACTGCAAAGTTGGAGGACTTGTTGGACTCTAATTTGTTAAGCTTTCTTCTAACAGGTGTTAAAGATGCAAGTGATAAGAAGATTCTAGTCGATATGTTGTTTTGGGCAGTTGATAACCCTGCTCCTGCAAATTATTTGCTAATTTCGGGTGATAGGGATTTTTCTAACGCACTTCATCAATTAAGAATGAGAAGATATAATATTCTTCTTGCGCAGCCACAAAAGGCTTCTGCACCACTAGTAGCAGCAGCAAAGAGTGTTTGGCTTTGGATGAGTCTTGTAGCTGGTGGACTTCCAATATCCAGTACTGAATCATCTCAACTTGTGAATGGTATCCCTACTTCTGAACCTCAAATATCTCAGACCTCTGGATTTGATCATAATCAGCACACAGGACAAGCTATAGTATACAAACCTGAAAATGTCAATTTGGGAAACCAAAGATCTTATTCTACCGAGAGGATGGGCGACAATAAACATAAAGGTAAATATGTACAGAAAAGCTCCAACCAACCAGTTATATCCAGAGCTTTAAGCTCACCTGCATCTATGCAAGAGAAAAACCCTAATTTTTTAAACCAACCAAATCATATGCAAGCAAAGCAGTTTAAGAAAGCACCCCATGAATTCTTTGGAAATGGCAATCCTGTAGGCTCTTCTAGTCAATCTACTCCAAACTTGTTTATTGAAAATTCCAGCCATGCTAGGATTGATGGCAATGGTTCAATGGGTAGTTCCTCATGTTACCAACCTCCTCACCTGACTCATGCTAGGTCTGATGGCAATATTTCAATGAGTAATTCCTCAAGTTACCAACCTCCTCACATGAGGCAAAACAACATGCAGCTCCATCCTCCTTTTCGACCGGATAATGTTTTTCCTCCTAACTCTCTTAATCATTATTCTTTTCCAGTCCCTGGTCAACCTGATCTCCCTGCACCCAATATTAGTCAGCTACATATCTCTGATTATCCCAATTATCCTATAAATCCTCAAAATTTCCATCAACAAACTGGTGAATTTAGACCACATTCTAAGTCTCAAATTCCTGCTAACTTTAATGCACCTGACAAAAGCCGTAGTCAGCATGGTGGCCAATCATTCCATCATGATGCATTGAATAAAAGACATGCCCGTGATGCAGTAGAGTATACACCTCATTCATCTTTTACCACTGTTACTAGAAGTTTATCTCATAACGATGGCTGGGGATCTCAGGGGCAACCACCACCATCAGAGTACATTCAAGGCCTCATTGGAGTTATTCTTCTTGCATTGAACACCCTGAAAGTGGAAAAAATTATGCCAAAGGAGGAAAATATAGCTGACTGCATACGATATGGAGATTTGAGAAACTGCAATACTGATGTAAAAATGGCACTAGATAGTGCGATAGAACATAATATGGTAGTGAAGCAGGAGATAGGAGAACTGCAATTGTATGTTGGTAAAACAGAAAAACTGTGGAAATGTGTGAACCCTCTAGGTGGGTATCCTAATCAGTACCCAAAAGCCACATGGGATAAGATTCATAATTTTTTAGCTTCTCCAGCTGGTCGTTCTGCAATGGTGGCTTCGTGTTGCAGGTGATGTGATTTCTGGTCATCTCAAGCTGATCCAGCTTTCAAGATTGTTGGGTTCTAGTTTCGATAATAACTTCTGTTTCAATTGAATTGCAGATATGAAGCAGCATTGATTCTGAAGAAAGAATGCTTAACAGATTTTGCTTTGGGCGATGTGCTTCAGATTTTGCATATGATAACCTCCATGAAGAAATGGATTACTCATCATAATCCAGGATGGCAGCCAATTAATATTATACTAGCAGAAGGTAATACAGATGCAAGTTCAAGAACTGAACTTGATTGATCAACACAAATACCGATTTAGTTAAAGAAAAATACCCTCGAACTGCCACTATGAAGGCTGATTAAGGCGCAATATTATCACATTGAAGGAGGGAGTATTATTACAATTGATACCAAAAGCTACTGGAATTAAAGATGTTTAAAACCTCAAGGTTTACCTATTCTGTTCTTTTACTTGTACGTTACTGGAGAAAATATTCACGTGTTGAAGTGCCTGTAAAAACTTGGAACCAATAGTCTATGAAGATCATCCCAGGTGCAGGACTACCATTTTAAGTTTCTTTCTGGAAGGAATTGGTTTGTTCACGTGTTTTTCTCGTCTTCTCAGCAAGTTGTACATTTGGTCTGTTTTGAGACGTATAAGTTTGTCATCTATGGCGCTGGATGTTCTATTGTTTTGACTACACAGTTAGCTAGCTGCTTCAGGACTTTGTATGTCACCATGCCTTTGTTTACTATAGAAGGATATTAGCATAAAGGAATACACTGCCGGTGGATCAGCTTGAAGAAGTCAGCCAGCAAATTAAACATGGATTATTCTGAAGGTTTCTTTTTCTTCTATTCTTTTGGCCCCCATAGATATCAACTTAGCACATAAAATGGTTTTGCCTTATTTATATTACCCTAGGTTTCTATGCTCTGTTCTTGCTTATGGGATTTGATTGTATGGGCACAGTGGTATTCCTTTGACTAAATTTGTACTTGTTTCTACTTTCGAGAACAGATAAAACTTTTATATGTTTTGAAGCTTATGTTATAAGACAACGTGGACACAAGGAAATTATTGGTTCACTTTTTTGAGATGTAATGAATAAATGAGCATACCGTCCGTTTATGATTTATTGTGATTGGTTAGTTATGTTAATTATGCATGCCTTTTCTTTCTCCTTGTTGTCAAACCTTCAATCTTCAATTCTGTATTAATAGGTTTATGACATTTAAATTTTTGGGAAAAATACATTTTTAGGTTCTTGAATTTTCAAAGAATGTGTATTTGGTTTTTATTTATTAATTTTTTTTGCCATTATGCTTAATCACATGGAGTAACATCTTAAATTCTAGAAAAATTACATATTCCCCGAATGTCGTTCAATAGAAGCAAGCAACGCTATAATTCTTTTTTAACAGAACAACAAATATACATTTTCATTGTTTCATACATAAATTAATTAACTCTCAATTCTTATCATTTTACATAATTACTTTTATTGACCACAATGTTATAGAAAAAATATTATACCAAAACGAGGAAATTCTATTTCTTTAAGCACGTAAACTAAATATGAAAATAAAGACTCCAGAGTAATTACTACTAAAGCATAATTTGAAATTTTCTTCGACCCTTAAAATTTACCCTAGTTTAGCATTCTTTTATTCTTTTTTCTTTTCAAAAATTCAAATGCCTCAACCTAAAAATAGAACTCAATTTTAATTTATTTTTCTATTTGAGTCTTAATATTAGCATTATTAACGGAGTTTTTTTTTTTTTTTTTGTAAAAATATAACAAATCTACAAAATATTTTAAACAATTTCAAAAATGAAAAAAACTCACCCACACAATGAAAAATACAAAAATGCCCCATCAACACGCCATTAATTGGAGCCTCGGGCACGATCTTGGTTGTTTATATTTGGTACACGATCAATATCCAACGATTTTTTTTAAGATCGTGTACCAAATATAAATATTTTATATTTGTTATAGAATTGATTAGATTTAGCTACACGATCGTGTATCCAAATTTAAACGATCCACGATTGTGTACTAATATTCCAACGATTTTTGTTCAGGACTGTGTAGCAAGATCTTTTATACTTTGTACACCTCTTGAGCCTTGATATACAATCTTGAACCAAATAACACATTGAAAAAAAATAATACAAGATAGGATTTATGATTGATTTGAAAACAAAGATCTTTAAAAAAATATAAAAGAAAATTTGCAAAAAAAAAAAGAAGATGAAAAAGGAAAAAAAGTTGCAAAAGAAAGAGGATGGAAAAGAAGAGCAAACCTGAAATATTTTTAAAAATTGATCGACTTAATCAACTTTTTGATTTTGTTACACGTGTTGTAAATATTTTGATTTTTTTTGTTATATTTATAAAAATTAACCTTAGACATTCAAATAAATTTTTTAAAATAGGCCATTAGATAAAAAAAATGTGATCAACAACCAAACTATATATAAAAAATATGTAGAAAATCACATGATGGTGACGGTTAACTACTTGATCCATTGATGTTTTTTTTCTTGTTTTAGTCCATTTCTTTCAAAAAAATTAAAAATATAAATGAAACCTTACTCTATTTTTTTTATTTATTTTAATAATATGGAAATTTTCGTACACATACTATCATTCAGATGATGGGCAAGTAAAACACCCATTTTCATTTCATTTATAAAAATGATAACAATCGAATCAAAAGTCCACTTTACAATGAAACTCTAAATCAATGATGAAGAATTAAATAAAAAGAAAGAAGATGAAAATCGACCACAAGTGAATGTCAATATCATTACAAATCACTACTTATTACTGAACTCAAAAGCTATAGAGGAGGAAATTAGAGATGCCATGGTGAATTTTGGGAGTAAAAGCTGCAGTAGCATCATTAAGAAGAGTGATAGAATAGTTTTAACCAAATTTATATTCTCCTTCTTTAATTTCAAACCCTTGTTTCATAGTTTCACTGGAAAAGCTACTTCAAAAGCTATTGTGAGGGAAATGGTTGGTAGCAAGAATAAGGCCAGGAAAATCAAACAAGTAATGAAGCCAAACAATTGAACAACCCCAGAATAGAAACACAAAACATAAAAGAGAATTAAAACATATGTCATACTTGGACATGATAAACAAGAAATCTCTTCGTAAGGAAGAAAGAGATTGATCATGTGGTTTAACCTTCTTTTGTCTTCACTTGACTGTTACTGTTATTGTTTTGATTTTACTGGCTTATCTCCCTTAGCTTGTGATTCTTAGTCCAACAAGTGACCTATAACAGCCACCCTACCAAGAACACCCAATTTGTAGAGTCAACCAAATTTGTTCTAGAGATTAGTTGAAATGTGCTTAACTCAAAACAAAGAAAAATAAAAAGAGAAATATTGAATTAGGAATGACAAAAAGGGATAATAATAATAAAAATATAACAAAAGAAAAAAAGGAAAATGGGGTTAGGAATAGGGATAAGAAGAGGGAGGAGAGAGAGTGCTTGAAAGTTAAAAATTAGCCAACTTCAATGTACTATCCTCATACATTAATATTATCATATATTAAAGATGAATAAATAATATTTAAAATAAATAAAAAGAAGGATCTTTTTCAAAATAAAACAAAACGCAAAAATATTTATAACAATTTAAGAACAAAAAAAAAAAAAATTCACAAACCCACAAGGTGTAATAACAAAAAAAATACCCCTACCATTAATTAACATCACATACATGTAAAAAATGATTTTGTACCACACAAGATCGTTTTAAACGGTTTTGTAGCGAGCCAAAACGATCTCGTAACAAGTCTAAACGCTCTGTACCCTTGTACCAAGTCAAAACAATCTTGTACCCTTCTACTTAGCCTAGATATTGGTCGTTTAGATATTGATACACGATCTATTTTTTTTTTGTTCCCATGAATCATGATAAAATTATTTATTTGATTTGAAGACACAAAATGTTTGGATTTATTTTCGTCTCCATGAAAACACACACAAGTTTAATCAAATGTTTAAGCACATATTGAATGGAAAAAAAATGTGATTCACACACTAGCTTTTGGTTGCTAGCTAGAGAGAAATAAAATAAAATATATTTTAATTTGTACTATTGAATCAATATATGACAACTATATAACAATTCATATTAACTACTAAATCGAGATACTTCCACGTAATATAATATGATGAACAGAGAGATTTCTATTATTTTTCGTTTGGATATCCTTCAAATTAACTCCAATAACTTTGAATTTACCTTTAACCATTAAATGGATAAGGTGAATAGTCGATAAAATTTAAGGACACAGTGTGATTGTCCTTAAAAATGATAACAATAAATGTTATACTTAGGATAGTTGTTAGGAAGTTGTGGTGTATTTGAGATATTGACTATCTCAACTCCATTCAAAAACACTAAAAATAAACCACACATATCCTCCTAAATTTGTGTTTGAATTCCTAAAAGACAGCTCCTATTTTAAGCCAAAATGTAGCCTATATAATGTTGCTCTTGCTAACCAATTTTCTCATCACCCTCCTCCATTCAAATCACTACAAAAACCCAATAAAAAAAAAAGGGAAAATAGAAGAGATACATAAATCAAAACCCAAACCTTTTGTTTTCCCATCTCTATGGTGGGAAAGCTTTCTTCCATTAAGGTTTTGATTTTTTGAGTAAAAAAAAAAAAAAAAAAAGTAAGGTAAAAGAAAATAAAAAATAAAAAATGGTTGGGAAGGTGGTCATGTCGGGGATATCCCTTATTCTTGTAGTCGGTGTAGCTCTCGCGGTTGTCGCTATAGTAAACAAGAGCCATAGTTCTGATGAAACTGCAGATTTATCTCCAAAAATGAAGGCTGTCGCATCTATTTGTTCTAATACCGATTACCAACCAGAATGTCAAACTACACTTGGTAGTGTTGGACATAATTCGTCGGTAGAGGACCCTAAAGAGTTCATTAAAGCCGCGATTACGTCTACCATTGAAGAGATGAAAAAGGGTTATAATTTGACTGATAACCTTATGGTTGAGGCAGCTAACAATGCTACAATTAAAATGAGTGTTGATGATTGTAAGGATTTATTACAATCTGCTATTGATGAGTTGCATGCGTCTTATTCTACTGTTGGCGATCCCGATTTGCATACTAACGAAGACCGTATCGCTGATATTAAGAATTGGCTAACTGCTGTTATTTCTTATCAACAATCTTGTCTTGATGGACTTGAGGAATTTGATCCTCAGCTTAAACAAAAGATGCAAGATGGCCTTGATGTTGCTGGCAAGCTTACTAGTAATGCTCTTGCTATTGTTGGTGCTGTTTCTGATATTCTCAAAGAACTTGGCTTGCAATTGAAGGTAACTATGCTAAATCACTTCAAACTCTCAAATATACCAAAATTTCAACCTCTATCCATACTAATACACACTAATAAAACTTTTGATACTATAGTGATAGATATGATAGTAGTCTATCAAAGTTTATCAATATCTATAATTGATTAGATATTGACATTTTACTATATCAATGATAAACTATAGCTATATATTTAATCTAATCGCTATATTTGTAACCATCTCTTAATTAAAAATATGTATGTTTACAGGTCCAACCAAGTGGTCGTAGACTACTTGGAACAACAGAAGTAGATGGCGACTTGTTCCCAACATGGTTGACGGGGGCAGACAGGAAGTTGTTGGCAGCAAAAGGAGGAGGCGTTCGAGTAAAACCGAATGCAGTGGTGGCTAAGGACGGTAGCGGGCAATACAAGACCATTGCTGCTGCATTAGCTGCATACCCAAAGGCCCTAAAAGGAAGATATGTAATCTACGTGAAAGCAGGAGTCTATAATGAACACATCATCGTCACTAAAGACATGAAAAATATTTTCATGTATGGAGATGGCCCAAGAAAAACCATTGTCACTGGTCGCAAAAGCAACCGTGATGGCATCACCACCCAAAACACCGCATCTTTTGGTAAGTCGTCAAAAATAACGTGGTTGAATGATATAATAGTTGAATGATATAATATCAAATTTTCCTTTCACTCATCAACTTAAACATTTTTTTTTGGCTAATCTGATGATTAAGAATACAAATTTACCTCTTGCAGCTGCCATTGGAGAAGGATTTCTTTGCAAATCCATGGGATTCACCAACACAGCTGGCCCTGAAGGCCATCAAGCAGTAGCTCTCAGAGTCCAATCCGACAGATCTGCCTTCTTTAATTGTAGAATGGATGGCTACCAAGACACTCTCTACGTACAAACCCACCGTCAATTCTACCGCAATTGTGTCATATCTGGTACCGTAGATTTCATCTTTGGCGACTCAAATACCATCATTCAAAACTCATTGATCATTGTTCGTCGTCCCATGGACAACCAAAAGAACACTGTTACGGCCAATGGTCGTGCAGATAAAAAAGAAATCTCTGGATTGGTGATCCATAACTGCAGAATCGTCCCAGAGCAGAAGCTATTCGCTGAGAGGTTCAAGATTCCAACATTCTTGGGGAGGCCATGGAAGGAATATGCTAGAACAGTGATCATGGAGTCGACATTGGGTGACTTTATTCAGCCGGATGGATATCTGCCTTGGTCTGGGAATTTTGCATTGGAAACTTGTTCGTATTTCGAGTATGGGAACAGAGGGCCGGGAGCTAACACTAATAGGAGAGTGAGGTGGAAGGGAGTTAGAGTGATAGGAAGAAATGAAGCCATGCAATTCACTGCTGGACCTTTTCTTCTTGGAAAAGCTTGGCTTCCAGGCACCGGTGGACCTTACCTCTTAGGGCTCAAGAATTGAAAACATTGTAATTTTATTCTTTTGAATTTCATCTTGGAGCCATGGTTTGAGCTCCATATTCAATATAGTGATTTCATATTCATTATTTACTTTCAAATTATATATCATGGTTACACTGGTGCCACCAATTCAAAGAATGCTTTTAACACAATGCATCCAAAAAAATGATAATTAAAGACTCGAAGGAGCCTAGCTAGGAGATGGTCGAGGCTTGGCTTGGCTTGGGCTTGGCCCAAGCTGGCCCCTCACCTACTAGCTAAGGTTGCCCCTTGTGACACACTTAATGGACCATTGCTTTACATATGTTATGACCTAAAGTAACATTTTAGGTTCAAAATATAGCCAAATAGAGATGCTCAGACTTGATTTGGATTCATGGCCGACCCTAGCCGACATGAAATTGGGCACATTCCTTGGCCCTAGCAAGTTATCTACTTATCCTAAAGCGATTAAAAAATCCTAGAGAACATCCGTGTCAACTTTCTTTATAAATATATCATAATAACTTAATGTGAGGTGACTTAGTCCTCAAATTCTCTAAACTTTCATATTCCTTCTCTCTTAAACATCGGAGTGTGTGTTGCCGTGTGCATATTCTTTTTTGCATGTCTCACATTCTTCTATGCTTCAAACAAGTTCATTGTAGGGTGTGTCATATGAAAGTTAGGTGTCTCTCCCCTTTTACAAATTAATTTAATTTGACATCAACACTCTCGAATACCTATTATATAGTCCAAACCACATGTATAATATTTGGGACACTAACAAAAGTAGTTTGTGACGTGAAAAGGCACTATGATCACAATTACATATATATTCCACCTTACAAACAATTATTTTGTTTACACTATAAATAGAAAAGCATTGAAAGCAAGGAAGAAAGATAACAACACAGAAAAAGAGAATTCCCTCTTTGAAGAATACTCCTATGGAATTGGAGTATATCTCGACAATTGCATTATTAATCAAGATGCACAGTCTATTGTTTATACCTTTACTCGCGATCCAAGCACACAAAATAAGTGTCATGAATGTTAGATTCTGACTGATTGTGGCACTTTTTAAATGTCGTGATTAAATCCACAAAACACGTTTATTTAAAAATCTCATGCGAACCTTATGATCTTAAAATGCATTAACAAAGAAAAATGAATGAACAAATATCCTTGATTAATTTTAAACAAGTTTAAAATGATCATAACAATTTTATGAGAATTCACAATTTTTGTTTTAGTATTTTTTTTAATACAAATAATAACTACTATGTCAAGATGAGCCCAATTTAAGTAGCAAGTGTTTGTAACCTGTATTGGACAAGAGGGTAAAATCATTTCTCAGAGTTCAAATCATAAGATTTAAAATCATTTTTAAGTTAGAAAAACAACTTTGAGCTGTAATGCAACATTGTTAAAAATAATTAGATGCAAAATGAGTACTTTTATAAAAACAATAAATTTAGATGCAAAATGAATGTTTACAAAATCAACCCCTAAACTAATATTTACAAATTTAATGTAAATACTATTCATTTTCTTATCTAATTATGGGGTAATCTACAAGAGAATTGTCAAAAATAACAAATTTGACAAAATATTTATAACATGTAACAAAATTTTCAGATTCTATCCATAATAGACATTGATAGACAGTGACAGAAGTTTATCAATGATTATCATTAATAGAATTCAAAATTTTACTATAGCTTATAAATATTTTAATTTATTTTGTTATTTTAAAAAATGTCTATAATCTATATATCTATATCTATTAAAAGTGATAAGAAGGGAAGAATTTTTATGTTTCCATTTTACCCTTAAATCTTTTAAAAATTCTTATTTTCCCATCATTCAATGTTTTCTATTTTTCTACCACAGTTAACATACAATATATATCATGATCACCCCTTCTGAATTCTCTTACACATAATCAAATACAACTAAAGTACACGTTAGCACATAACGATCTAGTAAGCATTTCTTTTAATATCAAAATGTCTATTTTGAAACGTCAGTCACCAAGCTAGTGAACATGAAATTCAAAATTCAAATACCAAAAATGCATTTTTTCCTTTAAACAATAAACATATTAACTTGTTTAAAAACCATGAAAGGTTTATTTACTAATATCCATTTATTTTTGCTTTTATAAATTTTCAATAGCATCCATCAAATCAACATTTTATCAATATTTCTAGAGAATTAAGACGAAAGAAACTTTTATTGGACTGTCATAAGAGAGGGTAAACACAATTTAAACTTGCATTGACAGTTTACAAGAGAAATAGAAAAAAAGACGATAAAATGTATTTCAAACTTGTACTAAATATTGTTATATGTAAAATGTTTTTACATCATAGAGATACAACTATATATTAATTACTCATTTTACATCATAGAGATAGACAACTATATATTAATTACTTTTTCGAGGGTTAACAACATAATGACTAGATTAGGATGGCTATTATTGTTGCATAAATTGAGGTATGTTTGAAATTGACTCTCTCCCAATTCAAAACCTCCACATCCAATAACTTAGTCAAAAATTACTAAATATAAACAACAAATCCCTTAATTAACTTTGTACCTCAATTCCTAAAAGAAGAAACCTTTAATTTTAGACAACTCCACCAGCTATATAATCTCCCCTCATACAAACGAATTCCTCACCAGCTTTTCCTCTATTCAATAAGCATTACACAAAACCCACTTTTTTTCCCATCTTTGTGGTGGGAAAGCTAATTCTTTCATTTGGGTTTTGATCATTTGAAAAATTAAGAAGCCTTTTCATATTACCATAAAGGTGGAAACCAAAAGAAAAAAAAATTAAAAAAATGGTCAATAAGGTGGTCTTGCCTGGAATATCCCTTCTTCTTGTTGTTGGTGTAGCACTTGCTGTTGTTGCAATAGTTAACAGCAACAAGAGTTCTGATGCTGCAACAGAGGATTTATCCCCAAAAATGAAGGCAGTTTCAACCATTTGCTCTAATGCTAATTATCAACAGGAATGCCAAAATACACTGAGCAATGCTGCTCATAATGCCTCATCAGATGACCCAAAAGAGTATGTTAAAGCAGCAATTCTTGCCACTATTGAAGAGGTTAAGAAGGGGTATAATTTGACTGATGGATTTATGATTGAGGCTGCTAACAATCGTAGCATTAAAATGGGTGTTGAGGATTGCCGGGACTTGTTGCAATTTGCTATTGATCAGTTGCAAGCATCTTATTCTACCGTTGGTGAACCTGATTTGCATACCAATGCCGATCGTGTCGCAGATATCAAGAATTGGCTAACCTCTGTTATTTCTTATCAACAATCTTGTCTTGATGGACTTGAAGAATTTGATCCTCAGCTTAGACAGAAGATGCAAGATGGTCTTGATGATGCCGGCAAACTTACTAGTAATGCTCTTGCTATTGTTGATGCTGTTTCTGATATTCTTGCAAGCTTTGGCTTGCAATTGAAGGTAATTCTGCTAAATCACTTACTAATTAATCTCCACTACCTTACTTCCATTAAATATATTACAATTTTGTTGGCAGGCTCAACCAAGCGGTCGCAGGCTTCTTGGAACAACAGAGGTAGATAAAGACGGATACCCAACATGGTTGACAGGGGCAGACAGGAAGTTGCTCGCATCAAGAGGAGGAGGCGCTAAAGTGAAACCAAACGCAGTGGTGGCTAAGGACGGTAGCGGACAGTTCAAAACCATTTCTGCTGCATTGGCTGCATATCCAAAGGCCTTAAGAGGAAGATATGTAATCTACGTGAAAGCAGGGATCTATAAGGAATACGTCCATATCACTAAAGACATGAAAAACATTTTCATGTATGGAGATGGCCCAAAGAAAACCATCGTCACCGGTAACAAGAGCAACCGTGGTGGCTTCACCACCCAAGATACTGCCACTTTCAGTAAGTGAATAAATTTACCACATGACAAGTATGATCGGACAATTTGATGAAATCACTCACTATTTTTCTTTCAACTTACACGTATATTTATACTTGTAGTTGCCATTGGAGAAGGATTCCTTTGCAAATCGATGGGATTCCAAAACACAGCCGGTCCTGAAGGCCACCAAGCAGTAGCTCTTAGAGTCCAGTCCGACAGATCTGCCTTCTTTAATTGTAGAATGGATGGCTACCAAGACACTCTCTACGTACAAACTCAACGTCAATTCTACCGTAACTGTGTCATATCAGGCACTGTCGATTTCATCTTTGGCGATTCAACCACCGTCATCCAAAACTCCTTGATCATCGTTCGTCGCCCCATGGACAACCAACAGAACACCGTCACAGCCAATGGTCGCGCAGATCCCAAGGAAGTCTCAGGCTTGGTGATCCACAACTGCAGAATCGTCCCAGAACAGAAGCTATTCGCTGAGAGGTTCAAGATTCCAACATTCTTGGGGCGACCATGGAAGGAATATGCAAGAACTGTGATCATGGAGTCTACTTTGGGTGACTTCATTCAGCCAGTTGGATACATGCCTTGGTCTGGAAATTTTGCATTGGAGACATGTTTGTATTTGGAGTATGGGAACAGAGGACCTGGTGCTGTTACCAACAGGAGAGTGAGATGGAAGGGTGTTAAAGTGATCGGAAGAAATGAAGCCATGCAATTCACTGCTGGATCTTTTCTTCAAGGAAGAGCTTGGCTTCCAACCACTGGTGGCCCATATCTATTGGGATTGAAAGGCTAAAAGAAAGAATTGTGGTTTGTTTGATGACGAGTGTAATATAATTTATTTGTTT
Source organism: Cucumis hystrix (assembly GCA_025688845.1). Lineage (NCBI taxonomy): Eukaryota > Viridiplantae > Streptophyta > Magnoliopsida > Cucurbitales > Cucurbitaceae > Cucumis > Cucumis hystrix. Next base: position 3,888,479 of record CM046891.1, on the reverse strand, counting down.
TCATTCCCGTTCTATATCAATTTATTGCCTTAGATTTGATAAGGCCATAAATGGTTACCAACTTTCAGAAAAGGTGTGCATTATGCTTTAATGAGGAGGTTTAGCAACATATATAAGACATTTTTTTACCATTTTTTAATCATTACAAAAAGTAAGACTTATTCTTCATTTTGTGATTAATGTGGTAAAGCAAACATACATGGCGTTGATTGCTTCTTTGTTTTCCATGAAATAAAATTACCAAAAATATATGCACAATCCAGTCACATAAGTCTTGTGTTCAAACATGATCGATCCCTACCTTCAACTTAAGAGAATTGGTAGATTTTGAAGTAAAATTACTTGTATTTTATAAGTAAGTAATGTGCAATGTACATCTGATCAGAGTGTGGCCAAGTAATGTAATGACTTAATTTGTGTCCAGAAAAACAAATGTGCCAGGCCTTGACATTTACGATTTAACAACCCGTCAATTAGACGTCTATTATAAATGCATCATCATTAGACAATAGCTTGCTCGAAGAGGCAGTAAATTTGAGATTGGAGACCGTAGGAGAATGAGCAGATTTAGCAGCAAGGAAACGACAATCATCAAGAATTGGTAGACAATATTTATGCTGAGATATGTAATATACAAGTTGATGATTGAGAAAGATGAAGTCCAAGGAAGTATATTATTTTGCATGACCAAGGTCTTTCAACTTGAAATTGGGCTGAAGAAGAGTTTTAGTTGAGCAAATACTATCTTGAGATGGACTAAGTGACTAAAATTTTATTAATATATATATATACACAAGAAAGGCAACACAGCTTTTTGAATGAACAAAGTAATCTGCTGTTAAAACAAGACTGAACTTAAAAAACCTCTGTTACGAAGCTTGTTTAAAGCCATAAACTGATTTATGAAGTTTACGCACACGAGGAATAGATGAAGTTGTCATCAAACTAATCATCATTGAGGAAAGACATTATTTATATCCAGAGATCACACAAAAGAAGATGCTAATTAAAGAAGTAGTTCAATAGCAACCAATGGAAAGGTGTTTATTGAAAGCAATAAACACAAAACCAACAAAAACCAACGTTTATGTGGAAATCCAAGAACCTAGAGAAAAACCACTTTTATTATTTTTCTGATGAATAATACAATAGGTACAAAAAGGGAGAATAAATAGATTACAATAAGGAATAAAAAAAGGAAAAGATTTAGGAAATGGGAAAAATCTTCCATATTATTTCCAAAAATACTCTAAGGGCCAAACCCACTAATTCTAACACTCCCCTCAAGTTGAGACGTAAATATAAATGAGGCCCAATTTGCTAACACAAAAGCCGAAGTTTGGATTGAGAAGTCCCTTAGTGAGAACATCAGCAACCTGTTGGCTTGAAGGAATGTACGAAATGCATATGCTTCCACTGTCAAGTCTTTCTTTGATGAAATGTCGATCAATCTCAACATGTTTAGTTCTATCAGGTTAAACTGGGTTGTTAGTGTAATCTCGAATTCAGAGAAGTATATTTTTTATTATGTTTAGTCAAAGGAATGTTACATATTTATATAGAGAATAAACTAAACCCTAGAGACTATGTACAATTACAATAAAGGACATATGATATAAATATAAATAAATATATATATATATATCATAACACTCCCCCTCAAGCTGGAGCAAATATGTCGATCATGCCTAGCTTGTTGCACAGATAGCTTATCCTTGCTCCATTTAAAGCTTTAGTTAGAATATCTCCCAATTGTTCTTCGGTCTTCACATATCCTGTGGACACCAACCCATCTTGGATTTTCTCACGAATGAAGTGACAATCCACCTCAATATGTTTAGTTCGTTCATGAAATACTGGATTAGATGCAATATGAAGTGCAGCTTGATTATCACACCATAATTTAGTTGGCACGGTAATACTGAAGCCTATCTCAGATAATAGTTGGTGAATCCATACTATTTCACACACAGATTGTGCCATAGCTCTATATTCTGACTCAGCACTCGAACGAGAAACAACATTTTGTTTCTTACTCTTCCATGATACTAAGTTGCCACCTACAAAGACACAATATCCAGAAGTTGATCTCCTATCCTCACGAAACCCCGCCCAATCAGCATCAGAAAAACATTCAACTCTCGTATGTCCATGATCTTTGTATAAGATCCCACGTCCAGGAGCAGCTTTTAGATAACACAAAATCTGCTCTACTGCAGCCCAATGATCCACTGTAGGGGAAGACATGAATTGACTTACAACACTTACAGAATAAGCAATGTCTGGTCGAGTCACTGTTAAGTAGTTCAACTTCCCAACTAATTTCCTATATCTCTCAGGATCTTTACATAATTCTCCTTCTTTAACAAGTTGCTAATTTGGTGTCATCGGAGTGCCACTTGGTTTGGCTCCTAATTTTCCTGTCTCAGACAACAAATCAAGTACATATTTTCGTTGAGACAAATAAATACCTTTCTTGCTTCTCATCACTTCAATACCCAAAAAATATTTCAATTGGCCAAAATCTTTCGTATAAAACTGACCCTGAAGAAAAGTTTTGAGAGACGAAATACCCAATGCATCATTTCCAGTAATAACAATATCATCAACATATACAACTAGTAGAACTATACCCTTATCGGATCGACGATAGAAAACCGAATGATCAAATGTACTCTTCTTCATACCAAAGCATACAAGAGCTTGACTAAACTTACCAAACCACGCACGAGGACTCTGTTTTAAACCATACAGAGATTTTCGAAGGCGACATACTTTATCACTCTCCCCCTGAGCAACAAACCCAGGTGGTTGTTCCATATAAACTTCCTCTTGAAGATCACCGTGAAGAAAAGCATTCTTAATGTCAAGTTGATGCAAAGGCCACTTATGGGTAGCAGCCATGGAAAGAAATAGGCGAATGGAAGTTAATTTGGCAACTGAAGAGAATGTATCTGAATAATCAGTTCCATAGATTTGAGCATAACCTTTGGCAACAAGGCGAGCTTTCAATCGAGCCACTGTTCCATCAGGATTCATCTTGACAGCAAACACCCATTTACAACCAATGGCCTTCTTTCCTGCAGGGCGAGATACCAAATCCCAAGTACCATTATCATTTAAAGCAGTCATCTCCTCAATCATTGCATTTTGCCTGCCAGGATGAGATAAAGCTTCATGAACAGAGTTAGGAATAGATGTGGACACAAGAGACGTAATAAAAGCATATGTGGAGGGAGATAACTGGTGATAGGAAATAAAGGAAGAAACGAGGTAAGTACACTTGCGTTTACCTTTGCGAAGAGCAATGGGAAGATCATCACTTGGCCCCGGATCACATGATGAAGGAAGCATTGATGGAGGACATGAGTATGAAGGTTGTGGTGGAGGTCGTCGTGAGTAGACTTGAGAAATCAACGGGCGGGAAGGAGGCACATCAATAGACAAGGATGGTGTGGGAGAGGTAACCTCATATATAAAAAAATTGTCATCCTCCCCCTGACACGAACTCGATGGTGATGAAGTAAAGGGTGTATCCTCAAAAAATGCAACATCAGGTGAAACCAGATACCTTTTAAGGGTAGGACAATAACAACTATAACCCTTTTGAACACGTGAATAACCCAAGAAGATACACTTCAAGGATTTGGGATCTAACTTAGTATGATGAGGACGAACGTCGCGAACAAAACAGACACAACCAAATATCTTAGGAGCAATAGGAAACAAATTCTTGGTAGGAAAAAGAACACGGTAGGGAATCTCACCATTAAGAACAGAGGAAGGCATTCTATTAATAAAAAAACAAGCTGTAGAGACAGCATTCGCCCAAAAGGTTTTTGGAACATGCATTTGAAACGATAAAGCACGGGCAGTTTCAAGTAAATGCCTATTTTTTCGTTCTGCAACACCATTTTGAGATGGAGTGTCAGCACACGAAAAAATGATGAATAATGCCATGTTCACACAAGTAAGAGCCAAGAGAATGAGAAAAGTATTCACCTGCATTATCAGTACGGAAAGTTTTGATAGAGACATTAAACTGGTTTTTTATCTCAGTATGAAAGGCACAGAAGTGAGATAATAACTCAGAACGATTTTTCAGTAAATATAACCAAGTTAGACGAGAATGATCGTCAACAAAAGTAACAAAATAAAGAAATCCTGTTTGAGATACAACTGGACACGGACCCCAAATATCAGAATGAACTAACTCAAATGGAGCAATTGCTCGTTTATCGACTCGAGGACTCGAACTAAGACGATGAAATTTAGCAAATTGACATGAATCACAATTTAAAGAGGACAAAGACCTAAATTCTGGATAAAGTTTCTTCAACACGAACAAAGATGGATGACCTAAATGACAATGGACTTCAAAAGGAGAGGGAACGACAGGACACACCACAGCTTGCGATACTTGATGATCAAAGAGATAAAGGCCTCCCGACTCATATCCTCTACCAATAATCTTCTTCGTCACACGATCTTGAAACAAGCAATAACCAGAAAAGAACATGACAACACAATTGAGGTCATGAGTAAGTTGACTAGTAGAAATTAAATTAAAGGATAAGTTAGGCAAATGTAACACAGAAGAGAGAGAAAATAATGGGGTAAGGTGAATAGTGCCAGAGCCAAGAACAGAAGATGTGGAGCCATCGGCCAATGTAACAGATGAAAAAGGGGCAGGGGACAACAGTCTAGAAAATAGGTGAAATTACCTGTCATATGAGCTGTGGCACCAGAGTCTATGACCCATTTGGTAGATGATGTAAGAAGACACTTTGTATTACCTGGGGCAACAGTGGATGCAACCGGAGTAGAGGAAGATGACGCTTATAATGAATCTCGGTAATTCTGAAACTTAGCAAACTCATCTGCAGAAATAGTAATAGAAGCCTCTGGTATATCACATGTGGAGGCTATCTGAGCATGTTGAGATCGTTGACTATTCTTATATAACAATTTCCGACAATCACGTTTCATATGGCCTGGCTTACGACAGTAGTTACAAACAATCTCTACAGAATCTGGTTTTCGATGATCAATACTATTCCTCTGAGTTGCCCGAGGATTATTGTTCTTGCTAAAGAGAGCACTATTGGGTTGAGGAATAGACACACCCGTCAGAGAGCTTTCAATGCGAAGGACGCGAGTGAAGGCATCATCTAATGATGGAATCTTAGAGTCAGAGAGAATCTGTGTCTTTGCCATTCCAAATTCAGGTAAGAGTCCATTCAAAAAAATCATGACAGCCATCTTCTCTCGTTGAGCTTGTTGAACTTTAACATCAGGACTAAAAGGTAACAACAAGCCAAGCTCGGCGGTGATCTTCTTAAGCCGCATAAAGTAGCTGGTGACAGACTCAGCTTTCTGTTCCGCACGAAAAAATTGCATACAAACTTCAAACATTCTATGCACTTGCTCTTTACCTGAATATAGAAATTCTAAAAATTCCATAAGTTCTTTAACCGACTCACAGTGATCAACCAATCCAATTATCTCACTCTCAATTGAGTTTTTGATCTGAAGATATAAACGGGCATCATCACAAAGCCAATCCTTCTTTTGCTTTGCATCTTCTGGGGGATCTTCGGTCATATGATCATCCATATCAGTACTTCTCAAATAAAATAAAATTGTCCGACGCCAATCGTAATAATTAGATCCATTTAACTTATGTTCTGTGATCTTAGAGGCTAAGGGAATAACGTTGGAGACTACCAAATTTTTTATGTCGGCCATATTGAAGTCACAATGATTGTAGTCCACACAAACAAAGAGAGAATCAATCCAAACAGCTGCAAAATTGGAAAAGGACCCAAAACTAATAGCGTAACCTTCGGTTTTCATCGAACCCGAATGCTATTTGATAGACCCCATGGTACAGACTGAGCAGAAACAATGGTTCGAGACAAGCCTAGAAGACGGAGGACAAATCGGACGTCTCACGCGCTCTCACGCGCCGGCGCGTGGGTAACGACTAAGGAAATTCTGGCGGCCCGTGAAGGCCACGCGCGGTGTTTTCAGGCGATCGGCGAAGACAGACTTGGGCGTCTGGAGGTGGGGCTTCTTATGGTATGGGTGGTGTCGACAAAAGGTCAGCGGAAGGTAACCTAAACTCAAACCTAATGGAGGAGGAAGCTAATGGTCATTCGAAACCCTAATGGCTCTGATACCATGTAATCTCGAATTCAGAGAAGTATATTTCTTATTATGTTTAGTCAAAGGAATGTTACATATTTATATAGAGAATAAACTAAACCCTAGAGACTATGTACAATTACAATAAAGGACATATGATATAAATATAAATATATATATATATATATATATATCATTACAGTTAGCAATACTAATAGCGACTTTATTATCATAAAAAAGCTTCAATGGTGTCTCATGATGAAGATCTGACAGGACTTTTTGGAGCTAAGTTTTCTCACATATTTCGGAACTCATAGCTCTGTATTCGGCCTTAGCGCAGCTCCTAGCCACTAACACTTTGCTTCTTACTCCTCCAAGTTACAAGATTGTCCTAAACAAAGGTATAATAACCGAAGATAGACTTTCTGTCAACAACAGATCCCGCCCAATCTGAGTCAGTATATGCCTCAATTGTCTTTGTCTGTTATTCTAAACATCAGTCCTTTACTAGGTGTTGTTTTCAAGTATCTCAGAATTCTATTGATAGTTTCCATGTGTTTCTCATAAGGAGCCTGCATAAACAGGCTGACAATATTCACAGTGAAGGAAATATCATGACGAGTATGGGATAAGTAAATCAATTTACCCACGAGGCGCTGATATTGTTCTTTATCAACTAGAACTTGATCATTAGAGTTTCCAGCTTTACAATTGAATTCAATTGGAGTGTCAGCAGGACGACATCCCAACATGCCTGTCTCGGTTAGCAAATCAAGGGTGTATTTTCTCTGAGACACAGAGATTCCTTCTTTAGATCTAGCACCTCTATTCCAAGAAAATATTTCAGATTTTCCAAATCCTTGATTTCAAACTCAAGCCTCATCTTCTCCTTTAGTTGAACGATCTTATCAGTATCATCCCCGGATAGCACAATGTCATCGACATAGACAATCAATACTACAATTATTCCTGCCTTGGAGACTTTTGTGAACAAAGTGTGATTGGAATGTCCCTGATTGTAGCCCTAAGACTTTATGAAAGTGAAAAATCTATCAAACCACGCTCTTGGTGATTGTTTCAACTCGTATAAGGACTTATGAAGCTTGCAAACCTGATTATTAGATTGAGCTTCAAATCCTGGAGGCAGACTCATATACACTTCCTTTTTAAGATCCTCATTCAAGAATGCATTCTTAACATCAAGTTGATATAGGGGCCAATCTTTATCACTGCAACAGACAACAAAACTCTAACAGTGCTCAACTTTGCAAAATGAGAAAAAGTCTCAGAATAGTCAATCTCATAGGTCTGAGTGAGCTCTTTTAGCCTGGCCTTATGTCTGTCAAGTGTACCATATGTTCTGTACTTGAGTGTAAACACTCATTTTCATCCAACAGTCTTGTGTCCCCTAGGGAGTATACAAAGATCCCATGTCTTGTTCTTTTCCAAGGCTCTAATTTCTTCCATGACAACAGCTTTCCGCTTCGGACACTCTAAGGCAAGGTGGATACTTTAAGGTATTGTGGTAGAGTCAAGATTGATAGTAAAAGCTTTGAACTGTGGAGAGAGATTATCATAGGAAACATAGTTTTAAATGGGATGTTTAGTACAGAACCTGGTACCTTTTGTCAGAGCAATGGGAATGTCAAAAGAGGGATCATACTCATCAAGTTTCCCTGTATGACCTTGTTCAGCTTCATTATTACTAGTTTCGACCTTAGTCTCATCACCACTGTTCTTTTCTCCAACATTTCAAGAATAACAACAACAGACCTGCCATTCTCACTTATCGTATTATTAGTCCAAGGTCCAGTAGGATTTTGCATACCTTGATCTCGAGGAGGTTCGGAGTCTTAGACTGGAGTCGGTGGCTGACTAGTAGGGGACCCAACTTCCTTTTTTATATTTCTCCTGTAATACGTTTTTCAGGGAGCTTGATTTGTGGGTAGGACTATGTTATGAGGATCGGCGTCAGACATGATAGTAGAAGTAGATTCGATAAATATAATTCAAAGGTGCTGTTAGACTTTTCACTTATACTCTCCCTCTGAAGATGGCTAACGGAAAAGTAGGGTCAATCCTCATAAAAAGTAACATCCATAGTGATAAAGTATTTCCTGGATGGTGGGTGAAAACATTTATAACCGCGCTGGTGAAGGGGATACCCAAAAAACACATGCCTGAGCCCAATGGGTAAATTTGGTCTGATTAGGGCTAAAATTTGGACATAAACTGTACACCCAAACACACGAAGAGGGACCTCATAAACAAGACGAGTAGAGGGATAGGACTCCTTAAGACAATCTAAGGGAGTCTGAAAGTGGAGGATACAAGAAAACATTCTATTGATTAAATGAGCTATTGTAAGAATAGCAAATCCTCACAGCTATGAAAGAAGGGAAGTGGATAACATAAGGGAACAGGCTACTTCTAGAAGGTGACGGTTTTTTCGCTCGACCACTCCATTTTGTTGAGGAGTGTAGTTGAACGAGTTTTGGTGAACAATTCCCTTGAGGCTAAAAATTCACTAAGGTTATGGTTTTGGAATTCCCGACCATTATCACTTCGAAGAATAGCAATAGTTCACTAACGTCGAGGGTTGACCCAATACGTAGATCGATGGCTTCTGAATTCGATGGAGTAGTTTTTCCATGGTGGTGTCCATGACTGTAGCTTATGTTCTGGTCTGGGTGTTTCCTAAACTGTTTTCTAGGGTTTTGTTGTTGCTTCGCTCTGATACCATATTGAAAGCAATAAACACAAAACCAAAGCTTACGTGAAAACCTGAGAACCGAGAGAAAAACTACGATGTTTTTAGTTTTATTATTTTTCAGATGAATAATACAATAGGTACAAAGAGGGAGAATAAATAGATTACAATAAGGAGTAAAAAAAGGAAAAGATTTAGGAAATAGGAAAAATAGGGAAAATCTTCCATATTCTTTCCAAAAATACTCTAAGGACCAAGCCCATTAATTCTAACATATCTATAAAATAATTCCCTCTTGCTAGTTATAGCTTTTAGCACCTTAACGGTTCTTATATTGATCAACAATTCCTTCAGCTTTGTATATTTAACCTTATATGTATTCATTTGCAGCCAACAACATTATGACCATGAGGAAGAGGAACAATGCTAGGTGCGTTTCATAGCATCAAGAAATTGATGATCCATAACATTTTTCCAACAATCTTTTGACTATATATCAGAAGGAATTAGAAACATCTTCAATGGTAGTTTGTTGATCCACTATTTCAGTATTTGGAAAAACAGGATGACGTGAGGAACTGCAACAACACGACGAATGTTAGTAATCTTAGTTTCTATATCAACCGTAGATGTTGTAATGGGATCCAAAATAAGAGAAGGTAGAATAAAATCACCAAAAAAGCCCATAAACCTCATGATTGTTAGGATCATGTATTCATGTTCCTAGACGTTTACTTATTGTCAGTATTATTTACTTTACATCTTTATTTCATTATAATTTTATATAATAATTTTTTTATAATTATATTATATGTATGTGTAAATGAAGCGATATTTTAGTTGCATTTGAGCATTCAACAAATATGTTAATAGTTTGTCAGAAATCTTTGAATGACTAATGTACAATTAGGTAAGAGCATATTCTCTTTTATAAAATAAATACCACTATTTTCTGAGTTGAATAATTATTCATTTATGAAGCTTTAGTTCCTTTAGACAATACATATTATAGTATTATTGTTTATTATTGTCATAGGTGTCAAGACATTTGGTTGACGATGAGTCCTCTTATATGTTTTCATATCATAGAGTGACACCAATCAGAATGAGTAATATTAAGACAATTCATACTATTACTATGTTATTGTTGTGTTATACAAACCCTCAACTGCACCAAATTAACTTAAGAGTAAGCATGATCATGATTGGTGACGACTTCAAACAGGCTAGCTATATAATGATGTGGCATGCACGTCATGATAATTGTGCAAGGAGAAGATAAAGTAGATTGGTTCACATATATCAGAGGGCTATTTAGCCTGATATGACCCAATTGCGAGAAGATATATCACACCTGTTATTATTATTGCATGGTATAACTTTTATTTGTTTATTTTTTCAACTATATTGTACGAATATTTATTATATTATTTTTTTTTCTTCATACAACATCATTTTGTCTAAGATGTGCAACATAATTTCACAGAGCTAGGTTTAATGTATGATCAATGTTTTGTAATGAAGTGTAGAAGTAGGGTGTTAAAAACCGGTAACTCGACCAATCCAAATTACCCAACCCAAACTATTATGGTGGGTTGGGTTAGGTTAAGTTAGCAAATTGAAGGAAAAAAAATGTTGAGTTGGTTAAGTTGGGCCATGCAAGTAAGGGGATGAGTTGATATATAACCTAAAATCTAAAAGTAAACCTTATTTTGAATGGATATTGTAGACTTGGAATTTGAATGTACAACACACACACACACATATATATATATATATATATATATATGTCACCTTACATATTTAAAAACAATATAAAAATTTGTCTAAATTATGGAAAGATTAAAAAAAAAAACCAACCCACCAACCCAACCCGGATTTTTTGGGTTGGGTTGACCCTTTGCATATTGAACCGATAAGGTTCATTTTTTGCCCATTCGGATACTTTGTATTGGTCGATAATTTTACTCCAACCCTGCCCAACTTGGCTTATGTACACCCCTATGTAGAAGATACCATATTCAATAGACATTGGAGTCTTAATGTTGTCGCACTTGAGGAATGTTTGTCATAGACGACAATGACCACATGCAGAAAATATTTCAGGCAACACGTTGATCACGAACCTCTAATGATTTGATTCTAAATATTCCAGAACAACACGTTGACCAAGGGGTACCAAAGTTAAGTAATAGATCTAAACGATCTTGGTACAAGATCACGAAAATAATTTAGAATTGGTACAAAATTGCGTACTTGCAAGATTGTTTAGATTTGCTACAAGATCATTTAGATTTGGTACATGATCGTTTTACCAAGACCTAAATGATCGAGTACCAATATCTGAACAATCATATATATCAAGCTTTTTTTTATAGCATACATTAAACATTAAAAAAAAAAGATATTATCAAAAGTTTATAATCTAATACGAGAAAGTCGATCTCAATGACAACTAAAATATGATAACAAAGTTGTATCATATCCTTTATCCTTTATATGTTGCACAATTTGGATTGACACTGTCATCTCTAATTCAAATCATTTGTCTTAAATGATATCCAGTCGAATCCAATAACATAATTTAGTTATATACTTATATAAATATATATTGTAAAATTTTACTCAATTTTCTCTCAAACAATTCTACTTGATTTCAAATCGTATACTAAAAATATTAGAATTAAATTAAATAACATATATTCTCGCATATTGCAAAATTTAATACTCAAATTTTGAAATATAAAAAATTCAAAATACATGTTCACTCGAGATTTTTAGAGAAATTTAAGTTGTGGAGTTGAACTTGTGTTGATGTTGATGATGATGTGATGTGGTTCGTTCTCTAGTATTTTATAATCTGACTTTCTATCAGTTGAATGTTTACTCTTGATTTGAGGAAGCAGAGCTCGTGATGTTCTTGAAGTTGAAGTCTTAGGAAAAAAGCTTGTATTATATATCTTCAAAGGAACTTCAATCTTTGAGGGTGGTCGATGGCTTATCAAGAGTTAGGGAGTCTTTTGGTTCTTGAGAATTCTCTCTAGATGACCTTTAGGAGTAAAATTATTATCTCTCCACACAAATGGAGAGAACTTATCTATTTATAGAGTTTTTTTTTTTGTGAGTTTTATAGGCTTGGACTTTGTTGGTCAATATTAGACCCATGAACTTTAGTCCAAATAAATAATACTTATTTTGACTAAAATAATTAACTTGATCAACGATCATGATGAAAACATGTGCCATCATCAGACTTGGCCAATTTATGTAATTAATTTCAATGTGGGACACATGTCAACTTTTCATTAGTCTCAAATTCAATTATTTGTATTTTTTTTGTTATTAGTTTGGTAAATGACGTGTCAATTTGTGATTCGTCCAAAATTTCTTATTCAACAATACATATTAAAAATTAAAATAAGATATAAATCTCAAAATTAGATATTTTAAAATTCAAAATTAAAATAAACTATAAATGTACCAAAATTATTTTGCAAATAAAATTAATTTAAAAAATTAAAAAAAATATAGAAACAAATATAATGGAAAAAAAAATAAAAAGAAAAATGTTCATCTTAGGAGTTGAAATTTGAAATATAAAAAAACCAATAAAATAATATATAGTGGTAGACACTCGGTGTCTATTAAATGCAATGATAAACATTGATAAAAGTTTATTGATGTCTATCATTGATAGAATTTAAAAGTTTGTTATATTTTGTAAATATTTTCGTTCCTTATGGTATATATAAAAATGTCTGAAGATTAAAATAATAAATAAATTTAAAGGACCCTTGCAAAAATAGCAAAAAAAATCATGATAATAGGGTTCATGTCACTACATTTTTAAAATTGCAAAAATAACAAATTTAAAAGCCGATAACCCTATGATTACCTTCCGATAGCCCTTCAATAGCTCTATGATTGCCGTCTGATATCACTAATTTTGCCATATTCGGAATATACAAAAATAGAACTGTTTTTTCTAAATGTATTTATCATTTGATGCAATTTTTCTAAATTTTAAATATAGGAAAATTTTGAAATCATAAAATAAAATAAATTATAAGTACTGGAAACGGAGAATTATTTTTGTTAATAAAAAATTAATAAGTAAAAAGTAAAAAGAAAGAAATGGAGTGAATGATTTTTTTCAGAAAAAATAAAATAAAATCAAAAATGTAAAAGAGAAATGTTTCAATAGGGATTCGGACATATAAATTGCAAAAAAGAAGTCAACTGTCATGGGTGTTCGATACCAATACAACAAAATTTTATATTTAATATTTATGGGAGTGTTAAAATGGAAATAGAAACAGAAACGAGAAACTATTTTTTGTTGTTTCTTAATTTTAATCCATTTTGTAGGAATGTTTCTCAAATTTTAGAAACAAGAAACAAAAACAGATTTGTGTTTTAGCCGTGAGTTTTTGTCTTTCTCTTTTTCGTGAGTTTCGGTCCTCCTCTTCGTCTTGGGTTTTCGTCTTTCTCTCGTCGGCTCTGTTCTTTAGATTTCAATCTTCATTTCCTTCTCCATAAGATTACAAGAAGACCTTTATATCTAGGTTTGATAAATTTTTTTTTTAATGTTTAATGGAGAACCTATATTTTTGTTTGATGTTTAATTGAATTAAATGTGAATAAAATAAAAAATAAATTTCAAAGAAAATTAGGAAACAAGAAACAGTTATCAAACATATTTTCTGTTTCTGTTTCTTTTTTTTTTTTTTCAAGAAACAAGAAACAGAAACAGAAACAGTTATCAAACACATTTCTGTTTCTTGTTCTAAAAGAAGAAGAAACAGGAAACTGGAAACAGGAAACAAGGAACAAGAAACTGAAAACGAGAACGTTACCAAACGGGTCCTTATCGAATAAGTCCGTTTCTTAAAAAATGAGAAACAGAAGCAAAAAACAAGAAATATAAATGTTACCAAACGGACCCTAAATTGCAAGCTTTGAGACGTGAAGCAAAAAAATGTGATTGAATATTATCAAGAGCTGGAAACTTTGATGGAAATGACAAAAATTCAAGAAGAATAAGAAGAAGATACCATGTCTAGATTCGTTGGAGATTTAGATTGAGAAACTACTCATCCCTTTGATAAAAGTCCACATCTTTAATTGGACAATATGTATCATTATGCAATCAAAATTGAAGAATATTATCAGTAATTAAAGGTTTCTGCTTAATCAACCCACTTGATGTTGGGTTATCTTTTCAAATCTTACTTAAATGATAAACAATCTCAAACGACTTAAAATAAAACATAGAAAATTTCTTCCTCCCAAATATTAATGTTGCCACATAAAGAAAAGAAAAAAAAGGTAATAGCGATAGACATTACTTTTAAAGAAAATAATTCAATGTACATCAATATCTTAAAACCCTATATATACAATTGTCCATTTAGTAGCTACTTTAAAAATTTGACTATATAATTTAAGACACGTTTACTAACACCGTTTTGTTTTTTTAAAAAAAAAGTCTATACGCACCTCTTTCATCCCTAACTTTTTACTTTGTTATCTAAATTTGATCGATATTTTCAAAATCCAAATCAAAATTTGAAAACTAAAACGTGTAGCTTTAAAAAACTTGTTTTTGTTTTTGGCATTTGGCTAAGAATCTACCTCTTATACTTAAAAAAAAATGAAAGTCATCATAAGAAGATATTCTTATCCAACCGGACCCAAAATTGGGATGGTTACGGTTGAGAATATTTAACAAGATGATGGTTAGCCCTTCCAAAAAAGAATAGAAAAATGAAACAATAAAGATTAGTTTTGGATGAACTGTTACTGAGAGAACAACACTCCTATTTCTAGCAAAATTCACCACTATATAATGATTCTCATGCAAACCAATTTCCAATCAACTCCTCCATTCAACATCACAACAAAAACTCAAACATACATATACATTTTAAAATGCTCGGGAAGGTGATCGTGTCGGGATTATCCCTTATTCTCGTTGTTGGTATAGCTCTAGCCATTGCCGCCAAGATAAACAAAAGCGATGGTTCTAATGGTGGAACAGAGGATGTATCATCAAAGGTGAAGGCAATCTCAGCCATTTGTTCTACTACAGATTATCAAGATGAATGCAAAACTACACTTGACCATGTTGCTCGTAATACCTCTTCAAATGACCCCAAAGACTATGCTAAAGCAGCAATTCTTGCCACTATTGGGGAAATTACAAAAGGCTACAACTTGTCTGATAGCCTTATTGTGGAGGCCAGTACCAATGCCTCCATCAAAATGAGTGTTAAAGATTGCAAGGATTTGTTACAATTCGCCATTGATGAGTTGCAAGCATCGTATTCCGCCGTTGGAGAGTCTGATTTGCATACCGATGCAGATCGTATTGCTGATATTAAGAATTGGCTTAGTGCTGTTATTTCTTATCAACAATCTTGTCTTGATGGGCTTGGAGAATTTGATCCTCAGCTTAAACAGAGGATGCAAGATGGTCTTGATGTTGCTGGCAAGCTTACCAGCAATGCTCTTGCTATTGTCACTGCAGTTTCCAATATCCTTGACAACTACGGCTTGCAATTGAAGGTAATTATGCTAAATCATCACTTATTAGAAAGCACTTTCTTAACTCCATCTAGTTGGGAGTGAAGGAGTTGAGGGTAATCGAGTAGTAAACTCTACTCTTTGTTTGACCTAAAAAAATTTGCGGTCTTATTACTAAAAAAAATCTTAATTGTATACCTTATTAATTTCTTACATCTTAGAAACCACGAGTTTACAATAACTCCAATCCTTATCTCAAACAACCCCGTAGAAAATTTAAACGAATGGGATGTGGCATATTTAACAAGTGTAGTTTGTTTTTTATTAGCAGGTTCAACCAAGTGGTCGTAGGCTTCTTGGAACAACAGAAGTAGATAGCGACGGGTTCCCGACATGGTTGACGGGGGCAGATAGGAAGTTGCTTGCATCAAAACAAGGAGGCATTCGACCGACACAGAACGCAGTGGTGGCTAAGGACGGTAGTGGGCAATACAAGACCATTGCTGCTGCATTAGCTGCATACCCGAAGGTCCTAAGAGGAAGATATGTAATCTACGTGAAAGCAGGGATCTATGATGAATACATCACTGTAACTAAAGACATGAAAAATGTTTTCATGTATGGAGATGGTCCAAGAAAAACCATTGTCACGGGTCGCAAGAGCAACCGCGACGGTTTCACCACACAAAACACTGCCTCTTTCGGTAAATCACTCCCTACTCCAATTTTTCACAACAATAATATTTTGTCCTAAATTTTCAAATTATCATAAGATATAATATACAAACTAAGACATTTACACTTCGAAATTACCTCTTGCAGCTGCCATAGGGGAAGGATTTCTTTGCAAATCCATGGGATTCACCAACACAGCTGGTCCTGAAGGCCACCAAGCAGTAGCCTTACGAGTCCAATCCGACAGATCCGCCTTCTTCAACTGCAGAATGGACGGTCATCAAGACACTCTCTACGTACAAACTCATCGTCAATTCTACCGCAACTGTGTCATATCCGGTACCGTAGACTTCATCTTCGGTGATTCATCCACCGTCATCCAAAACTCCTTAATCATCGTTCGTCGCCCAATGGACAACCAACAAAACACCGTCACAGCCCAAGGTCGCGCCGAGCAAAAAGAAATCACTGGTCTAGTGATCCACAACTGCAGAATCGTCCCAGAACAGAAGCTGTTCGCTGAGAGGTTCAAGATTCCAACATTCTTGGGGCGACCATGGAAGCAATATGCAAGAACTGTGATCATGGAGTCTACATTGGGTGATTTCATTCAGCCAGCTGGATACATGCCTTGGTCTGGAAATTTTGCATTGGAGACATGTTTGTATTTGGAGTATGGGAACAGAGGCCCTGGTGCTAACACCAACAGAAGAGTGAGATGGAAGGGTGCTAAAGTGATTGGAAGAAATGAAGCTTTGCAATATACTGCTGGTGCATTTCTTCTTGGAAGATCTTGGCTTCCAAGTACAGGTGGGCTTTACTACTTGGGATTGAAGAACTGAAAATTTTGTGTTTGTTGATGAATAATGTGATTTAATAATCTCTTTGATTTGATTTTGGAGCAATGCTTTGAAGCTCTATCATCATCACCATCACCATCACCATCACCATCATCATGTATTGTGGTCTCATATTCATTATTATATATTCTATTCTTATTTTAATAATCTCTTTGATTTGATTTTTCTTTGTCGTTACCATAAGATGTGATATGAATTTGTTTGCCTCAAAAAAACATGATTCTAGGATTCTAACCTATTAAATCACTTGGACTAAAAGATTGTTTTTATTTGTAATATGATCAATTTGTCCGTATGGAGGTGAATTTAATATCCTACATATCCCACAATCGGTGTAGTTACAAGCTGTTGGAGGATAAAATATCACATATCCAACAATATTAAAAGTCACGTATCCTGTAAATTATAGAAAAAAATTTGCAAGGAAAAAAGTCTATTGTACAACAGAAGAAAAAAACTTAATCTAACTCAACTCAATGCAAATGATAACATAAGACCAAAAAATCTATAACAATTAAAAGAAATCATAAGAATTTGCCACATATGAGATTGAGAGAAAGTTGAAGTTGCACGACGAAAAAAGAGCTTGAGAGGAGAGGTCGGAGAATTGAGAAAAAAAGGATGAAAGTCATAAATGTGTGTTAGATTACAAAGAAAAAGTAGTTCGATTTTTCACTTGAGCATAATGAAAGTTTCATGTCTATTTATCCCAAGAGTCTTTATTTTGAGAATAGTTAAAATATCAGTTTGGTGTAGTTTGGTGTAGTTTGGTCTACCTATCTTGAAGAAGTGTATTCAATTTTAGTTTTTATATTTTTAATTTTTTAATTTTAACCATTATACTTTTAATAAATCTTAAATTCAATTTAATTTCTCAAAGTTAATTTTTACCGTAATTGATTAAGAAACAATAATTTTTGTTTTAAAAAAATAGAGAAATTATAAAAAAAAAAAAAAAAAAATGAACAAACTTTTTACACTTTATGAAAAAAACATGAATCCAACTGTAATGATTTAGTGGTTTTTACCGTAATTGATTAAAAAACAATAATTTAGTGGTTTTTATAGTTTGTATTTTTTTATTTTGAAAAAATTCAAAAAAATTATGTGAATGTGTTTTCAAAATTTATAGTAAAAGTGATAAAGATAATTTTTTGAAAAATTGTTGAAAATAGAAAATTTGACAAAATATTTATAACATATAACAAAATTTCATATTCTATAAATAATCATATTGATAGACATTAGTATCCTTCTATCAGCGGCATAGATAGACAGTGATAAAAGTCTATTAGTTTCTATCGTTAATTTAGAATCCAATATTTTATTATAGCTTGTAAATATTTTAATTTATTTGTTATTTTTAAAAATGTTACTAATTTTTTTTATAAAAAAAATCAATAATAAACTAATATTAAAAATTAAATTTAAGATTTATTGAATGATCATAAACTTAAATTGAAATTTTGGGGAAAGAAATTTGCCCTATTTTCAATTTTCTAATTTTTTTTTACTCAAATATTGTTAGCTGGAGGTGCGGATAAGTTAGACAATTTGACCCAAATACTTACAAATATCAATAATAATAATGAATAATAATTATTAATTTTTCCAAAGAGAAAGACAATCAAAGCAAAAGCCAATGATATTCCAAGCTCTCAACCAAATTTGAACTCCAAGAACAGTCCTAAAAAGAGAAGAAAAAGAATCCAAGAATATGAATTAAGTATAGCCTTGATCAAACATGAAACTCTTAAGTACAATAGATGGAAGACTCAATATTTCATAAAAATTTCAACCTTGAGGATTGCCTGAAACATTTATACAATGAAGGGTTAGAAGATGTACATACATATTAAAAGTTGACAATACAGAAAAATATTCATCATTTCAGAACCTAAACTCAAAAAATTAAATTCAATAGGGTGATTGTTTCGGAGATTCTAATAGCCAACTCAATCCTCTAATCTTCATCTTCACTTTCATCACTATATGAAACTAGTCCTGTTATAGCACCAGATTCAAGCGGCCTATCACTATTGGTATCAAGTGTTTTCACTGATTTTGAAGGCTCCTCTGCTTTGGCAACATGGATTTCAGTTGTGCTACCAGCGATTTTTGGGCTTCTAGGTTCAATCCTCGCTTTCTTTGCCTGTGGCTTTACTCTGATAATCATACTTGGAGGTCTACTGACTGGAGTTTCTCTCCTAACTGATGCTTTTTCCTGTATACAATTCAGGATTACATTAGGTGGTTATTTAACAGAACCTTCATTTACAGCAGCTTGATCACATCTTGACTGAAAAGAACAGACCGGTCCGATGAATTTACTCACACCCTTGTGTACAAAAACATTAGATAGAATTCACGTCTACAAGCTAGCCACCAATATTTAGCACAGTTCATATTCCAATAAAATACCCAACAATGAAAGAGTCTGCAACATCCGTGAGTTCTTTTTAGCTGATATTTAGAATTATGACTATGATTCTTTCTATTTGAGGCAGTCCTAGACGTGTTTGGATTAACTTTCCAAGTAAGTGTTATTAAGCACTTAGAATGTCAATCCAGATGAACCCTAAATCAATAGTAATACATATCAGTACCATAATCGATTGATTATTCATGATGTGGCTACTAACTGGATGAGCATAGAATTTGAACTAAACCAACCTGAGCTGCTGGAGCAGGAGGGGTTATTTCCCTCACTTCACTCAACAAAATAGATTGTGCTGCTACTGCTGCCTGAAAGAACACCAAGAAATAGTGCTTGAGAAGAAATTTAGAGTGAGCACTTGCGTCTAGTACACTACTCATATACAACGTGGACAAGAAGTAATATTACTAAGCAGAAAGCAACAGGCAACCTAAAATAGAATTACAACTGTGACAGTTGATTAAAACTTGTTGCTCTTGCTCATTTTTATGCAGTCTTCATGAGATATTAAAAAGTTGTTGAGAAAAGCCAGGCCAGGCCTATCATCAACAATATTCTAAGTATAAAGGGTCGTGGGAATTTTCCATAAGCAACACTAAGCAAGAACATGTGAACTAAGCCCAGGGCCACATCTGACAGCTTTTGTTGGAAGGAAGCACTTGGAATGAATGGGAAAATTGATTCACTTGATATGAACCTCCTTGATGACCGAAAACTCACCAAAGAACTGCCATCATTTATTCAGTACTTGTTGATCTTAGAGCTAAACTACTGCTGGAGATAACTTATACACCCAGATCACACAAGGATGATCTCTTGTGGTAACAAATTTAGACTATAGAGAAAGATAATAGTTCACCTGTTGGTCACTACTATACAAATATTTAATAAATTGTTACAATAATGAGATGTTCTTGGAAACATGAGAAGTGAGTTGACTCTAACACTTCAGCATAATGCACAAGAGAAAGTGGAGCTTCAGTCGGCAAACAATAAAGAAAATCAGCACATAATATCTAAAAGATAAAAAATTAACTATTACAAACAAACAAAATTCAAGTAGTGTGGATCTCTCAAGAACAATGATTCAAAAGACATGCACCAGACTTTGGTAATTTCGTGGTAGGAAAAGGGATCATAGTGAGGTTTGGTCTTTGGTTAGATTTTACGTGTCCCTTTGGGCTTCGATTTTGAAGTCCTTTTGTAACTATTCCATTGGAAACGTTTTACTTAGTTGGAACCCCTTCTTATAGGTTAGGGTGTTTTGGTGGGCTTCTGCCTTTGTACTATTTCATTTTATCTCAATGAAAATTGTTGTTTCTGTTAGAATTAGCAGACTTGTTGTATGTTGAAAGCCCAAAGGTCTTTTAGTCTTTTATGTTGCCCTAATTATCTTTCATTATTTTAATTAGGCTTCTATTGCCTATAAATTAATGTTCCTTTGTATGATTAGTTTTAATAAGAAATATTTGCACTGAAGTTTTTCTCCCTGAACTAGGGTTTCCACGTAAAATTTGTGTTTGTTCACTTTCCATATTCCTTGTCATTAGACTTGTAGTTGTAGTCATAAAATCTGTCTTCAATCTCATTTCCATATTTTCCATACCTATTCCCCAATGGTAAGGAGAAGAGTTTTCAGGTGAAGAGGATGGGCGGGAATGGATAAACATTATATATATCGTTCTTGTCTAAGCTGATCTTTCTCCCTCTATAATTAGTTTTAACCCAAATTTATTTTTGAAATTTGCAGCACTCAATTAGGAATTTAGAAGAAGTGCACTTGTAAAGGTGCCTCCAGCTGTGCACAAAGAACACATAGGAGCATATTTTTCCGGCTAGTTAGTATAGTGCATTACATTAATTGATTGTCATTACTATTAAGGAGACAATGTAGCAATAGCACACACAATAATCACATACTGAAGTGCTAACAGATGAAATTACAGTTGATTAGCAAACAATTCTTCAGAGTGCTGTCATAAATTTGAATCTAGCATTAAATATATCAATAATTTGAAAAAGAAACACAAGTAACAGAGAGAGTTTCACTTGATTTGGAAAAGCAGAATAGTTACTTGAAAACTGCGGAGTTCTTGTTCCTCTGCATTGGCCATTTGCCTTTCATATTCTCTCTTTGACTGCATGTCAATTGACAATAAAATTTAAAAGAAAAGAAAAGAAGATGCTAATGGGTAATGGGTGTAAAACAAATAAACTCACCGTTTCCAATTTATCCAGAAATTCTGTCTCATCCTCGTCCAGAGCCTTTGGTGGTCCTGAAGTAAAAGAGCTGAATAAGCATGGATTTTAATCATTGCATAATGAAATGGATGTAAGGCTCTTGAGAATTTGATGAGCAATTTCTTATGGGAAGGGGGTTGATAAGGAAAATGAGCCAAATCTAGTGCATTGAGAGGTAGGTTTCTGTGGAGCATTAGTAATGTGAGTTATAGAAGTACGGCCCAGTTCATTAAACGAATCTTGTGATTCTATCATGAAGTTCACACATTATAGCACAAGTTTATTATTTGTAAGTACTTTGATCAAACAGATGGAGGGGTTAAAAGGCACTTCCAAAAACTCGAAAGATATCTTGGCAATATTTCCTTTTCTTTCTCAAGTTTATTCATAATGTGGCGGGCAGTGGGAGGGATAATTATTTTTGGGAGGTATAAGTGGTTGGGCCTCATTATTGAATTCATTGCAAGAAGGCAACTGAGGATATTGATCAAGATCATATCCTCAAAAGTTGCAATTTGGCTCAAGTGACAATTGGAGAGCTTCCCCTCCATCCACTTTTTGTGAAAAATTGTTGTTTTTGTGGCATGTTGGGGTTTTTCCTATATTGTTGTGTTTGTGCAACTAATGAAATAATAAAATCTTCAAGGGAGGGTAAGATCCAGTAGGGATGTTTGGTCCATTGTGTAGGCTTCCTGTAATTAATCACTAGGTCTCATTTTACTAGACCGGAGCCCCTTCCTTTAATTGGCTCCTTTTTTGTGAGCTTATCATTTTCTGCATGGGCATGTACTTTTCATTTTTTTCTCAACGAAAGTTCAGTTTTTTCATTAGAAAAACAATAATAACAATTAAATGAGTAATATCAAGACAAGATTGATATTACACTTCAACACTCACTGTGCTTGAACCGTTCATTAAACTCAGCATCACGCTTGTCTTTATTTTCCTTTAAAATCTGTGAAAATAAAAAGAGAAACGTAGTTAACAACAAATAAACTGCTTAACTCTATGCATTCAAATGCTCATACACAGAGTGCATACATGTAAACATTACTACATTCATTGAGAAGAATGAAAGATTACAAAACAGAATGTACAAAGATTTAGGCTCCCAAAAACAACTGAAGTGCTAATATAAAAAATATAGTTATGTTAGATTCTGTGAAGTTGGCAATATTTGGTTAAGATGATCAGTTGTTATCAAATGTGTCTTTGCATCAGTGCCTGTTTGACATCAGGATGCTTTCGGGAGATGCGAATTTTGCAAAATAGTTTCCTTATTGAGTATTTCCTTTTTGCAATAATTTTATCGATCTTCTTCCTATTTCAGTGAGCGGCCATTTTTGGAAAGTAGGGCAGCGTCTTCATGATTCCGTTGTACATATTTAAGGAACACTTGGTCCTTCAACTGGGTTGGCCATTTTCATTGAAGTAGAATAAGCAATAGTGCAATTCATTATACTAGTGTTTGGTCGCATTTAACTTATGATTGTGAGAGTGCTACACTTCTTGGAGACTTACTCCATTTTTCTTACAGCTCGTGGTTCTTAATTCACCTCAGTAGAGTTTCTCAAAGCTCGGGGGGCCTAAGCTATTTGAACAAAGGGAAATTTGTTCTTGAAAGGAAAGATAGAATTCAAGTGAGAGGGACTATCATGAATTGAGGGGAGCTCGAGCCTAGCAGAGAGGGAGCCTCGGTCTTAGGGGGAGCCCTAAGACATTCTTCACTAATTCTACTGCAAAGAGGGAGCCTAAGACATTCTTCACCAATTCTACAGCTTAGGGAGAGCCTAAGTTGCTAAGAGAGGGAGTCTTGATTTTAGGGGAAGCCTAGGTAGTCAGCTAAGTGATAGTATTGTTCGGAGGTCACTGTAACAATGTTAGCTTTGCAGAAAAGTACTACGTTTTAATTGTCGATTATTGATATTAGTGAAGTTATCTTTTATGGGACGTCGTTTTGACATAGGTGTATTTTCATCGAAATGGGTTAACAATCTTGTGTGTTCAATTTTCTAAATTATTACTTGCATTTATTATGTGCCTTGTCATAAAGTGTAGGTAACATTGATAGATCATAGTAGATAACTCCTTTCTTATTTTCAAGTTATAAATAATTGAAGGAAAAATCATTATTTGATATCATCGGTTCAAACTTCACTTAAACGTTTACATCATAAAAGAGAAAGTGATTACCAACTGGTATATATCAATCACAAAGAATAATGACATAAGACTCAATGTCATCGTGAATTTGTATAGACTGAAATAATTCGAATCCATTCAACAATTGGAAGGACATAATACTTTAGTTTCTGTTGGCGAGGGCCCTCTTGTCCCTTGCCCTTAGGATGTTCTCTTTTGTTCAATGAATATAATTGTTTCTTATCTAAAAAGAATTTTGAAAATGAACTTTTCTTAGTTAAACAACTCCACAAACTTTCATTGATCCATAATTCTATCTCAACAACTTAATGTTATGTCTCTTAATTACTCGATTATTTTCGGCATTAAGTAACAATGAAATGCTAAAACTCAATTGTCAAAGGGACATTCCAAGCCTGCCAAGCCAAAAACCTAATTTTCATATGGCATCGGAGCTTGTAAATGAGAAAGGCCTCTAAAGACAGTGGGGTTTCAAATGTTTGGAAATGACAGCCAACTGACGTGTTCATCGGTAAAATCTCCCACCACTAGCTAGGCTGCAATAGGTCAAATCATATGCTTCTAAATAACTTACTGGACATAAGGATATATATACGAAATAACTTGAGTTTACACTGAAGGTGAAGGGATTCTTTCAAAAAAAACTAAATGTTCACTACCCATCTAAGAAAACAAACATTTCCTTTTTCGTTCTACTAAAAGAATCTATATTCATGTGTAAAAGTGAATAGTCATTGAAGAACCTCGAAGAGGGGTCTGTCTCTTTGAGCAGTGCCATCCTCAACTCGTTCGCCCCTTGTTTTCTTGGCTTCATCCAGCTGCAAAAATCAATATATTTGCACTGATTTGAAAAGGAGAATCCAAAATATTGAATGAATTAATCAAAGGAAAGGAGGGGGACGAGAAAAAACCTGCTCCTCAGAGACGAAATTCATAAGCCTAATTGCTCGCGAAGATTCATCCTCCATTCTCGCTTGCTCTCCAGTTCCAACACTTCAAAATTTCACCGGAAGGAAAAGGCCAAAAAGGGTTTACGACATTACCAGGTCACTTCCCTGCAAGCTCTCTTCTTGCCTCTTTCGACTTTCTCCCTTACAATGCTTCTGAAGCTCTGATGAAGAAGAATCCCCCACCGAAGACCTGTTCGTGTAATTTTTTGTTCATCCCTTTAAACGTCTTCTTGCTTTTCCTTTTTGTCATAAATTATATTAAGGTTTTATGGATAATTTCACGTTAAGAACAAATGGAAAAATAAATTCTAATCCAAAATTTTTAAAAATATTTATAAATATAGTCAAATATAATATAATAGTCTATTTACGGGTTATTTTAAAAAATAATGTGTTTTCTATAAATATTTACAAAAATAGGGTTGTTTAATAAGAAATAATAAGAATAAGGTGTTTTGGCAAACTATTGTAAAAAATATGTGAGTTTTTGAAATTTGATGAAGTCGTGTACCCCGTACACGACTTCGATACTATACACGTCAACACATTTGACCAATTTGCTCCACGTATGGACCAGTTTGACCCACGTGGAGTCCACGTGGTGACTCGATGATCGAAGTCGTGTATCCGGTACACGACTTCTTTACAAAAAATTTAAAAAATTATTAGATTTTAAAAGACTAACTATTTTTAAAATAACAACATTTGTGAAAGACTCATGAAAATAAAAGATGTGAAGATTTTAGTTTTTGTTCAAATGTCCAAGTTTTTGGTAATTTATTTTTAATTAAGAATTGAGTTCTAAACAAATAAAAACAAAATTTTGATTATTAATTTTTTGTTGGTTTTCAAAATTTGGCATGGTAAGTGCTACAACAAAAAACCAAAGGTAAAACACATCATTAGATAGTATTTTGAGTGAATTGATAAGACGAAAACCAAAATAAATTTTTTCAACATTTTCTCATTGGATCATTTTGAAATCCTAATTCACTCATCTAAATGTAGCTAAATTTTCATTTTTTTTTTCCTCTCTACAAATAATCAAGTATCACAACTTCTCAAACAAATTAGTAATATTTTATAAGAACATCCTAAATTTGTGTAGAAAAATTTCTCTCTTAGATGACAATAGGCAATGCGATAAAACTATTTATAGTTAAAATAGGATCAAATTAATAAGTCAATAAATATAAATAAATGAAAAAGACTTTCTATTGAAATAACGTCGTTGACTTTAATTAAAAAGACTTCCATAGCCTTAGCAAATCTCATAAATTGTACAACATTATGAAATAACGCCGTTGAGTTTAGTTTTACAAATTTAATTATATTTCTCACATATTATATAAGATATATTTGGTATGAAACTTAGGAATATTTGAAAATGATGTTGTACAATCTCTATCGAAATACATCACAAATCAATCAATAAATTGATTTTTTTGTTAATTTATTAAGGAAGTCTTGTGGCTTAAGATAGATCGAGAAAAAATGTTTTGAACGCTTTTTTTTAATACTTGGTTCTCTATTTTTAAAAAGAATATTATATTTTGATATTATTAAGAGTACTCCTACATCTAAATCACGTATTAGCAACTTTTAATTTATAATTAATTTTAAAATCCAATTTTTAATTTATACAACTTGAATAAGTTCTAGCAAAATTTAAAAACACTTAAATTATACAACTTAAGAATTTTCCTCATCTCCCTCTACGACATCATCGCCTTGTCGTCTTCGTCGCCGTCGAATGCGTCTACGATTTGTGTCGGCAACATTTAGACGTTGAGTCCGTTGAACAAGTTGGTATATATCTCCCATGACTTTGTCACACACATTGGTCAAAAAATTTCAAAATTGTTTTCCATGGAGACTCGACGTACGTCTTCAACAAAATTATTCTGAACGATTGTAAATAATATAATTAAAAAATGTCCATGCTTGTATTAAATTTATAAATCATATTAAAATTATTACCATGCAATAACAGTAAGCGCCATCAGGTGTCATGAAGCGTCTGGTAATCGACGTGTACCAGGAAAAGTACAAAAATTATTTCGTGAATGCCACGTTGCTATATGCTCCGCATGAATCCTACTCCAATCTTGATCGTGCTTGCCTCTTAAATCAATTTGGTGTAGGCCCTGATCTGTGGAGCAAAACTCTGGTGGCATTTGTAGCATATGGAACTGTCGCAATACACGATCTGCTTGATGCTTCTCAACGAGATGAAAGCAAATCATAGGACCCACATATGTCCACATCGCTTGACCGTTATGACATTGATGAGGAAGCAATGTCATAACGTGGGGCGTGTATGGTGTCGAATTAATCTGTTAAAAAAAAAAACAAACATAAGTAAGCAACAAAAAACATACCTAGACAATATTTGTTAATATTTTACTACTTGAGAGTTGATCAGCCGAGCAAATAGCATTCGGTAGGTGATCAACATATTTCCTGACAGTTCTGACAATGGTATAACACCGCTCCATCTAATGTGAGAAAGAAATCATTAATAAGTTATAAACCGTGCAAATTTTATTAAAAAAATAATATATACATAAAAAATTACCTGAAACTCAAAGGTCGACCAACTGACACCTCAATTGGTATTTGTGGTGCCAAAATAGGAAATCTGTCATACGCCCATACTTGCAACAATATTAATGGGCCAGCAATCTCTAAAGATCGTGCATTACTTGCTCGACACAATTCCCTATACAACCATGTGAGGCATGCAGCGCCCCAAGCATACGTACGATTAAAATTAATTAAAAGCGGAAGAAACATACAGTGGACCAGGGTGTTTGATTTGTCGGCAAATAGAAAGCCTCCAATCAACTGCATAATGTATGCACGAGCGTATCTCTGAACGCTCACTACATCATCATCCAGTGGCAATTCTATGAACTGTTCTGCCAACCAAGGAAGGCTCAACCGTTGACCTTTCATTTCAGGTGGACAAACTCCCAAGTAATCCTCACAGAGTACCTTCTAGTCATATAACAACGACCCTACCACAGGCTCACCATCCACAGGTAACCCCAACTGAACTACAACATCCTGTAGTGTGATCATCATCATAGGTTTTTGATTTAGTCAAATATGATTTGGCTTTGGTTTTTCCTTTTAGATTTTGATTAATAATTATATTCTTTGGTGGGTTTTAATATATTGTTTCTATTGTGTGTGAAGTGATTGAATTTTGAGTATTTGTTTTACCTACCTCTTTCTAAGTTTGTTGATTTGGTATATTAATACAGTGACATGCATATTTTTAGACAAATCATTGTCCAAATTAAAAAAAAAAAAAAAAACAATAGTATGCATTAAATAACTTTGGTCGTGCATTAAATAAGTATTATTATTATTATTAGTATTCTACAAATTATTAATTACATTTTCATTTTTTTCTATAATAACTTTTATAATTCCAAATAATAAATCTAACTTCATACAATATAAATAAATTCAAACAATATAACTAAATTTATTTAATTTTTTCAATGAATTAAGAAAATGAAATAACAAATCTAAATAAAATTATTTCTACAATAAACAAACATACCTTGTGAGACCGGAAGAAACAACGGAGACAATGGAGGATTTAAGGAGCCTGCAACAAAAATTAAATTATTTTATCAACATAATAATAAAATCAAATAATTAATTAAATAATTTTAACAACAAAATCGTGTACCCGGTCTACGATTTTTAAATAAATATACCTTATGACGCAAATATTAAACCGTAGAGAAAAGTTAAGCGAAAAATCGAAACAAAAGAGAGGAAGAACAAGGAGGAAGGGAAAAAAAATTGGAAGTGGAAAGGATAAAGAAATTGAACTGTCTTAGGAAGATTGAAATTTTTTTAATAACAAAATGAGGGAGAACGAAAGAGGAAGAGGAAAGATGAAGAGAGGAAGAGGAAATTAGAAATTGGAAGGACGGAGAACGAAATAGGAAGAGGAAAGATGAAGAGAGGAAGAGGAAATTAGAATATGAAGCGTGGCAATGAAGGCAGAATGAAGAAGAATTAAGGTTTTTAAAAAGAGGAAGTCGTGTACCCCGTACATGACTTCCTGCATGAGCGACACGTGGCAGTACCCCGTGAACCCTATGGTTGACCGTACGGTTGACTGTTGATTGACTGTACGGAAATCGTGTACCGGGTACACGACTTCCACCCTACGCGACAAAATTGGCCAGCTGTACGGGAGTCGTGTACCGGGTACACGACTCCAGTTAGAAAACGTGGGCCGGGTCCACTACTACACGACACCACTGAGGTTTATTGAAGTCGTGTACGAGGTACACGACTTCACTCACCTATTTTTGCCATTTCTTTCACAATCACCCTAATTTTGTGATTACTTTTTAAAAGCACAGTATTATAAAAAAAATTCTCTATTTACATTCTAACAAATGAATATGTTATAAATATTTTAGTTTATTTTACTGTAATTTAACATCTATATTTTATTTGTTCCACATTCATACAATGAAATCAACGTTTCAATTATTTCATATATCGTGAATCTTTGTAATAAGAAAAACATAATCATCAACATAACCTTAATCTTAGGGTTGGAAGACCCAATCTCCATTCCATTAGTTGTTGTACTAAAAAATTGCAAGACCCAATCTCCATTTCATTAGTTGGTGTACTAAAAAATATCACTATTGTATGAATAATGTTATTGATAATAAACATTTCAACTTACTTAAAAGTGTGTATAACTCTTATTTATAATTTTTCTTTTTGTTGAATTTTGATTTAGAGCTAATAATTAAATATATGGCGCACTTGTACTCATGACAAAATATAAATAAAAATTATGTTTATGGTCTAACATTATAAAATTTGCATGAATGACAAATTAACAAGTCCAGCTCAATTGAAATTGTCAGATGACCAAAATGTCATCATAGTTAAAAATACGAAACTGTAGTTGATTACAGATTGTTATCGGATTGTCATCTAATTATCATTTAATTATCAATGATATCAATTGCTATTTGATTGTTGTTTGATTACTGTCTGATATTCATTGTTATTTGATTGTTGATGATATCGATTTACCATCTCATTGTTATTTACTTTAATATTAATTCTAATTTAATTGCATATGAAATTGATTATTATCTAATGACCTTACATTTTTTCACCATTACTAATAGAATCTGATAATCATCTAATTGCCTTTAAGCTTTTGTCACTTATTAAGTTATTTTTAATTACCATTATATTGTCATAATCACCTTTCATTTTTTGTCATCTCGTAAGGATTTTTTTATTGTATTATGATTGCCATTT
Source organism: Cucumis hystrix (assembly GCA_025688845.1). Lineage (NCBI taxonomy): Eukaryota > Viridiplantae > Streptophyta > Magnoliopsida > Cucurbitales > Cucurbitaceae > Cucumis > Cucumis hystrix. The sequence continues at coordinate 3,858,449 of CM046891.1, read as the reverse complement.
GCGCACCTTACATTTTTTTTTGTCAAATTAGTTTTTGATTACCATCCATTTTTGTAATCTACATAACATAGTCGACAATTCTATTGCCACTATGAAAAATGTTAACCACAACAACAAAATACCGAGATGGTCGTTTGATTACTATTTTATTGTCATTTGATTACCTTCATTATTTTAAAAAAATGGCTAACCTTCTAAAATAGTCATTTGATAACTTTCCGATTGTTTTCTACGTTTGTTCTTTCTTTCAATTTTAGTTAGTTTATGAGATAGTCATTTGGTTATTTTTTTTTTGTAATAGAATTTTTTTAGATTGCTTGATTGCCTTCTAATTTTCATCTAATTAGCTTTGATTCTTTGACACATGTTTGATTATTATTTGATATTGATTGTTACTACTCTATATTTATTTGTTATTTGATAGTTGTTTGATTAGTATTTGATATCGATCGTATGTAGATTTGTTTATGGGAGATTTTTAAAAATAGAAGAATTGCAAACTATTTACCGTCCATAGCAAAATTTTAATCCAAAGCCCAAAATGGATAACCAAAATTCTAACCAAAGCTCAAAGTGTCCGTTTTTTTTTTTTTTTTTTTTTTTGTTATAGGATGTAAATATTTTTCATTTTCTTCCATTTATGTAAATTTCCCTTTATTTACTTCCCTAACTTCAAGTGACTTCAATTTATTTCTTTTGCCAATATCAAATGCCAAATCACAATTCTCAAAGCTTCACTTGAAAAAAATAGGCTTTTTAAGTACCAAACCTTCGTGATTGTTGCTAAAGGAAATTCAAATATCGATATAAATTACAAAAATGCAAAGAAAACAAAGAAGAGACTAGATTTGTTCATATCTTAGAAGCTCATTTGCAAAATGATTATCAAATAGAAATTAAATATCAATCAAACATGAATCAAGTGAAAATCAATTGCTCATTTGCAAAATGATTATCAAATAGAAATTAAATAACAATCAAACATGAATCAAGTGAAAATCGAATAGCAATCACAATGTAAGTACTACTCAATACTAAACCAAAATATGAATTGAGGAGACCCAAATCAAACTTTGAATCTCTTTTGAAATTTCAACAAAATCACATCAATATAATATCACACTGATGACGATCAAAATAGATATTATAAAGAAAACAAATAGCAATCACATAGTAATTAAATAAAAAAAATCAGATAAAAACGAGATAAAAATAAGCTAACCAAAATTTTAACTTCAATTTTCATTTTATTGGACTTTAAATTTAAATTTCAGGCTCAAAATTTCATGTTACTAAACTACTACTCCTCCACGCAAGATAATGTATGGACTTTTCCTTTCAATATCTTGTATTTTACAAAATGAGAAAAAATATATTTCTCTCTCAAAGTCTAGTTGAAGCCCTCGGTTTGTCTATTTTGTTCACATATTCAAAGAGCACACGTGTAAGAACGAAAATTTAGATTTTTAAGAGAAATTTGAAGCTACTACCGTGGGGTTGTCATCTAGGGATTCCGTTCAGCATTGGGTATTCATCATCAGCGTGGGTCTAATGGAGAAGAGATTTGTAGTTCGGTTCAGCGTGGATTTTCTTCGATTTGCAAATGGATGTTACTATTGAAAATAGACGGTGGACCTTTGGTCCAATGCAAAGTTAACTTCTTTGTCCCACATTGATAAAATTGAAAGAAGTAAATGGCGATAAATAATTAAGTATTACTAAGTGATAATAAGTTGTGTTAGTGGGTGATAGTATGACTTTCCCATCACATGCATTGTTGTTTGTTTGGTTAGATAGGTGGGCTTGAGCAATTGTGTTTATGTGAATAAGAATGTAATTTTTATTATGCAGTCCACTTCCATTTGGACTTCCATTTTGACACGCGTCATTTTCATATGGCATTTGTTAAGACTACATTTAGGGTTTCCACATCCACCCAAATGTTGGTACGTAAGAATAAATACATTGATGTTTATTATATTTTTTAAGTATTTATTTGTATAAGTGTTTACTTTATTATTTCAGGAAAATATTATTTTGTAGATTCTGGTTATCCACAAACGAAATGATATTTAGGTCTTTATAGAGGTGAACGGTACCATCTTGCTAATTTTCGACGTGTAAGCTAACTAAGAGGCATGAAGTAGGTATTTAATCATAGACATTCTTCATTAAGATGCACAATTGAAAAAACATTTAGTGTTTAGAAGAATAGATGGAGAATTGTTCGGCAAATGCATAGTTTTCCATTTGACAAACAGATAAAAATCGTTGTTTCTACCATGGCTCTTCATAACTTTATAAGGGTCCATTCAAAAACAGATTTTGAGTTCAAGCCTTATGACGACGACAAGATGCAGCTACCTTCAAATGATGAAATAAATTATGAGAACGTCAATGAAGAGCATAGACGTTCAGTTCGTGAAATGGAAATGAATGGAGAACGTGATCGAATTGTACAACTTCTCATGTCTAGTTGATGTTATATTATTTAAAAAAATTTATTATTATTATGTTTTGCTGTTGGAGATCAATTATAGTTTTTATGATTATGAATTTAAATATCAACATACTTCTACTTCTAAAATAAAATCATCTCAAATATCAAAGTATATTTCTTTTTTTAAAAAATAAAAATATATGTATTTTTTTTTATGAAATTAGGTCATAGTGTTTAGTAGTCTTTTATAGTCATTTGAATTAAATATAAACATTTTTTTTAATATATGACAAACCAAACAAAATTCACATATAAATACTTATAAAAAAGTTTAACCAAACATATAAGTGTGTAAATTTTAAACTCATTTTCAAGAGAGTGTTTAAAAGGAAATAAATTCTTTAAAAACATTTTGTTAATATTTTTTCAAAATAACTTATTTTTTAAATTAAACATCTTGGAAATGCAATCTAAACACAATGTAGATATAAATTTTGTTATAACTACACTTTTTTAAGTTAAAATATAATTTTGATCCCTGCAATTACAAATGTCTAATTTTAATTATTGAACTTTCAATAAAATTTAAATATAGTTCCCCATAGATTTTTTCATTACCTTTTATTATTTATAAAATCATTCTTACTATAAATCTTAAAAATAAATTCACATATTATGTTTCCATGTGGGAATTGTTTAATAAATATCAATAAAAATTTACTTAGACGGACTCAAGTTTAAAATTCACAAATTGTATTTTAATTATTAATTATTTGATGTTATGGGATATCGATTATGAGCTAAACAAGTGGGATTCCTTACGTCCAAAAAGTCAAAATGCCACGTTTTATTCTTTGATTTGTAAAGGTAGCTTTTCTTTTCTTTTTTATACATTAATCCAACTATTCTGTCCTGCTCTTAACCCTCGAACCTCTCTCATTGTATTCCATCACTCCCGCGCCTTCTCTCCACGCACTTCTTCATCGCCGGCGTGGGCTACTTCCTTCCTTGTTCCTCCTAATTCCAGAGGTCCATCATTTTTACAGTTTCTTCTACCTCTTTTCTCTTCATCTCTCACACCCACCCACGCTCTCCTTCAGTGGGTTTCATCATCTTGGTTAATTCTTCAATGCTCCTCCTTATCTTTGTTTTACTTTTCTTATTCTCAATCCATCATAATGTCATTTTGGGTGTCTGTGTTTTGCTTTAATTTTCTATTTTTTCCCTTCATGTGTAGCTGGGAAGGGGAACGTTGTCAAATCTGAATACGACATTGACCTTTTCACCATTTTCATGGAAAATCCTTAGTTAAATACATCTAGTCCTTGACCTCTGCCCTGTTATTTTGTTTCTTCTTTTTTTCTTTTGGATACTTTTCCTTGCTGGGGTGGGTTTGTTTGGGTTGATGATGTGTGTTTCCTTTCTTATGTTGTGGCATTTGGTACCAGGACTCGACTCAATTCAAACTTTATTTGGTTAAACTCGATTCCTTCTTGTGTGTTGCTCGTTCTTACATGATAGATTGTTAGAACTTCCCTCAATGCTTATTTAATCATTGGAAAAAAGTTGCATTTCTCTGTCTAAAATTGAATTTTCTACGATGATTCTCATGCAGAAGTTAAAACTGAAAACATGGCCGGTCCAAAGCCAGGTAGCTCTGCAACTAATCCTAAAGCTGGTAAATATTGTTTCTTTGGTACTGTAGTTGTTTGTGCAATTGTTTCCTACTCCCTACTTTGGAAAGTGTTAACTAGTTCTCTGCTGTTTACTGGTTTTTGTAGGTGGGAAAAAGAAGGAGGTGAAGAAAGAGACTGGTTTGGGTCTCACTAATAAGAAGGACGATAATTTTGGAGAGTGGTATTCTGAGGTGTGCTCAAATTTTGTTTCTATCAATTGCAAAATGACCTCTTCTGTTCCGTAAAGTTATTTGTAAGAGTTTGACAACGTTGTTTGACAGACCTTGTAAGGAAGGTAGACTGTGTAGTTTCACTCCAAGGTTATCAAATTACATGAATCATTCGTATGATTTGAGTTTTTTCCCCTCTCATCATACTTCAACTTGACTAGGTTCAGTGTTTTAAAAAGCCCTGCACACCTAGGCTTAAGGTCTAGGAAGCGAGGCTCACAAAATAAAATGCCCCAAAGCTCAAAACCCTATGTCTCGGGGCTTCTTCATTAATTTGAAAAATAGTAATAATTAGGGATTTTCCTTATCTATTAACTAAAAAAATCAAATCTTCTAAGCTTAAGATGCAAAACTTCTTGTGGTTAGGGGTCTTTTTCTTTATATTTCCACTTCAACTATGCTTTCTCTATTCAATGTAGCACTTTTTGTATACAGTGTTCCTCACAATAAAAGGCTCACACTTTTTTTTTGCGCTTTGCGTGTAAGTCCCAAAAGAACATTGCGGTTTATTGTGCCTTGAGCTTTAAAAAACACTGACTGGGTTTAAAGCTTGACTGTTTTCCTTTAACTATGGTGAGAAGTGTTTTATAATGGTTTGAAGGTTTATTGATTTTTAGAACTTCTATGTCGCTTTTAGTTTTTGTTTTGCTTTGGTTTTTTCTTTTGTAAAATGTCATTCATTTATGAAATAGTTTGCTATGTTAACCTAACTAAAAGGGAATTTTTCTTTTACGAAATCTCTTTTTGGAGGAAGCTCCGTAGTAATATTATGAACGGAGTCTTTCCGGTGACTTGAATAATTCTTTTTCTAGTTTGTCTAGGTGGTTGTCAGTGGAGAAATGATTGAGTATTATGATATTTCTGGCTGCTATATACTGAGGCCGTGGGCAATGTCTGTCTGGGAGACTATGCAAGTAAGTATCCATCGTCAATTTTACAGTCTCTTCTTGTCTCTTTAGGTTCAAAGTTTAATTTGTTATCGTGCAGGTATTTTTTGATGCAGAAATTAAGAAAATGAAAATCAAGAACTGCTACTTTCCACTTTTTGTGTCTCCTGGCGTCTTACAGAGAGAGAAAGATCATATAGAAGGTTTTGCTCCTGAGGTGATGTTTTATTATTCATATATGCTACAATAGAGAAACCTCTTCATCTGAATTGGAAATGCTTATTATCTTTGTTTGTTTGTTTGAAATCTTATTTATTAAGTATCTTTAAATATATGAGAAATGGGTGTTTCATTTATATGATGAAGTTTGAAATGGTTAAGTTTGTTGGGTGTATTCCATTTAAGTGATGGTATGGTTGCCATGGTCATGGACTCATTGGCTTATGAATATCATTTCAATCTTCGTGATATTTTGATTATGTTGAGTATCTCTCAATGTATTGGTTCGGTGTACCCAGCTAGTTCCTCTAGCCTCTACCTGTTACTTGTCAGCTACCTTTGGCTCAAGCAATGATATTTGTTGCTTCTTATTAAAAAGTATTCTCGATAAGACTGTAGACACCCATCCCCTTCCCCTTTTTATAGCAGTTCAATTAGAATTTAGTCAATGATGAGTAACCTTTCTTGGAATTTTATGTTTTTTTTCTAATCAGCTTCCCTATGTACTGTTGATTCATTTTTAATTTTTAAGCTGAAAAGTGCAATTGTCGTTTAATGCTGATGGTTTGGTACTTGGCATTGATTCGTAGGTTGCTTGGGTGACAAAATCTGGGGAGTCTGACTTGGAAGTGCCCATTGCAATTCGCCCTACAAGTGAGACTGTTATGTATCCATACTTTTCTAAGTGGATCAGGGGTCACCGTGACCTGCCTTTGAAACTTAACCAGTGGTGCAACGTTGTTAGATGGGAGTTCAGCCATCCCACACCATTTATTAGGCAATTAATCTTGCTTGTGCTTATCTTTTTGTTTCTTTTCTTTTCACCATGTTGATGGACTAAGTTGGACCAACAGTATAATCTTTTTATTTTATTTTAACTTTATTTTAAATCGTTTGGAGAGAAAGACTTAAGTTTATTAACCACTGAGTGCAGGAGTCGTGAGTTCCTATGGCAGGAAGGGCATACTGCTTTTGCTACTAAGGATGAAGCAGATACAGAGGTATCAAACTCTAATTTTGAATTATAATTTAGAAAAATGTCTTTGTTATGATTAGCTTTAGGTTTTAAAACCAACTTATTGTTTTCTCAGTTACCAGTGATGAAAATGAGTCACTATCCTGGGGATTATTGCATTGAATTTGAATCTATCTTTGTTATATAGTCACTCTACTGGATTGACTTTTTTGCAAAATTTAAGACGTTTGTAGATTTAAGCATCCTGTTCAGCTGCAAGTTCTGTTTTAATAATAATAAAATCTTTAGAATATAATAAACTTGTTTCGTTGATTTGTTTGATGTCACAAGGAAGTACTGTGGAGTCTTAAGATAAGGTAACTGTGAAGGCGTGCAACGTGGATCTTTTAGAACTTTTGAGATGTAGGGTCAGTGGGTCACCGACTTACCAGTTACCACTCACCACAGAATCAATACTACTATAATTATAAAAAATAAAGTTTACTATCACGAGGAAATTTGGACATTCAAACATGCAAAACTCACTTTAATTGGAAGCAAAAAGAATGAGTGGTCTATAGTGGCAGCATTGAGTTCTTCATGTGATCATCCTGAAGTGCAGGCTTCGAACTCAACGATGAGTTGTGCGTTTTGTTCTGTTTAAAGCATTGTAATTTAGATTTCATTTGCCGCATACATTTTTGGATTTTATATATGATTGAGTCAAAACTGGATTGCTTTTCTTTTTTAAGTTTGGAGATTGTTAATGAATTCTTTAAGAGGTTTTTTTTCTTTCTTTTTTTAATTTTTATCTTTTTATTTAAGTCATGTGCTTTATATTTTTGCCATGTGTTAGGTCTAATTAAATTTTTTTGCATCATGAACCATGTTCAAATGTTCATAGATGAACCAATGGGTAAAGCTGTTATGCTTCTGTTTTCTCCTCCTTTTTCTTTTTTGGTAGAAAACAAAGTAATATAAACAATTGGAAGAATATAAAGAGAAGGAAGGTTAAATCTCCATCAAATTCTTAACTAAGCTATGGGAGATTACCAAAATACCCTTCAATCTAAGTCTGAAATTTTGCAGTTCTTTTGTGTAACTGTGATCATTATCTAAAGGTCATTTTTATTTCAGGTTCTTGAGATATTGGAACTGTATAGGCGCATATATGAAGAATACCTGGCGATTCCTGTTATTAAGGGCAAGAAGAGTGAAATGGAGAAATTTGCTGGTGGTCTTTACACCACAAGCGTTGAGGTATAAGTTGACTAAATGCTATGACCCATCTTCAGCATGGCAAATTGATATCCATCACTTATGTAAGTTGTATAAAACCATTGTTCCGTTTGTGATGTGCAGGCATTTATCCCAAACACTGGTCGTGGTATTCAAGGTGCGACTTCACATTGTTTGGGTCAAAATTTTGCAAAAATGTTTGAAATCAACTTTGAAAATGAAAAGGGGGAGAAAGCTATGGTCTGGCAAAATTCGTGGGCCTATAGTACCAGAACGGTAATATTTTGATACTTTGCATTTGTCGTAGCCTTTGGTAACTTGTTAGAGTGAATTTCTGCGTCTGGTAATCTAGCCTTCTGAACTGTTCGTAGATTGGTGTGATGGTTATGGTTCACGGTGATGACAAGGGATTGGTGATGCCTCCCAAAGTTGCATCAGTTCAAGTCATTATAGTTCCTGTTCCCTACAAAGATGCAGACACTCAAGGAATTTTTGATGCTTGTTCTGCCACTTCGGATATGTTGTCCAAAGCAGGAATTCGTGCAGAGGTAGACATTAGGGAGAACTATTCTCCTGGATGGAAGTACTCCCACTGGGAGATGAAAGGTGTTCCACTTAGGATTGAAATAGGGCCTAAGGACTTAGCAAACAATCAGGTTAGATATTTTGTCTATTAATGTTCTTTTCTGTCTACTGAAATACTGTTTTCTCCTTGCTAATAATTGTAAATGTCTGATTTGGATTGTGTTGATGCATAGTGCTAATATATAATTGTATACTTTCTTTTTCTAGGTACGTGCAGTTCGCCGTGATAATTCTGCAAAGAAGGACATACCTAGGGCTTCGTTGGTTGAACAAGTGAAAGAATTGCTAGAAAGTATTCAACAAAGCCTTTTTGATGCTGCAAAAGAAAAACGAGATGCATGCATTCAGGTTATTAATACATGGGAGGAGTTTACTGAAGCCCTCGGTCAGAAGAAAATGATAATAGCTCCATGGTGTGATGAAGAGGTACAGCTTCAGTGTTTGTTGTCGCTGTTTTGGAATTCCACTTGTGTTGTTTATTACATATATCAAGGACTGCCTACTTTTTGGTTCTGGCTTTTCACGAGGCCACCAAAATTTTATTTGTTAGTTGAAGGGATCCTGGTTGCTATTCTTTTCCAGTAGTCAATATGCTTTCATATGCTGAAATCTATTTGATGAATCAACTATAGACTCCTGGTTTGTAGAGCTTGTTTTTGTAGCTAGGAAGGGAGATTTTGTTGCAATCTTAGCTGCTGCAGCGTAATTAATGTTTCATTAGGATGATTTCTATAGAATTGATGGAGTAATTATCAATAAAATTTTGAACTGCATTGATCACTGGGTTGAGACTGAGTCGATGCATTTTTAAGTATTTAGTTTCTACTGAAGACTGTGTTAGCTATGTGGTAAATGGAAATAAGTTTTCTGAAATCTGAAATATTTAATATATTTGTTGTATTCCGTCCTCTATCATTTACTAGTGTATTTCTAAAAGGATGATGGTTTCATTTGTTATGTTACTCCAGGAGGTCGAGAAGGATGTGAAAACAAGGACTAAAGGTGAGATGGGAGCAGCGAAAACCTTATGTTCCCCGTTCGAGCAGCCTCCTCTTCCAGAAGGTTACTAAATTCATGTCCAAATCTGTATTCATTTTACATGATAATATGAGTTTATATCAACTTGTGGGATCTTGGGAAACTTGATAGCAACTCTTTTAGTTCCTTGAATTTACTATGATGTTTGTGCTTAGGTACCAAATGTTTTGCATCTGGGAAGCCTGCAAAGAAATGGAGCTATTGGGGCCGAAGCTACTAAAGCTAATCAGCTCCTATTTTTCTCCTACGCTTCGTCTCGTTACACGATGTCGGAAATCAACAAGAGTTCTCGAGTTCGGAGGCATTCGATTCAGTCGAGTCGAGTTCATCATAATTAACAATGGTCACTCGTATTAGATGAAGAAAAGCATTCACTAAGCAAAGCAAGTTTAACTTAAAATGTTTTTTTTTCTCTTTGCATACTTGGATTTTTTTTGTTGTTGAAAATTTATGGGTTTTTTCCCTTCCAATCTTGGTTTTCAGTTCTGTTAAACTAGGCCAATTCTTGGGAGTTTCTAGATTATATACTTTGTAACTTGAATAATAACGTCATGTCAGGGAATTTTTCTTTTCTTGGGAGCCTATAATCATGTTTCTTTTTTTATTATTGTTAATGTTAATGTACTGTGCCGATTAGATACTAGAATAATTCAGTGGTAAGCTGCTAGACTGAACGTTAACTAAATTGCTCATATAGTTGATTAGGTGACGGTTTGGTTGGAAACTAACTCCAATCGATGCTTACCCCTACTCGAATTCTTAAAAGGGTAGGCATTTTTAATTTAAATGGACAGTTTGAGTTTGTAGTTTGAATATTTCAAAGACACGAAGGTAAAACATTTTGTGAGAATTAATTAGATTGTTTTAATTGGATTGCTCTCTGTTTCTTTTCTTAATATATTTAAATGAAAATTGATTGTTACAAAAGTATAATTACGGGGAGTTTGCAAGAATGTTTATGATAACATAGTTTCTATCACTTACATTTTTTAGATTGCAAAAATAGAAAATTTAAAAATAGATTATTGTCTGATTACTGTCATATTTGTCAAATTTGCAATATACAAAAAAGAGGTGTTATGATTTTTTTCCTAATTTTTTTGTCATCTAGTACAATTTCTCTATAATCAAAGTGTTTTTACTTAAATGGAAATGTTGCATAGAAAATTGTTGAATTTTTCTCTACTATTCTGTTTGAAAATTCTTGGTACAAAATTTCCCGAGTTTGAATTTCAAGTTTAGTTCATAAATTTATGTAGGGGTTCTAAATTGGGAGAATTTTAAATATAACAAAATTTTAAATTCTATCAATGATAAACACCGATAGACTTCTATCACTGTCTATCAATATGACTGATAGAAACATATCGATGTCTATCATTGATAAAATCTAAAATTTTTGCTATATTTTATAAATATTTTGTTAAATTTATCCTTTTTTTTTTACAATTCTCCCTATAATTTTTATTATATATAATTAGACATTTAAACTCTTATAAATGTCTTTTTAAGTTCTTCAATGTTTAATAGGTCAAAATTATGGATATAACATTTTAAAATTAAGAAATATATTCACTCAACTAAAAGTCTTGAGGATATATTAAATAATGAACATAAATGAAAATAAATTTAGCCTCGTGAAATAACCATTTGAGTTTTGTAAATTAAACGAACGAAATTTTAAAAGGAAAATTACTTTGAATAAAATCTATAAAAATATTTATTAACCTAACAAATATCACAATCTATTTATATAAGCTAGAATAGACTGTTATCTATGTCTATTATGATAGAGAAAAACGCAAATAGTAGTTCATCACATTCTATCGTATATTGATTGTGATATTTTGCCATATTTAAAAATAACTCGTCTTAAAAGTTATATATATGTTTTAATTTTAAAAACTTAACATAATCTTTAGGACTTAGAAAAAAGAAAAATAATTTTAAATGACAACTTTTGAAATATTTACAAATATAACCAAATATCAAAATCTACTTGTTATAGGTTATAGATGATCGAGATAAACTATTGTATCTATCATGATAAAAATAGACAAACAGTAGTCTATTACGTTTCATCATTTATAAACTATAACATTTTGTTATATTTTATAAATATTTTAATTTATTTTATTATATTTGAGAAAAACTCTAAAAAAAATAAAATAAAATTAGGTGACATACAAAACTCTTAGGTAGCAATAGTGTTCACAAAGGCAAACTTCATAACAAGAAAACCAAATAATCATTTAGAAAATCTGACCCTAGAAACTAAATACTAGAAGTTGCTAGAATCAAATACATCAAATGGGTAATGACAACATTCAAATTAACATGTAGTTTTTCACTCTCTTCCACCTCTAATTTTCACTACTTACAGAGAATTCTAATCTATTTTTCTGTAGAAGAGAAGTATACGTTACAATTTTCTCGTAACTACAATAAATTTCGAGAAAAATAAGTTTATTTGGATAATGCTGGGTTGATTTTAAATGGATGAATTTAATAGGAATTAATAGGAATATAAATTCATGTCTAACACAAACAACGTAGGGGACACCAAACACAAGTAATCTTTTTATCTCCATAACTTCCCATCGAATGTACAAGACACATGTTACTATGAATTTTCAGAACTCCAGCCACAAACAATATCCCTTTTCAAAAGATCAATATTCCCTAATTCTACGAGCTATCCTTCCAACTAAAGTGGTGCCGTTATCTAGAATGAATCAACTCGAACACATCTCAAGATTGCTATAAGAAGACGAGAACATGCTTCAATTTCACATCATTTTACTGTACAGTGAACACCGGACAACTTTGTTGTACTCATGAAACGTGTCTTTATGTTGTTCTTTGAAGGATTTCATCAATGAGTTGATTAATAGGGCTCCCATTCGCCTGCAGTTCGTTTGGAAACATGTAGCTTTGTTAGGAAAAGGAAAAAGTTAGAACAGAACACATCTCATAAAAGATCTAATATTTCCTACTCACCCTTATTCCAATTGCAATTGCTGTTTTAAGGTTAACGAGTTCACCTAACCTTAATGATCCTTCTTTATCTTTCACGAGTATCAATGGTACCTTCCTAGACATGGCCAAGGTTGGCACATGGTTTGTAAGCCATCGAGGGTTGCAATTGGCTGTCAACAGTATAGCCTACATAATAAAAGGTGAAATGTCGAATAAATTAGACGCTGCATACAGAAAAGATAGTAGACAAAGCATGATAAGTTGGGTTTAATTGCACTTGAGTTATACATCAAGCATAAAAAGGATGCCCGTCCTAAGGAATTCACAATGACATTCACTACTGAACTAGAATGATATAAAGAATACATATTCAAAATAGAGGTAAGAAAGTTTGCCATAAAATATCTACTCCCTGAACAAAACGAAACCACTTTCAAAACTTGTAGGTCGATTAAGCAGTCACGGCAATCAAACCAAGAGATAATGAAAAATAGCCTTTAAGACCCAGTTGAGTCCTTACAAATAAGGCAAGTCGTGCATATACGTTTTAGCTCGATCAATACTCCAAGTACTTTTACGTGCCTCACGATACATGTATAATGATCATACTTTGGTAAATTCTAATTCTCTACTTAGACGAGCTTTGCTTTGACACTAGTACCAAGCATTGAGACAAGATACTTCACAAACAAATAACACTCTGTAGGATACAACTTTTCAATGAAAAAAAGATAACTTTTATTGAGAAAGAAGGAAAGAATACAAGGATATACAAAAAAAAACAAGCCAACCAAAAGCAAGCCTACTACAAGAAAGACTTCCATCTTAGCAAAATATTACCAAGGAAATAATTACAAAAGAACTTTGAAACCAAAGCCTAAAGAGAAGCATGGAATCTCTGAAGGAGACATGAACAAACAATCAACACTATGTAGGATACATGAACAATGGGCCATTCTCATTCTTGTACAAGTTTTGTACTGTGGCCAAATACAATTAATGGCCTTATACCAATCAAATAGCATAATCCCCAAGAAGGCATGTAACTGTGTAACTATACTACAGATTTTGTTGATAAAATTTGAGACCAAAGAAAATAATAAGAGATTTAGGAAGTTTTAGGAAATAAGCTTATCACAACCAAAGCTCATGGAAGCACCAAAAGTAGCTCGTGTTTTAAACTCATTGCCTCTTCCCATGTCTTAAACCATCGATTGACCTAAAAGTTTAAGTTGATGGATGATGATAAATTTAATTATATACTATGACACTCCATTCTCTCTCACTTGTGGGCTCAAAATATGAAGAAGGTTCAACAAGTGAAAAAGAATATTAATTGGAAAGGAAACAACAAAGCAAGACTTTCTGAACCAACCTGTTCAGATCTATCTTAAATCATCTATTGACCCAAAAGCTTAAGTCAATGGGTGAAGGTAAATTTAATTATATATCATAATAAAACAAACACATGCGTTATAAACACATCCATGCAGACATGAGATTGACACAAAACTGAAACAAAGCCAGTAAAGTAACACTTGTGGGTCTAAACCCAAGATAGCATTGCCCAACATAAATAGCCGAGTAGACTACCTGAAGCTTGACTGTACACGCCTTATAATTAGGGTTCATTAAGCGAGCAGAATCCCCACATGGTGTCATCCGTTCAAGAACTCTAGTAACCTCATTAACTCCAATTGCAAATTGTTTCTAAAACAAATCCCATCACTCAACATAAGTAGCTTATAACTAATAACAAAAAGAAAAAAAAGGAACAATATCATCATGACATGGAAAAGAGAAACTAAAAACGTTAAAAATACGAAACCTTAAGCCAAATTTTTTCCGGCAAGGATTCCGCATTCAAATCTCTTGCTGTCTTTATCTCTCTGTAACAACAGGAGATGGATAAGTGGGGGGCGTGTTGAAGTGCACTATTAGACAAATTAACTACCGTTTACCTCTGAATCGACAGTAGCAACTCATCGAGACGTTCACCTTCGTAGGAAATGCTTTAATCAAATTCGGAAAAACGTATTCCCATACAAATTAGGGGAAAAACATAAAAGGTAAGAAAATCGAATAGAAAAGAAAAGAAAGGAAAGGAAAGCCTGCTTACTCTTGGTTAGGTTTGGATTGAAGGGGTGCAACAGGATGAGCAGAAGATTTAGGGTTCTTTCCCATTAGTGAAAAAAGGAAAGTGTAGTTTCAAAGTGTGGAGAGAAATAACGAGGACGATGACGAAGTAGCACTGCCAGCCCGCGGCTTTATTTTGAAATTTTGGTGAAGTAATGCAACCGTGGAATTCATCCTCAAAATATGTACACAATCTATTAACAAAGATGAGTTTAGTAATATGTAAGTTTGTCCCATATTTTCTCATTTTACATATATATATTAAAAAAAAAAGTGCAATATAAGTGATATACCTAATATACATATTTATATACATAAATGATAAACATATAAAATATTAAAGGTTTGTAAATTAATGGTAATTAAGCAAATATGACTAGTGACATTTGGATAAATAAAGAAATATGTCATTTTTGTTAATAAGATGATCTTTATCAATTGTAGGGCCAAAAATGAAACATTTTTAAGGGGCTTTTGGGTGAGTGGGTTTAGATCTAGGTTTTAAAAGTTTGTGCTTGAGGTATATTTTAGTTTATGTAATAATAGTATGGGTTTGTGTTTTGTATTATTTTTACAATAAATATAGATTTTTCTTTTTTTTTTGATCCTTAAACAAAAATTCAAATGTTTTGTTAAAAATCCAAATATTTAGTTTATCAAGTTTGTACCAAGTGTATATCAAGTGTAATAGATGTGTATTAAGCGTATATCAAGTTTATATCACGTGCATCAATATTGAGCGTATATCAAATGTATCAAGTGTCTATAAGAAGGATTTCATGTGAATCATGTATGTAACAGTGGTGTTTCAAGTGTATATCAGGGATTTGAGTGTATGGGGTAAATCAAGTGTATATTTGGTGTATCACACGTGAGATGAACTTGTTTTTATGTCATTTTTGCAAAAGTAAATAAGTCAGTGCTATGAATTTAATTTTTTAAACTTATTTTGTTAGGCATGCAATAAGCCCTTTTTAAAATGTTTTATATTTAAAAAAATTATTTTCAAATATAGTAAAATGAATCAAAATATTTACAAAATGTAGTAAACTATTACAATCTATCTACAATAGATCATCACGATAGACACTATTTATGTCTATCTATATTAAGATAAACACAAATAGAGTCCATCTTAGTATATCTAATAGATTATGATATTTTTCTGTATTTGGGCCTGAGTAATTTCAAGAATGATGTATTTTTTCAAACTAATGACAAAAATAGGGTAGTTATGAAAGAAAAACTAGAAATATGGTTAGAGTTAAAATTATTTTTAAAAAATAAGGCAAATTTTGTGTTGAATTGTACCCGATCCACAAACTCGTGTATGTTGGACAACTTGGCAGTCAATGCTACCACACAGGACAAACAGCTCAGCGTAGTTGTATACAGGATGCACGACTTCAAAGCCGAGTCGTGTACCGATCCATGACTTAACCTATTCGTGTACTTTGCCACCCTATTTTTGACATTACTTTTTCACCAACCCTATTTTTGACAATATTATTTAAATAACATTATTAAAAAAAATTCATGTATTTGTAAATATTTTTTAAAATTTTGTTATTTAAAATAAATTTTTAGAAAAAAAACATTGTATACTACTTATTAGTTTGTATATTATATGATTTAGAAGATAATTTGAAATTTTGACCTTTAGGGTAGGGAGGAAGTTGGATTTCAAGTCTCATGAACTATAATTAAAATTTTGTTTACGTGGTTTTGATAAAAGGCTTCATAAATAATCTCTATAATCAGGATTATTTAAGAGTGTGTTTTATAAATTTTTGTACGTGTCTATAAAAAATTTAGGAAAATAATTATAAATGACAAAATTATTGAAAATATTTACAAAATATAACAAAATTTCAGATTGTATAAATGATAGACAAATAAACAATGAAAAACATTGATATCATTGATAGAATCTGATACACTTCTATCAGTATCTATCAATAACATTGACGCTTAATAGTGTATATGTGAGACCTACTTTTAATTTAAGTATAAGAAGAAAATTTGGTTAAGTGTTTTGAAAATTTGCGTTTTGGATCAGAAGAGGCAGTTTGAAGTAACACTTCGCGATAAGAAGATTGGCGTTTGAATCAATCCGCAAAAAGAATTAAGAGATAAATCTTTTATGGTTAAGTATAAGTTTTGCGATTCAGAAGTTAATTCGTGAGGAAGTTTTGAGAAAAGAAGGATTTGCAGTAGAACCTGTAAATCTAAAAGCTCACAAGAGAAATAGTCTTCGTGAGAAAAGGTTGGGTAGTAGGCAAAATGAGTTATTTTGTTACGACCTTTGAAAGCTATGTTGAGTGGTTGAAGTTATTCACATAATGGATTTAGGCGAGAAGAAAGGTTTGGCGAGAAAAATGTCATATCTGATTTGACAGGGTTAACATGTAAGATTAAGCATTTAAGTATGGCTGAGTTAATATTAAATTTACACGTGTAGAGTTTTAAGTAAGAGTTGGTGAACTGGGAAGAGTTTAAGCATGATTAAATTAGTTCAATAGTTCTATAAATAGAGGACTTGGTCATTAAGTAAGCAAAAAAAAATTATTTAAAAAAAAAAGCTAAAATGTTGTTGTTTTGCTTTGGTGAGAAGAAGAAAAACAAAGTGTTAAGTGCTGCGATTTGTTCCACGAGAAGGCTCTGCAAAAAGAGAAGGAAAAGGTGGATCTTTGGTAAAATGTGGTGAGTGTTTTCTATCAAATGAATTTATGTTAAAATTTTTATTATGATTTCTCTTTACTGATTTGAAAGAAGAATTCAAATGAGAAGCATTTCAAAAGAGATTTCTATGAAAAGTTTAGATGTTTTCAAGCATGATTTATAATGTTAAAGTTTGATTTGATGATTATGATTTCAATACTATAAAATGGTTTTCAAACTAGTAGTTGTTTTCTTGAGATGATAACTTTTATGTGCACATAAAGAGTCAAGACCACCATGAGGTGTCTAGGGCTACATGGTGATAAGAAACTGACTTATGCGTTAAAAGGAGCATATAAAGCTTAGCAGCCTGAGCAACAAGGACAAATCTGTAAGTTCTCGGATACTATTGAAACAGTAGTCTAAACGTGAGGTAATGAGACCAACGCTTCGAGATCCTTTGCGAAAAGAATAATTGACTAATGAGTGTTTATGCTAAATGAATATGGATGTGATTTGCGAGTTGATCTAACATTATTGTAAAAATTATTACATACGTTTTGATATGTTTTGTGAAATGAAATGTTTATTGATTTCTGATTTGTGTTGGAATTTATGATTTGACGAAAAAGATTTATTAAAGAGTATTGCGAAAATGATTTCATAAAACCTCATTAAATATATTCTTATAGAACACCTGTTATTAATAAATTGTACGTTTTGGTTAAGTTATTTATCGCATTTGGCGTTTAAGGTTGACCGTCGTTGCTTTTTGAGTTTAGTTTGATAGTTTAAAAGAAGTTGAAAATAAGCTTAGCGATAAGATCAATTGCAAAGTTTAAGCTAAATCAGATCCTATCTGAACTACTTTCTGTGTTTTGGTTGTCTTACGGATTAGGGTGTGACAATATTAATGTCTATAACAGATAGAATATGATTTTTCTTATATTTTCTAAATATTTTGGTTTATTTTACTATATTTAAAAATATCCCTATAATAATGTATATATACAGTATATATTTAGTCAATGAAAAAAAAAATCTCCACACTCCCTCTCAATTCACTACAAGTTAAATGGGCATCTCTAAATTCAAGTAGTAGACAAATATCACATTTAAATATTAGTCTATCATCAAGTGATAAATTATAAATTATGATAAGTTGGAATTACATAGAATTTAAGGCTATGTTTGGTAACTATTTTATTTTTTTGCTGTTACTGTTTGAAAATTAAGTCTATTTCCTCCCTACTCCATTTAATGATTTGCATCATTTTTTAGTAAAATGGTTGAATTCTTTGTCAAATTCGAAGAAGAAAAAGAAGATTTTAAAAAAGCTACTTTTTTAGTTGGAAATTTTTTCAAAAATAATAAATTTTACAAAATATTTACAATCTATAGCAAATTCTATCACTAATAATAATTGATATACTATTGTGGTAGAAGACTATCATTGATAGAATCCAAAATTTTGCTATAACTTGTAAATATTTTAATTTATTTTGCTATTTTTAAAAATGCCCATTTTTAGTTTTCAAATTTTGGTTCGTTTTTTAAACTACTGGTAAAAAGTAAATAACAAAAGTAAAATGTGGAGAAGAAAGCAGTGCCTATAGGCTTAATTAAAAAAAAGAAAAAAAAATTAAAAAAAAGAAGATTACCAAACATAGTTTAAATTTTGTTGAAAATAAGTTTGATAACATTTTATAGCATTTGCTATGTTAGAACATATTTATTTTATCTAATTAGTGCAAATACTTTATATTTTAACATATTTGAGCCCATGCCTCGTTTAATTTAAAACTTAAACTAGGTTTTTTAGAGTAATTATAATTTGTGGTAATTTTAGGAATAATAATTAAATATATAATAACATTTTAAAAACAATTACAAATATAACAAAATCTATCTAAGACTTCTATTATTGATAGACTATAGTCTATTAGTGATAGACCAAATATGGTCTATTAGTGATAGACTTTGACATATTTTTTTTAAAAATGTTACTATATACTTAATTATTTTTTAATCTAGTTGTTATATTTGCAACTATCCATTTTTTTATGACTCAAACAAGTTAAGACATGTTTAGACAAACGATCCATACTCAATCCAATATTTATATAAGTTTGATGGAACTGAATCGATGGAACTATGGAACTGACTTTTAATTAAATTTGGATTAATTAGAAGAAATTAACAATTTATTTACCTGTCATAGAACAAAACAACTAAAAAAAAAATTCATTACATTTGATTTTCTATGAAGTAAATATTTGGCCAAATGTTTTATATTTTACTATTTTCCTTTAAAAAGTTACACAATCATTTTTATTTTATAATTTTTTTTAATTTCTAAATACAACTAACCTATTAGTGACAAATGGAGAAGAAAGATGGGGTGACTCTTACAAAATTTGAAAATTGGACTCAATCACATGAAGTGGATGTCCTAAATGGATGTTTAAATTTGTATTTAATTGGAGTCAACATTTTTTTTAAAGACTATACCATTGCATTAAAGCATGTGAATGCAAGGTGTAGTTGAAAAATATACAAGTGAAATATTGGAAGAAGTGGCAAACCACAAATTTCTTCCCTCTAGAAGCCCATTAATCATCTTTTTCTTTTTCAACTCTTTCTCTCTAATCATTTTTTACTTTCAATTTGAGTTAAAAAAACTCTCCCGAGTATAAAAACATTTATATATCAGTTGAATTATGGTCGTTTTGATCTCTAATTTCATCTAAAAAATATACTTTTGATTTCTGAGATTTAGAGTTAACGCCTATTTTGTCTTTTCGAAAGATACATTTTAGTTTATGATATTTGAAAAATGGTTCTAAATGGTTCATGAATTAAATTGGTCGTTAGTTGATATTTGATAATAATTCAAATTAATTCAATAACTATTTAAAACAAAATTTGAAATCTCAAAACTAAAATGTATGTTTTAAAACTAACTAAAATTATATTTGACAAATTACACGGTTGACTTTACCAAATTCTACCACTATCATCCATTACAAATGTTCGACTTTACCAAATTCCACCACTATCGTCCATTACAAATGTCTCTCACAATCTTCCTTAAATATCTCCAAACAGGAACCATTAACTCATTTACTTCTCTTATTATTCAAACCTAGGGTAATTATTAACCTACACTTATAGAATGAGTTGATTCAATCATTATAAATTAAAAATTCAAAGAGTAGCGTGACATTTTGAGTGAATTTCTAAACATTTAAACGAAAAGTTAAAAATATCAAACGAACTCTCAATTATTACTTTCTACAAAAACAATACCTGTATATAACTTTTTTTCTTCTGTTTTGAAAGGTAGTGTGTGTCCTTTCTTTGAAGGCCGGCAGCCCTCAAGATTTTGTATTTCAAGTGGCCATTGGCTTTGTCTCTTTGTTTACTTTTTGATTTTCTAGATTGATGTCTATATATTATTATATATATTTATAGTGCCATTATCCAACTCCCCACTTATTATATATTAAATTAAATTGTTACAACTTTATACCAAATGTATTATATTATCCAATCATAGTTGAGTCAACCCTCATTACTCGGATCACAAAGTAAATCAAACACAATATACATATATATATACACACATATATACATATACAATATAATTATATTATATAGAATTCAAAAATTTTGACCGTTGACTTTGTAAAATTCCAACCGTTTTTGTTGTTCTTCTGCCTAATTATTTATATCATTATTCCATACCTTATCACATGTCTCTCTCCCTAATGTCACGTTATTCATGTATATAAATATATAACAACAAGAAGTAGCTTCAATCTCAACATTGTCAAGACAAATTATTAGAGAAATGACATCTAAACTTTTATTCCTTTCCTTCATTCTCTTCCTTGGGACGAGCCTCCCGTTGATGACGGAGGGTCACCGTCGTCGAGAGAAGATATATGGGATATCTTCTTTAATTAGTGAAGAACTCTTTAAGACACTATTTTTGCATAAAGATGATAGTGCATGTCCCGCGAAGGGATTCTATAGTTACCAAGCTTTTATTGAAGCGACAAAGATGTTTCCCAAATTTGGGACGACGGGTTGTTTGGCCACTCGAAAGAGAGAGATAGCGGCATTTTTGGCTCAGATCTCGCACGAGACGACGGGGGGATGGGCGACTGCTCCAGATGGACCTTTTGCTTGGGGGTTGTGCTTCAAAGAGGAAATTAGTCCACAAAGTAACTATTGTGATGAGAGTGTTAAAGAGTGGCCTTGCTATCCAGGAAAGTCCTACAAAGGAAGAGGACCTATTCAATTGTCATGGTAAGTACATAGAACAAATTATGATACCATGCAAATAATGTCTGAGTTTACAAAGATCCTTCACCAAAATAGTTTTTTTCTTTTAATTTAGAAAAAATAGTTTAAATCATTTTTATTTTCTCTCTAATTTAAAATTAAGCACCAAAATGAACTAGTAATTTTTAAAGTTAAAAGAATTTGAGTAGAATTTAAACATTTAACTTACATTATAAGTTTTAGTTTTATTAAAAATTGTGTTCAACAATAAGTTATTGTAATGAATTTTTTATTTATTTAAAATTAAAAAACAACAATCTAGGTCTGATTTAAAATGTTGAATTACAAATCTAATCGATTAATAGCTGAAATATTTAATCAATTAACTTTAAAGATTTGTATCTTTTTGATACCTAAACTTTTAAATATAGAGTACAAACTAAGTCCTTGATTTTCTAATTTTTAATATTTTCATGGATCTACTAAACACAAGATTAAAATGAAGTACAAAATTTAGATTTATCTTTAACAAATAAAATAATTTTTAGAAAATTTTGACTTTGTTTGAGATACTTATTAGAGATACAGTTACGAGATTTCAATATTCCATTAAACACAAACAATCTTATAATATAAACGTTCTAAAAACTATGGAATAAATCAAAGACAAACGTATCATACACAAAATGAAAATTTGAAAAACACAACAAAATCCTTAAAAATGGTAAACTCTTATAAGGAACAAAATTCAAAATTGCATTACACTTTTAAAGTAACAAAATGAAATGGACGAACGAGCAGGAATTTCAACTATGGACCGGCAGGGAAGGCATTAGGATTCGACGGACTGAAAAACCCAGAGAGAGTGGCGGAGGACCCAGCGACGGCCTTCAAGACTGCACTGTGGTTCTGGATGACAGAGCAGAAGCCAAAGCCATCGTGCCACGACGTCATGGTTGGGCAATACGTTCCCACAAAGGCTGATAAAGATGCAAATCGAACTGCAGGATATGGACTGGTCACCAACATCATCAATGGCGGACTCGAGTGTGGGATTGCAAATGATGCTCGAGTCAATGACCGAATTGGTTACTTCCAAAGATATGCTAAGCTCTTCAAGGTTGATACTGGCCCCAACTTGGATTGCCAGAATCAAAAACCCTTTTAGTTTCACTTGTTTGTTTATCGATTGCCCTTTTCTCTCTCTTTGTATTGCATTTAACACAATAATACAATGATACACAATTTGGATTTTGCTACTTTTAGATATGTAGAACTTTTTTAATGAAACATTTACCATTCTTCTGCTCATCCTTTTTCTTTTTGTTACGTTATTTATTATCAGTATGGGACTTGAACTTGGGTCTAGAGGAGGTTGGAAGACTACTTTACCACTAAATCAACTAATGATACAATATCAAGTATTTTTAGTATATAATATATATATAGCATAAAGTTGAGAGAGGTTCGAGTCCCCCGGACCTACATAAAATCTACCGGTGTTTACTATATCCTACGGACTAAAATAGTCAACACCATTAATACAAAGTATCTACAATATAGAATATAATAACCACTAACTAGAATAACCAATTTAATATCCCAAACAATCCCTAAGAATGTGGAATTCGCTCAAAGTCGAGCCATAAAAAGTTTTAGAGAGCTCAACATGTTAGGATCCATCCTAAAAATAGGATTACAACTATTGCTACAATAAAACAAGTCAAAATCAAGCTAAAAGACCATACCTGCAAAGCAAGATCGCCATCCCTTACAAGTTACAACTCAATGGCGTGAAGAGCCCATCAGTTTGGTTATGTGTGCCTAATGGTAGAAAGCAAAAAGAAGTAGCTATTTATTTATACACTTTTTTAGACAGAAAACCAGCTACCTCAGCTGCAGCTTCATAGGCACCCTCAACACATCTCCCCAAGGCCACACCGCATACATAGTTTCCACCTAAAAATAGCCCCTCCATTCCAGCCTCTCTCAGTCCGGCCTTGGCGGTGTCCAGAACATCGAGATGGCCAATCAAGAACTGTGGAATGGCTTGTGGCCACACCCTCACGCTCAATGGTAGAGGATCCTCTGCGTTTGGGTTTATGAGGATTTTTCTCAAATCCCGATCAACTACTTCTATGAGCTCGCTCTCTGTCTGTTGTGACAAAAGTACTTACAAATTACAAGATAATAACAATAAAACTAATGCTATAAATAAGAAACAGTAGGGTTGGAAGATGGAACTTAAAATGGTATTCAAACATATATGAGCAACCAGAAATAAATCTATCAGAAACTAAGTCAAGGGACACCAACTTTTTATGTAAGCCAAATTCAAAAGCTCCTTTTAATAGATTTTGAAAATCAATATGATTCAACATTTGCATATTTTCTGTTCCTAAAAGAATTATAGATGTAATACCCAAGTTGGTTACAGATTGCTTGATTTAGTGGCAAGTTCTGACGCAGAGATCTCTTTTGTTATTTATACAAGTCTCTCATCTAAAAAAGTGAGTTAGAAATGGTAGTTGAAACTTTCCTAATCATACCATTACTATCAATACTACTAAGCATATAAATATAGATACAACGATAAGCCTTTTTTAGTTTCCTAGCAAAACTTCATGTATGATTCAGAAAGCTCAATTTCAAACCGTGGTTAAAAAAACATACCTGGGAAAGAATTCCAGTATTAGTAGCCCCTCCAATGTAGTTCAAGAGCAATACCCTTCCATCTGGTGCTCGATTAGGAAAAAGTGATGAGCTGTATATAGTTCCTGCAACAAAGTAAAGCATGGATTTGAATGCAATTTAACAACCCAACTGACCAACAGCTAGGGCTGTAAGAATCGTGTGGCAAAATTTAAGTCAACAGAAGTTAAGGGCAGACTGCCAGATGAGATGTAAAGAATGCAGATTTACCCAAAGTAGTCACCCCCTGGCTACGAGGGTGCAATTGACCAAACCCCTTTAGTTCACCATCAATCAAGCATTCTTTCCTAATTGCTCCTTTTGGATATGATATGGTCACTGATGCAACTGGTGGATAATAAAATTTTGAAAGTGCATCTGCAGCTTTCCCCTGCAGGGAAGGAATCATCAAAGATAAACAAACTTAAAAACAGAGAACCAACCAACAAATTCAGGACTTCCTGTTCTTGCACCAATCAGCTGCACTACTGTACAGAATTCGTAAGATAAAATTGAGTTTCAAGTTCTCTTCCTAATGTATTGATTGTAACTTTCTTGATGAAGATATATGTTTCGCCAACATGAGCTTAGCTCAACTGGCACTACATGAGGGCAAAAGGTCCCGGGTTCAAATTCCCCAACCCCAAGTTGTATTACAATACCTTTTCAAAAAAAAGAAAGAAATTATATGCTTCTTTCAATAGTTGTATTTTATGCTATCTTTATACCAGCTAGAAGAATTATTTGCAATCTTCATTTGTTTGTTTCGGATTTTGGGCTCTCCCACCATCTTTTATAACTTCATCTCATCTGTGAATGGTTTATCTTTCTTATCAATAAAATAAAGTAAAAATACCTAACAATCTCCCATAACTTCCGCTCAAATATCCCAAAGGCTCTAAAAAGTGTTAAACATCTATTTTGCAACCTGACAAATGTTGAAGTGTGTTTCCACAATGTCAATTCCAAGTTACCATACACTCAACTGTTGATTAGAATTGCAAAAGGTGGCTGCAATCATTAACACTAAAGAAAGCAATGGAAAAGCTTAAACTATATATGAAAATGAATATCATAAAAATACTGTTGAAAGGACAAAAATTGCATTCAAGTCCCAGGAAATTAAATTACCGAGATTGGACGCAACAGAGTGCCAGCAATATAAGAAGGAACCGTCATGATGACACTTCTGCTTAGTATGGAGACTAGTCCTTCTGGTGTTTCATATGTCAAACTATAACCTCCGTCATCCACTTTACTGATACTAGATAGCTTCCAAGATAATTTTACTTTACTGCCCAAGCTACAATCAACAGAAAAAGTTGAAGAAATGTTTAATCTAAAGACCAAGTCAACAAGGCAATCACAAAACTAGTTTTAAAATTGAAGCTTACCAAGTAGAAATAGCATTTGGCAACATGGTAAGTCCTTTCCGAAAAGATCCAACAGTTTGGCCCTTAGGCTTTGGTAGACGCCTGGAATATAAGAAGATGGTTATTAAACACACTATATATCATAAAGTGGTGAGGAGGTAAAAAAGAAAAGAAACGGAGAAACTTCATGAAGTTAAATCATTACGGATCTCTTGGTGGCTTGATAGTTTTATTCCTTTCTTGAAGTGCTTTGAAAGTCCCACCAATAATACTACCACCATTTTGCTCTAGCCTCCAAACCTTACCAAAAGCTGCTTTCATGCTTAGCTTTGAAGGGTCACCAGCGTATACACCTGAGCAGACAGTTTCAAGTCAATAACTCACAATGAGTAAAATAATCAACCAAAGAAGTATAACCTTGAAACTAAATTATTACAATTTTCCTAAAGAGTACAAATAGTTTAGCCATTACTACTGTGTTTATTACTAGTAACAAAATGGTAATTTACGTTTTGATTCTACTAACAAATGAATAATAAAGAAATGAGTTCATGCTATGGTTTGGTTCACTATTAATAAAATTTAGTGTGTTGACTGTGGCATAAAATCGGAACTCAAAAGTTAGGGTAATGTAGTTTATCAAATTAGAAAACCTACTCATCAAGCCTAAGCTTCATTTCTTAACTCTACATTGCACAAGTCCAAATATTTTTCTAGATCTTACTATGAATTGGATACTGAGATAATAGGAATTACAAGGATACAGAAAATTTGCAAGAAAAAATAGATATATAGATCTAATTGAACAAGGTTAATCACCAGAACAAAATGGCTCTATCAAACGTTCGAAAACTTCATCGCCAAGGTTCCGACGGACAAATTCTTCAACTGATTCCTCTCGACCCTGTTACCTTTGTTAGTGTTACAACATATGAGAACCTAAAAACAATAAATGTTTGTTTTTCTGAGATTGATGAGGGATGTAAAAAGTGACAATGTACTTCAATATAGAGAAAAACAATTGAGAAGACAAACTGGAGGAGGAGGGCGAATGCCCAGTGCACCAAAGCCTGCTCTGATTTTTCCACCAATGCTCATCAGGTCAAAGAAAGGTAGATCATTAGGCTTCGCAGGCACTGGTCTAAGCTTTCCATTCCACAATACAAATCGAGGTGCATCTGGGTCTCCCAGAACTAAATCATCTTTTAAACCACTATCCACCTGCCATTGTATAAGAATTAACAAATAAACCAAGGAAAAAGTACACAAACTAAATCACTTCCTCACAATACATATAAACCTTTCATGCACCTGATACAATATAAAAATCTAAGATTAAATCCCTCGGTAATAAATGGTAGCGAATACGAAGAATGTCCGACTACACTGAATCTAGTTAGAGCATAAATCACATGGAACTACAGTCAACAAAACTACGCAACTTAGAGTGGGCACCTTCCTCCATCATGCATATATAAAACTCTTAGCACGGAATCACCTAGAACATGTATGGTCAGAAGAGGCCTGCTTGTCTCATAATTAACGATCAAAATAGGGAAATAGAAACGGTCAATCAGCTGAGGCTAATAATTTGCCTTAGACAATGGCGGGTTGAAGGTAAGAGAAGATCCTTACCCTCCATACTTCGTCTCAGATTATAAAATTTACTTCAGAAGTTAAACATTCTTAAAGTTTCCTCTCCAATTTGACCCCAAATTTAGTTAGAACCTAAAGTTTTGGCCACTCCTAGAAAAGACAGTGACACTGATGTTAACAGAATATGAAAATTCAGCACACAATCTAAGATTGGAGAAGACGGGGAATAAGTAACGAGAAGGAATGATACTAACCACCATGGTGAGAATAGGATCGGAAGGTTGGAAGCTATTAGGGCCTTCTTCCCAGAGATATCCATCTCTCTCAACCGTAGTGATGTTGCCTCCAACACGATCCTTGGCCTCAGTGACAATGATGTTAGGGGCAAAATCGGGGTGTTTGGTAGCAAGGGCCTGAGCGATGCAGAGGCCACTAATTCCAGCACCGACGACCACACAATCCAGGATAGAAGACTGGGAAGAGGCATTGGAAGGGGAAAGAGCGGTGGAGCCCTGGGCAATTGAACATCGGAAATGGGGGCGAAGGCGATTGTTTTGGAGAGAGATGTGGAGTGGGTGAAAAGAAGGAATGTTTGAGGGGCGGAGAAGAGTGAGAGGGTGAGGGCGGCGGAAAGGGAGGTCGGTGAGGAGGGTGCAGCCGGTGGCCATGGGGGAGAGGGAAGTGAGAATTTTGGAGGGTGAAGAGAGGATGATGAAGAGTGAAGTTGAAGAAGGGATGTGTTATCTATCTACAACAACATTTCTGAAGGACCTGTGAACGCAACCAACATTGGGTATTTTGTCTCAATATCACATGACTTGACTCATATATCTATATGTATATATGTATATACGTACCTTGAAATTAATTTAATTTACGAATTCATTCATAATGTTTTAATGGAATTAGAATTTAATCCTATAATTTTCTTTACTTTAGTTTCTCTACTTTATAGATCATTTTGATTTTAGTGTTTGTGCTTAATTAAACAAAGTTTTGTAATTATTAAAAAAACTAATAGAATTATGGTGTGACATTTTGTATGAGATGATCAACCTATATGTAATGTTTCTCTATCAATCCTTTTTTGTTCTTTTGCTTCATACTAATTTTCAATTTAAAACCTCATATGCAACTAGGGTCTTCCAAATATATATGTTATAAATGTTAGTGGAGTTGAAGTGATTTTATTTTGTAGAGGTACATGTTTTGGCTATTTTCGTGGAGTAGTGTTGTTCTTCAATTTTAAAACTTTTTTTGGTTTCTTATGGTTTTTAAATATTTTGTTTTCATGTACATTATACATGTTATATATAAAGAATAGGTCTCTTGATGGGTCACGATGTTATTTTCTTACTGCCATACCCAAAAAGGATGAGAAAGAAAAATAAAAAAAAAGGAGAACACGATTGAAACACAAAAAAAAAAAGAATAGAGATATTGAATCTACGCAATAAACTCAAGATTGAGATGAAAAATAAGAAGACAAAACAAAGCGATTATAAGAGGGACACAACCGATTGAAACTACGTAATTAAACCCAAACGGGTATTCGGTCCAAGACAAGTGAACTCAAAGAAACACCATCTTAACGGGCATGCTAGAGATCTCGAGAGTCCCACCTTGAAAAAATCAAGGAGGCTCACGCTTCATATCTACACATGGTATTGGAGTCCATTAAGTTCAGACTACACACTCCATATAATATAGACACATGTATAAAGTCCATTAAGTCCAAACGAGTATTTGGTTCAAAGATAGATGAACCAAAAAGACATTTAAAGTTCATTATGAAATATACCATAAAATGATATAAAATTAAAAAGACTTCTATGATCTTTATATTTATTTCTGGAAGCTTATAGATTAAAAGATTAGGTTTTAAAATTTTTGTTACAAAATACACTCGTTCTTTAAAATTTGTTCAGACATTTTCTTTCTCAAAAATATTAATTTGCCAATTAACTTTTTCAAAGTCACAATTTTTAGACGTTAAATTATTAAATATGTATCTATAAGTATAAACTATATAATTATACTTATATAATTAGTTTTAATTATACCTTTAAACTTGAAGTTTGATTTTCTTAAAATTAAAAATAAATACTTTTAAGACTTTAGTTGTCGTTTAATTGAATCAATCTCATTTTTCGCATTAGGTATGATTATGTGTTATTTAAATAAACAAATTTAAACAAATATAGGAGTAAATTTTGAACTTAGGTTAAAACAAAAAACATAAACAAAAAAAAAGTTAAAAAAAGAAGATCGTAACAATTATAGTTCAAATATGTTAAGTGTAACTTTGTTCTTTTTCATTTATGTATATAGATTTGTTCGTATAAGCAGACAAAGACTTTTTTTATTTTATTATTATTATTATGTATACGAAATTGTTTTGAAACAAATATCAAACTTTAAGTTGGGAGCATAATTGAAACACATTTCATAATTTAGAGATAGTTTTATAATTTATTTATTTATTTGCAAATGTGATTATATTTTTGCAAATGTTAAATCCAACATCATTTATGGTTTGTTTGGTAAATCATTTATTTTCTGTTTTTGGTTTTTTATTTTTAGTTTTTGAAAATAAATGTGTTTAGTAACTAAATCACTTTTTTTATTTTAAAACTAAAAAATTGTAAGGAAAACTAAAAATGAAAAAAAGAAAGACTTTTGTTTTTTAATCACTTACCAAATATATCCAATATTTGTTTTTAATAAACAAAAATATTTAAAAAAGTAGAAAAAAGTAAAAACAAAAAACTGAAATGATTACCCAAGATGATTTCATATTTTTTTTTTTTTTTTTTTTTTTTTTTTTTTTTTAATTTTACTTTAGAAGTTCAAATTTTAATAACTACGACTATGGTACGGAAAGAATCTATATCAAATACATAATTTAATATGAATTTACACAATTCACTTCTATTAATGTAATTATCAACTGTAACATTCACTTTTTATTATGTAATTATATAATTATATTGGTATGCATAATCGATAGACATCTATTAATAGACAATTTTTATATCTATAATTAATTGAATAATTTATATATTAGGGAATATATGTCCTAGTAAATCAATTAATACATGTGTATACTTGATAAGCTAATATAGGCATGTTCTATGCATATGTTTAACAAATAATGATCTTATATCCAATAGTACTAAAGAGCCTACAAACAAATATCATCACTTATATAACCTTCTTTATTTTATTGATATTATTGGTATAGTTAATAATAAACATAATATCAATTGAGTTGTAAATTATCATTAATTAGTAGAAAATAAAAGTCGAGTTCTTTATATTTATTCTTTTTAATCTGCTAGTTGGTAACACGTGCTATGCACGTTAATTTTTTCACACAAATAATATGAAGTTATATTTATTTACTCCTTATTTTTGGAAATATATTTTTCAGCTTCATTCTAGAGAGAACTCTTACTCAAGACTTGTCATATGCGTGTAGAAATCGAATGAGCTAAAAAGATATAATGAATTTGACAGTATGACTATGAAACAATCAATTCAATCAAACTTTAGATTGATGAGTAGGACTTTTCTATATGTATCGATTACATATCGAATATTTAAATGGATTGGAATTTTGGACATTGACATCGACTTGATTATTGTTTGGACATTTGTACTAATTCTAATATATATTTATATATTTCAATCATACTCTAGAAGTATAATTATTTAACAAAATTTCCAAGAATTATAATTTAGTTATTATTTTGAAATGAATAATTAAATTTAAATAAAAATTATTTAAATAATACAAATAGAGAAGATGATTTTTTTTTCATTTGATCCCTCAATTATAAGATTAATAATATACTATCGTGGTAAGCACATTCTACATTTTGCATGATCAAAAGCTAACTTAATTACAAAGCAATAATTAGAAATTGAAAAATCTAGTTATTTGACATCCTCATGCCACTTTATTATTTTTTGAAAATGAAGCTTCTGGCCGTCCTCTCTTTAGTCTCCCACTTTTACATTCTTCATCATTTAATTCTCATCAATTTCTTTGCATTCTTTTTATTGAGTTGATTGCTTGTTCTTAGGGATTGCAAAAATAAAGGTTCGTGGACTTTTGTAGCTTTTTAACTCACAAATCTTCATTTGAACTTGTTGGAAGACTAATTTATTTGAATCCTAACTTTTTGTTATGACTTGTGAACATGAATAGAAAAGAAAAAGAATGGGATATTTATACCTAAATATTTGAAAAGGGAAAAAATTTGAAAGGTTGAAATAAATACACAATAATTAATATGAGATAAGAAAATGTGAATGTGTGGGAGATAGAGGGATATGAATGGTTTTAGAGAAATGTTAATGATATAATTAATTGGAGAGAAAAAGTTAAAATTATTAATTAATAACTAATTTCAAATTAAAACATAAATAAAAAGCAAATTATAATAAAACCAAATTAGAAAACAAACAAATCTAATAAATTGCATTTAAACTCTTTGGAAAAGAAACAGTCGAAAATAAACTTTGAAAATACAGTTGACAAATAATTCAATTTCAAAATCAAATACTTAAAATGTTAAATCAAATACACCCTCAATGATTTACATCTATAATTTGATTGGCTAAAAGATGTAAATTTCATATTAGAAATAAGATGATTGTCACAACTCTGACAAGTTGGTAGGTATCTATAAAGCACAGACATATATATATGATATGGATACAACTACATGTCAATTACTAAAAACTTAAGATAATAATACGTATGAAGATACCTTTTTTTTCTTAGAAAAAAAAAGCTAAAATATAGGTAAATTTAACATAAAGATACTAAATGTAATTCATTAAATCTACAAAAACATCACAAATCTACGAAAACATCACAAAGTGTCAAATTAATAACAATGGAACGAAATACAATACAAACACTGAAGTACAATATAAAAAAAGCAACATAAAAAAAGATTGAAGTATAATAATAAATAGAATGGAATAGAAAAAAGATACAAATTGATTAGAGAAGAGGAAGAAAATTAGAGAAAAGTACGAAAGATAAACAAAGAACTTCTCTGTTAAATTGTTGAAGATATTTAGAAAAGTTATATTTTACCATACTTGATAGAGAACTTAAATGTGATAATGATAATCAGATGACTCTAAGATTTAATCTTATATATTTTGGATAAAGGAATGAATATTTTGAATAGATTGTTTAGTTTTGAGTTGAAAAATACTGGACGAATTTCTTATCTTTTTTTTTCTTTAGAAAAAAGTGAGCATAAAAAAACAGATATGATAAATTGTGTATCAGATACGTTAGTATAAATACAGATACACCAACAAATCATGTGTTAATATGTGAGAAGTATATGAAAGTATCGATATCTGATGCAGATTCTTTGCCTCATGTGAAGTATATATGCTCCCTAGATAGGTATGCTCTGTTAACAAAAAAAAAAAAAATGAGATAGAAAATAAAAATTATAATTTTTTGAATTTTAGTTAAGTTGTATTTCGGTCATCAAACAGCTTGCTTGTTAAGCAATGTAAAACATAATTTTAAAACACAATGAATTCATAGAACACATAGTTGTATTTCCTGCTTTAGGTATTTGTTTGGTAGTAAAATAAAAAATGAAATTCTAATTTAAACAATTTTAGGTATATGTTGTTTGAAACATATGGTCTTATTTTCTTTATTCATTGAAAACACGAAGTACACAAAACCTCCAATTTAAACAAGTCCGTTTAGGTATAAGAAAACCCTTTACTCAATTCCATTTTTCTTAGATAAAGAAATGGAGTTACTATTAGAAGCATTGTGTGATATTAGATTATTCATATGATATATACTATCATCTATGTGTTTGTCTATGTTAGTTATTTATTACTGTTACTTCTAAAAATATATTCTGTAATTTCCTTTCACTTTATCCCACGTTTATTAAATGTTCATGTTTCACTGATGTGGGGGTAGACCAAATATTTGACCCTATCAAAAGAAAGCCGTTGACAGCTTCAACCATATGCTTCAATGATCATAACAATATCATAACGGATATAAGCAAAATCTAGGAACAAGAGAAGTCTCAAATCAACGGTTACAATATGATTTTTAGGCTTCATTAAGTAACTATATGGTTTTTGAAAATTAAACCTATATACGTGATTTTCATCTAAAATGTAATTTTCGTACTTTTTTTTTTATTACTGAAAATTGGCTAGGAAATCAATGCTTAATTAAAAAAATACATATCTCGCTACTAGTAGCTTCACGCGTACATGTACATGTAGAACAAGAACTTTTAAGTTAAAAATGGACAAAAAGAGACACCAGCTACAAGAGAATACAAGAAATCAAACCATCCCTCCACATGTGATTCCCAAGAATTAAGAATTCCATACTATACTCTACCCAAAACTACTAAGATGAATCAACATGCATACCCGTAATCCACAAAGAAGTCAATAGCTACAGTTACAACAAGGCTAATCAACTTTCACCTGCAGTTCTCCACAGTTAACAATTCTACATGGTAGGCGAGGAATATCTAAGTTGCTTGTTTCTTGTGATTCAATTTGTTCCACAACATCCATTCCTTCGATCACATGTCCAAACACAACGTGGCGATTGTCCAGCCATGGCGTCTGGGTGATGTTTATGTAGATGCATTGATTATTGACAGAGATGTGGAGAAAAAGAAAACTATGTTAACAAAATACTATCGTGAACAAAAACTAGTATGCCTTCAAGAAAATTCAATGAACATATAAACTTCATTCACCCTTCCAAAATATGTTCTTTCCAGATCTTATGATCTACTTACTATTTCAAGCATGAAAATTCTCTTATTTTGACATATTTTACTGGGGAAAACTAATCCCTTTTCTTTTATTTGATACAAGAGAATTAGATTAAGAGAAAATTGATATATGAAAAGAAAAAGTGTGGTTGGCCTAGTGGTAAAAAAAGAGAGACTCAATAATTAACTGAGAGGTGTTTTCTTGACACCCATTTGTTATAGAGCCAGATGAGTTGTTTTTGAAAGAAAAAAAAATCTCCAAACCTCAGCTGTTGAGTTTCAAAGACGGATAAGATTACAAATTTTGGACACAATGGAGAGGAAAATTAAACACCATCTACGTACTGAGGACAACGGCTATGATAAAAAGCCCCATCCCACCCTGAATGTTTCTACCATAGAACATCCATTCTTTAGAAAACAAATGATCTAGACAGCTAACACTAGAACAAAAAGGATCTCTGTGCAAAGCTGCTGGAAACATATTACTAAAGAACACATGGTCCTAAATCTATAGACTATAGTTGATTGTTTATATAATATTTAATGACTAGTCATAAAATCGTTTTGAATAAAAGGATCCTACATTTCACTAGTTTGGAGTGTAGCATACAAGATTAGCAATAGACTAATAGGCCCTTTATAAACCAAGAAGATTAAATGCAATCTCAGTACTTTTGCAATTATCCATAACCTTATTTTCAACAAGATTGTGCTAAATGATAACGAACAATTAGCTTCCATTACTTATACTACATTTTTGCTCCTAATGATTAGTTGTTTGAGCTTCTTTATAAATTTCTCTTCCTCCTACTACTCTTTAGCTATTTTTCTTCAACGCCTTAAACAGAAAAGAAAGATTAACATGAAAAAGGAACAATATCATTCATGTTCAAATCGATAGTCTGCAGTTTTATTTAACTTCAGAAAGAAGAGGATCCTGAAGTTGAATTACCTTTACAGTACAGATGAAGAATTGACTTCCATTAGTATCAGGTCCAGCATTGGCCATGCTAAGTACACCAGGTCCTACATGCTTCACTGCAGACAAGTCAAAGAGTTATCAGTGTCATTGCAGTTTTAGTTTGATTTCCTTACATATTCCTACCCAAGGTCAATCATTCCAGAAGCACAACGGTTGTATAGAACTACAGTCATGACATACATGAAAAATTCTCGTCTCGAAAACTGGAACCATAGATACTAATACCTCCGGTTCCCTGCAGCCAATCAACGACAATACACAGTCCTTATCAGATTGGAGTCATTTTTTCTTGAAAGCCTAAGACTCCATTTGTGAGTATGGACAGATGAATCTAAATACACACAAGTATATAAATGTGTATGTATATATGTTCAGGGAGAGAGAGAAAGTACATCTCCATTAGTGAAGTCCCCTCCTTGAATCATGAAATCTTTAATCACCCTATGGAAAGAGCATCCTTTATACCCATATCCCTTCTCCCCTGCACCGTGATACTTTATTGTTAAATCAATGAACAAAGTGGAAAATTACACTTAAAAAAGATGGTGGACATTCCAACTTGCCAGTACACAAGGCTCGGAAATTCTCTACCGTTCTTGGAACAACATCCCCAAAAAGTCCTATCACGATTCTACCTGCCGGTTCACCTCCAATTTCTACATCAAAGAAACACTTTGTTGAGACTTCTGCTTGTAGCTCTACATTCTGCATTGTAAGAAAACAAAGAAATTAAGATAAACAAAACAAAGACAATTCTAATGGGCACCTAACCAATAAAGAAACAGGAAGGAAATTTCTAAACAAAAGATCAACTCAATCCGCAAACGTTGACATATCCAATCCCTTCCAAGTCGAAAAGATAGAAAATATTTATTCCAATCCAAAATTACAACATGGGTTGGAATAGTTTTCCATTTTCTCAGAATTTAAGAACTAAGAAAGAAAGAAACAAACAAACAATAACTCATTTACTTTTGTCGCAGAGTTTGCACAGATGAGTCTTCTGTTCTTCATAGGAGATGCTTCTCTCAAGATAGGAAAAGTTAAGCGTTGAGATCCCCATGTCAGTGTTCTTACAGGGGAGTTCGTAGTTTGAACTTGCAAAGAAATCGACCTAGAACTGAACGAGGGCAGGCGACATTTACCCTGTAGATGAAACAAATTCAGGACGAATACAACTGGGGTTCGAATAGATAAACAAGAGGAGGATAAGGAGACGAAATTAAACAAAAATGAACATAAATCACTCGATTTCAAGCAACAAGGAACGAAACAACTTGGAATATGAAATGAACGATGGAAATGGAGATGTAGTAAAGTTCGAAGCGAAGTGGAAGTTAGAAGAGAACCTGTGAAGGAGAAGGCAGAGTGGACAACACACTCATTGAGACTGTCGAGGCCATGGCTGTTATCTTCAAGGAGTTTCACCAGATAACTTCGATAATCCTACGTCTGTGCTTCTGATTCAAAATATAAATAAAAGATTTTCGATTTAGAAATATACCTCAATCATTGTCACACGGAAAACACTATATTTTGCTATATTATCCAAATCTCAAGCATTTTTTTCAAAATTTTTATTGTTACGATCCATCTTTTAGATTGATGATGATAGTTTAAATTTGGGTAGCCTGTCTGCTATACAATTTTTTGTTACTCAAGCGTTTACCTTTGTTATTTAATATCCAAATTTTTTTATGATATTTATATTTAGCACACAAGATTAAACAACTAAATAATAATTTAAAAAGAAAAAACAATTTGTACAAAAAAACGATGAAAAGAAAAAAAATAATGAAAAAGAAAAGCAAATCTCAAATATTTTTTAAAAATGCCGTAAATATTTTGATCGATATTTATAAAAATTAACTTAAAATAAAGATAAATCTAAAACAAATTAGATGTTTTTAGAAAAACTATTGTTTAATCGAAAAATATTTATAAATATAATAAAACTTTAGAATCTTGATAGGGATAAACATTTATAAGGAGTGTCGAGTGTGTCTTAAATATGCATGGAGTGGAGGGGGCTAGGTGTTAGTTTTACCACTTATATTATTATTTTTTTAGTTTATACACACACACGTAAAAGAGCATAAAGTTGAGGAGGGGTTCAAATCCTGATCTATATTAAACCTGCTATATATGAAGATAAAAAATTTTCCTCGAGCTAGCAAATGTTTTGTACTAGTGTATGAGTGTTAGACATAGCCTATGAGTGTTAGACATATTATTTTTGCAGCTAGTGTTTTATAAAAATCACGAGAGCAAATGTTTTGAGGAAGGAGTAAGATAAAGGAGTGCTTTGGATTGAGAGTATTTTTTTTTATTGGTGTCTAAGAAATTCAAATTTTGATTATGAAACTAGGTATGGTTGCTCTTCTATTATAAGCATACAATTACCTTTAAAATTGTTCAATTATTTCTAGTGTTGATAGAGGGGCTTTTTATTTGATTAGTTGATATTTTATAATACCGTCTCATCAATAGTACTTTGTGCTCTCTTAAAGAACTTTGATTGAGGTGAAAAATTAAGATTGGATTAGAATTTAGAAAGATACTTGTTTACTCTTCCTCTCTCCAATGTTTATATCTTTGCTCTTTGGTTACTCAAAATTATGTAAACGTTAAGAAGGTATAGATACCATGCAGATATTATTACCAAAGTTTGGTTACTACTGATTTTCTTGTACATAGTTTCTTTGTAGAAACCTCTACCAACCTTGGGTTACATATGGAATTTCATATTTATGTTTATATCTTGTGTTGCAAAATCAGGGAAATCATCGGTATAATGATAGAGCGTGAAGCAAATAATTATTCATCGATATATCCATTTTTTACATTTTGTTGATGCAAGTACTATAAGCAACAATTAGATGTTTGAATTTTGGATTCTTATAATGGAAATCGCTTGGAACTTGATTGCTTAGTTAGTTGGTCCTTTGAATTAAGGTCACCAGAACTGAACGGTTAGACTGGAGGAAGCTTAGTCGAAGGTCGCCTAGATAGAGCACCTAGACTATGGTTGCTTGGACTAAACACGCCTAACTGCAAAACAGAAACTTGTTAGAGAGTTAAACAGTTCTTGATTGGCCACATCGTCTCCAGAATAAAACAGCCAAAATACTCGATCGAGAGTTGCACCAGAACCGATTAAAAACCAACAATACTCTTGAATAACTTTGTCGGGAAACTAAAGTGAGAAGAAGTTTTTCTCAGAGACTTTTGTAAGAGAATATGATTTCAGATGATTGAAATGAGATGAAGAGATGGAATACATATAGTGGTAAGTTTTGTAACGCTTCAACGTTCAGAAGATCATTAACACGTGAGATCTGTAACACCTCAACGGTTATGTCAAAACGTTACGCCTCAACAGTCAAGTCAAAGCGTAACACTTCAATAGTCAATGAGATAACTGTTCAGTACACCTCGACCTCAACTCGTTAGATCTTAGTGCCTTGCCTCTCAATGTGTGGCAAGATGTTGTGTGACAAGATCTCAACATCTTGCCACAAAGAAAAACTTTTGAAAAATAATAATATTATTTTATTCCCCACCACGCCTCTCGTATATAGATATCGACAAATCCAAATTTGTTTATCTCTTCAAGCCTAATTATTTTAAAAACTACAAAAAATTTAAAAACTCATTTTCGTCTTTAGAATTTGGTTACAAATTCAAATTCTATTTCAGTATTTAAAAAAGATGTAATTTATTATTAAAAAAAAGTTAAGGAAAGAGACTTAAATTTTTAAACCAAAAACAAAAAAACGAATTAGTATCGGATGCGGTATAACTTTTCGTAATTAAATAATTATCTATAAAGAATTTAATTTAGAACTCTTTTCATTTGATTATATTTAGAATCAAGAGAGTAAATACTATTAAATAATGATATAATATTTTTCATTCTTCTATCAACTTAAATTTTGAGGTCAATAACTTACAAGCACGTATAAAAAGTCGTCATATTCTTGTACGAAGTAATATTATTGTAAACAAAATTCTCTTATTAAAAACCTTTCGGCACAAGGTTGTAAGCTAAAGCGTTAAAAAGATATTAACAAACATAGAAAAAGAAATATGTGCCAAAGACATGCACTTTTCTCAATAAATATCAACTTGGCACTTTTTTTCTCAATTAGTTCTATCCAATGAAAGGAATCCAATAATTATTGGAATATATGTTAACATGATATATACTTAGTACATTACTCACTTCTAGTTGAAGCTAAGCTACCATATAGTATTGCCTATTTAAACTAAAATCTCCCCTTGTTATTCTCTCCTTTACTCTATATTTAGAAAACAAATAAACTTCTTTTCTAGAATTTTTTTTGTTGTCTTTATTTATTGGACTATCGAAGAACGAAAAAACTAATTCTTCCCTTAATTATTCTCGAGTCCTATCTTTCTTTCTATTTGATAGCAGGTTCAACATCACATAAAAATATAGATCTAAATTTAGCTCCTTCATCAATTAAGTTGAAGATATAATATTTTTTAACCAATTAAATCTAGTACTTGCCCACAAAAAGTAATTTATTTCTACACGTGTACCTCTATGGAATAATCATTGTAATTTCCAAAATTACATCATGTA
The DNA here is from genome assembly GCA_025688845.1 of Cucumis hystrix. Lineage (NCBI taxonomy): Eukaryota > Viridiplantae > Streptophyta > Magnoliopsida > Cucurbitales > Cucurbitaceae > Cucumis > Cucumis hystrix. The sequence continues at coordinate 3,819,054 of CM046891.1, read as the reverse complement.
CAAAAGTAAATTTTAATTAATTCCTTTTATATTATTCCCTAAGCCTATTCTTTTCACCATAGGAAACATTGCATGCTTGGGGAATATTTTTCCAATAATGTTCACATTCGATGGTTTTTGAAAAATCATATATCTACTTGCATGAACTAGCTAGTATCTTCTTTTATCAACAAGGGCATCAAACCAATTTCAAATCTATATAAACTAGAAAGCATAGGTTATTTTGAACCAACATTAATTAATCCATTTCCATAGAGGTTTTTATTCTTGCCTAACTCGTTCGGTTTAAAACACGAACACTAGGTTAGTCTTGCGTTTGGGTTATATCTCCAACTCTTCGATCATATTGTATGCTTTTTTTTATAGGTATTTCTACCAAAGATATGGATGTTGTTAAGATGAATGGAAGCTCCAAATATGAGTGTTTGTTATTTGGTATAATATATATTACTCTCTCTTTGTTTCTCTCTGTTTGATCTCTTGATACACATGCCTAGCTAAAAGAGATGATGTGATATTAAAATTATATAATCAATAAATTTGCATAAATGTGTTAATAGATATGGATGATACTTTGTACCCAAGAAGTTGTGGAATCAACCTAGCATGCCGTAAGAAAATTGAAGGTAACACATGAATCATAATTTTAAAGTTAGCGTATATGTTGTGGAATCAACCTAATGAATATATATGTAGAGTATATGTTGAATTATTTGCATATGGAGGAAAGTGAAGTGCCTCAAATGTGCTTGGACTTGTACATGGAACATGGGACAACCATGGCTGGACTTAAGGTATAAGGCTTTTAATACATATTAATAATCACTTGGGTTACTAGAGTTTGTTTAATAGTGTTTTGGTTTTTGTAAGGGTTTTTAGGGTTACTAGAGTTTGTTTAATACCTGTTTGGTTTTTGTAAAGAAGAAACAAATTTGTTTAATAATCATTCTCATTTTTTTTCTGTAACAATCTTTTAGAGTTAAAATTTGGAAAACTAACATAAAAATGCTTCTAAATTGTATTAAAATAAATATGAGTATGGTCAATTTTCTGATTAATAAATGTTTTAATTACAAATCATGTACACGAAAATAAATACATATCATGTCATGCAATAAATTAACAAATTGTTGCAATTTTAATTTACAAATTTGATTCATAACTAACAAATTAATCTAATTAACTAATGTAAGTTCAAACACCATTTATTAATATAAATTATTGACGGGCCGGATTCTTGAACAAAGTTGAACACCATTCAAATGAATTCATCCTTACTATTTTTCTTTGGGCTTGAAATTATATTAAAAGGTAATGATAATAGATAGTAATTTTAGAAATAATAAAATTAAGTATACAATAATATTTTTTTAAATTTAGAAATATAACAAAATCTACCATCATGATTCATCAATGATAAATAAATATTTGCAACAAAAATGTATTAGTGTGTATGAAATATTTATCAAAACAGTTTAGTTCTTATAAAATGATTGATGGTGGTGTTATATATGAATATGATAACTGTGAATTAATTATATTTGACCAGATCAGTTTGAATTTAAATAATGATGTGAGGGATATATATATATATATATATGTTATGTTATGTTTCAGGCTCTTGGTTATGGATTTGACAACGAGGAGTTTCATGGGTATGTGCATGGTGCCTTACCTTACGACTCATTGAAGCCTGATCCTGTTTTGAGGAACCTCCTTCTTTCCTTGCCACAACGCAAAATTGTAAGCAAACCACAAACTATATATTAAATCATCATCCCATAATATATAATATTTCACAATTACATTGACTCTTTTTTTAACTGTTGTTTATCAAACCATTTCTTTTTCCACTCACAAACACTTATTTAAATCCTCTACATATATCTCACTCTTTACTAGTGCTGAGGATCTCATACTAATAAATTATATATATATATATATATATCAAAAGACGTTTATAATTATACATAAACTACTCCTCTCATTGTAACTTTGATGTAAAAGAGACTATTTTCAAGGAACAAGTTAGTAAAGTTAAAAACGTTCTTGTTGGGATTTTTGGCAAAATATTAAAAATGCAGTTGTTTCACATCGGTTATTTTGTAGAAAGGTGGGTGCCTCCAAGCCTTTAAAACTCTAAGTAAAAAGAGTCCACCTTATTTGTTTACAAATGTCTTAGTTAGAACACTTTAAGTTTTAGTATGCAAACTCTAATTAAATTTCTTTTGTATTATCTAATTTGAGGGTGGATATAAAAGGTATGAGTGACCAAAAGCTTTCAATTCAGAGTGTTTTTTTTGTAAGGGGGACGAGGAGAGAGTAAATCATTATATGTGCACATAGTAGATTTCTCTTGACTTCTTTAATTTATCTGTTATTTTTCTCCGTTTTAGAATTTTGTCACAAGTTCTCCAATAGTTGTTAATTGTTAATTGGTTTTTTTCTCATAACTTGCATGCTAATAATTATCTTTTATGTTTGGATGCATATGCAGATCTTCACTAATGCTGACAAAGCCCATGCAGCTCAAGTTCTTGAAAGGTTGGATTTGGAAGATTGTTTTGAAGGTGTCATATGCTTTGAAACTCTTAACAACAACAACCCGTCGTCAGAAAGCAAATGTAATGGCGGCAATGACATTATCCTTTGCAAGCCATCCATTGAAGCCATTGAAGCTGCTATCAAAATTGCTGATACTCAACCCAACAAAACGGTAATAAAGAAAACCACCCATCATATATTTATTCTCTTAAATTACTTTATTTTTAATAATTCCAAAAACAAGAAACCTCACTCTCATTATAAGATAGATAAGCTACTTTTCTTGTTGTTAATTAAGACTTCATCCCATGTTATTTGATATGGTATCAGTGACCACATAAATTTATTTGTCATTCTTTTCTTTGTTTCGAAACACCATATCTTTACAAACAAAATTAAGAATCCTTTATCCTCTAGTAACTTGTCCTTTTCCATCCCAGATCTTTTTCGATGACAGTGTTCGAAATATCGAGAACGGAAAAGCAGCAGGCCTTCATACAGTTATAGTAAGTGTGTATTATATTTAATTTTTGTTTGGTCTTCAGTCTTCAGGGGCAGGCAGGATCTAAGCAATTAATTTATCTTTTCTTCAATGCCACATCCTCGTTACCGCAGGTTGGAAGCTGGGAGTTGGTCCCCGGAGCTGACCATGCCTTAGGTAGCATTCACAATATAAAAGAGGCATTGCCAGAGTTATGGGAAGGCGAAGATGAGAACGACCAGCCAGCTGAGCAAGCGATGCAGGCCCCTGTAGTTGAAACTATGGTCCTTCTATAGGTTATATATATAAAGTTGTAATTAAAGAATATATGGTATATGTTATAGCTATTGGCATAATACAAAATAAGTCAAATTAACTAATATGGAATTATTTAGATAAAACCAGCTTTGTGTACGTTCTACAAGTTTTCATTAGTCCTAGCGATAATAGTTCATGTCAAAGAATTTGTACCTCACCCTCACTTGGGTGCCTATTTATACAAATTATAATAATAAATCTTTTGTTGCTACATTACAATAAATTTGGTCTATGATCTCCGTTGGAAAAACTGAACACGGATGTTATATATACGTAGACCGGTAATTCTTTAAAAGAAAGTGTAAATTTTTTGTTGTAAACGATCAAACATTGATGTTCAAGAGGTTCTTAGGACAAAAAATGAAGTTATCAGAAGTTTTAATACACACCATAATAGAGGTGTTTATCTTTACTCATTTACAATATTGTTGAAAGATTGATTGAGTAATTATATGGACATGAGTATTTTGCAAGTGAGATTGAACTTACTAATGAATTGACAGATAAATTCTTGTTATTTTATTGTTTTAATATAATATACGTATTTGGTTTATTATTATTGGACAAAATATACTGGACCTTTTAAAATTGAAATTTTAAACTTCAAATTTAATTAAGAGTTCGAAATTATTGAAAAGAAGAAATTAAAAAAAAAAACTTATTTGGAAGACTTTTCAATTAATTATTTTAAAAATTTGTATGCTTCTTCACACTTGCTTTTCAATACAACATATATTTAGTTTATTAACGTAGTGAACTCCCAAATACAATCACTTTACCAACTCCCATCAATTTAATATACTTAATTAACACTCAAAGTAACTTTCTCTATTTTCTCATTAATTCATCAATAACAACTAGTCTACTAATTAAAACATGTTTAATTAATTTTTAACAAAAATAGTTTCAAGATGTAAAAGTTAAGTGGTTAATTGCGTATGATTTAATAGACAATTACAAATATAATAATTAAATTATTTAAAAGATTTACAGATATATAGTATAATGTAAAAGAATTTATAAGAATATAACAAAATTTAAATTAAACCTAACTGTAAAATTTCATAAAATTGTTGTTATACAATTAATTATTAGAACTAAAAATTTACATATAATCCTTAAAAGTAAATAACAAATTGAAGGCATTATAAGAAATTAGACATCTTTCTAACTCCACCACTACCATCGATGTATACATGAATGCACACACATTGTACAAGATTTACATTACTAGCAATTGGCCAAAATTTATTTTTCTCACGATGTTATCCTAAGTGGAGGAGCTTCATGATTGACCCATTCCTCCCTATATATACATACACTCATCGATCTCAAAGTAATAAAATTAGTATATTTTATCCTTAAAAAAACATATAAAGAAATTTAGTTCAATAACCAACGTACGTATTCATCTTTGGAATTATTTGATGTCTTATCTGGATTATTATGGTCCGATTATTTTTCACAGAAAAATACATATTATTGTTATTGTATTTCCTTTATCTTTTAAAAAATAGAGTAAAACGACAAAATATTTAGATGATATAGAATAATTCGAAAATGAAAAAAAAAAACACAGGTTTACAATAGAAAATACCAAAAATGTCATGTGATTAATTGGCACCAGTTCGTAATATATTTAGTAAATGAGCTAGTGTTTAGATTTTGTTTACACAATCGTTTAAATTTGGGTCAAGTCTAAATAATTTGTTTTCAAGATTGTTTTGTAGCCAAATTTAAATGTTTTTTTTTTCAAAATTTTTGGTACAGTTTAGATTTTATCGTTTAAATTTGGATAGCCAAATCTAAATGATTTTTTTTCAAGATTCTTTATACGTTTAAATTTGATTTGGCTATTTAGATTTGGCTATCCAAATAATCTAAACAATTTTTTTAGGATTCTTTGTATATGATTATTTAAATTTGACAAGTACACAATCGTTTAGATTTGACTATAACCTAATATGTGAACGATTTTTTCACAATCTTTTGTATTTGGCACACAAGATCTTGAACAATCAAATAACAGTTCGAAAAATATAGATATTTTATATTTGGTACACGATTTTGAACCAAATAACAATTTGAAAAGAAAAAAGAAAAATTGTAGTAGAAAGAATATGGAAAAGAAGGGTAACCCTAGAATATTTTTTAAAAAAAGTAGCCGAATGAACTTTTTAATTTTGTTATACATTTAAATATTTTGATGTTTTGTTATATTTACAAAAATTTATGTTTGTTAATAGTAGTAGTCAATTTGTAAGTAGGAGACAATGACATTTCACCCAACCATCCAACAATACAAGAACTATCTTCAACCACAAGTCAAAACCAACTACCAATTTTCTCATCGGTCATCACCCAAAACTTCTAATTTTCTTTAATGCTGACTAATTAACCACCATAATACTAATTATTATTATTATTAAGGTAAATACATTTTTTTCCTAAGGTTTGTGATTGATGTCTATTTAGTCATTGAAATTTTAAAATGCAAACACTTTAATTTCAATGTTTGACAAATTATTATTATTAGAACAAAATGCATTTTTTGTTTCTAAAGTTTGAGGTTGATGACTATTTGGTCATTGAAGCTCTAAAACAAACACTGTAAACCCAAAGTTTGATAAATAGTTCTAAATGATCCATAAAGTTACTTAGACCATTAGTTGAGTACTAATGAAAAAATGATGTGACCATTAAATATGATTAGTTTGTAAAAATATATTATAATATTATTTTTCTATGATGTGACATCTCTTCCCTCTTGTATTCGATCTCTTCCTCCAAACTAAATATTTACACTAACTATTTAGACCATATAAAATATAAATAAACTATAGTTCTAGCCTCTTTGGTTTCACTATATAAATTCCGGCCCCCTTTGGAGGTCAAATAAACATATATATATCCTTCTCTGCCTCTTTCATATTATCTTTTGACATATATATATAATGGATGCATCAAAAGTTATTGTGTCCTTAGTCTTGTTTATTGCAGCTACAACAATTCCGAGTTTCCATGCCTTCGACCCCGACTCGCTTCAGGACTTATGCATCGCTGACACTTCCAAAGGTACATATGCATGTTGGTATTGTTGTTGGTCATGTAGTTTAATTTAGTACATGAACATGTAGCCTGTCTCAATACAAAATGATTCAAAGTGGTGTTGATTTTCAATCCTTGTCTTTGGTTTTAATGTTTAAATTTCTTTTTCTTCTACAGTACGTGGAGTGGTGGGAGAATTGAAACTCTAATCTTGAGATAATTGAATTATGCTCAATTTAAAAAGCTTAATTTGTCAATTTAGTTATTTGTTCTCTTCGAGTTTTTAAATGACATATTTTGTGTTTAATAGGCCCAACTGTAGTATTAACTTTGCCCATTGAAAAGGTTGACACTGTATTGTTTAAAATTTATCTACTAATTTGGTTTTTAGCATGTTTGAATAAATTTAGTACTATGAAATCTAAAATTTTGTTATATATATATATATAAATAAATAAAGTAAGATTTTTTTTTTAAATAATAATAATAAAAAAAAACTATTTGCAAAAAAAACCGTCCCAAAGATAAAAATCCACTAATTTTTGTAGGAAGGATGAGTATTTTATCCACTTTGCTATTTTTGACCATTTTTACAAAAGGTAATGTTTGTTTAATTTTCTTATTATAATTTTGATGGTCTTGATCTTTTAAAAAAGAAAATTGATTAAGATGATAAAAATATTTAGAAAAAACAATCATAGCAGCTTTTCTTTTTGTTTTTTACATATTACTAATATGACAAATATGACAAGTAATTAGTGATATTAGATGACTATCGAAGGGTTATCAACTTTTAAATTTGCTACTTTTGCAATTTAGAAAATGTAGTGACATGAGCTTTATCATCATAATTTTTTTTTGCTATTTTTGCCAGTGTCCTTTTAAATAATTAAACACTTGAATTCAAGCATGTTATTTTGGAACAAATTTCTGAAAATTAGTTAGATTTTTTTTTTCAATTTCGCTTTCGTTCTTAAAACTTTATAATTAATGGAAAGTAAATAATAAAACATTTAAAACCAGATAGGGGAAAATAATACTTATAAACTTAAATTATAAAATTATAAAAATAGAATGTTTGACAAAATATTTACGCTTCGTAAAAATATCAGTGTAGAATAAAATTTGTGTGGTTTTATTTTATAAAGTGTAAATAGTTTATCAATTTTTTCTATTTAAAAAAATCCTAAAAGAACTAAAATTTAAGACTCGTTTATTAACTATTTTTGTTTTTTTGTTTTCGATTTTTGAAAGTTAATTAAATCTATTTTCTTTCAAAATCGTAGTTTATATTCATCTTTAAGTAAAAGAGTTGTATTATCGTTGCTAACCAAGTTCTAGAAACGAAAACAAGTTTTTAATAACTACAAATTTTAGAGTTTTTTAAAAATATAGATTAAAAAGTTTATCAGCTATAGAAAATTTAAAAGTATTTATGTGCCTAATTTTTAAAAATAAAAATAAAAAATAAAATAATTATCAAACGTCTAAACTAATGAAATTCACAACCATTATAATTGAAGGGACATAAAAAACATGTATTATTGACATCAATGTTAGAAATTAGCAAATTTCTTTTCCTCTTCATATGGTACAAAAATCAAACAAAGGACAACCGACCATTTACCATGATCTAGCAACAAAAGGATTACTTATAAATGTTCTTAAAATATGAGAACTAAATGAACACGTACGAAATTAAAATTATATTTACTTAACCAAATTGTGATAAAAGCGCGGTGGAGGATGTCCACTAATTAGTAATTACTATTGTATCGATGGTGAATCAAATAATAAAACAACGATAATCTTTCTCTAAGTTGAAATTAATTAAGCCTAGATGTGCAATAATGGTACGTAATAGGGATAAAAGTGAATGGATTCCCATGCAAGGAGGATACCAACATAACAGCCTCAGACTTCTTCTTCGCTGGACTAGCAACCCCCGCCCCCATCAACAACTCCATCGGGTTTGCTGCCACGCAAGCCAATGTTGACAGCCTCCCCGGCCTCAACACCCTCGGCATTTCCCTCAACCGTGTCGAATACTCGCCAAACGGTGGTCTAGTTCCCCCCCACACGCACCCACGCGCCACCGAGATCATCTTCGTCCTTGAAGGCGAACTCGACGTTGGATTCATAACCACTGCCAACAAACTTATTTCCAAGACCATAAAAAAAGGTGAAGTCTTTGTCTTCCCCATAGGCCTACTCCATTACCAGCAGAACAACAAGGATAAACCTGCTTCCGCTGTCGTGGCCTTTAACAGCCAGCTGCCCGGAATATTGGTTGTTGCACCCGCCTTGTTTTCCTCATCTCCAGCCATCGACAATGACGTTCTTGCTAGAACTTTCCAGATTGGGACTGATACGGTGGCAGAGATTAAATCAAGGTTTGCTCCGTCCTAAGAAGAACTGAGACCACAGTTTATATGTATTAGCCTATTATAAGTAAATACGTGTTACGAAAAAACAACAAAAAAACGAGAGAATAAAATGGGAAACAAAAAGCAAATATTTCAATTGGGTTTGATATGCATCGAAGTGGAAACATTTGAGAGTTTCGAAGACCAATTCTTTCCAACAAACTTGAAAAGGGCAAATGAAGACTTGGAATCGCAAGAATATTAAATTCTGTTGTATTTCACTCAAACAAAAGTATAACTGCAGGCTAATTAGTAAAATATTTTGGTTTAATCAAAGTGCCATTGTTTTGTGTTTGCTCTAGTTTTGGGACATTTTATGTAGTTTTGAGATTCCAAATATACTTAAACATTTTAAGTGGCTTTGGAAGCCAAATTGATGCTAATTAACTTTATAGGTAGGTGGATAAAATGATATATACCTTTACACTCAAAATTTCAATTAAAGATGGAAGTTCAATTCCAGATATGCTATAATCCATGATCAACAGTACTTGATGAATTTTGTATTTTGTGAATGTTGTCAATAATGAAAGGAAATCATTCTATTTGAATGCATAGTAATAAAGTATTCGATGTGTCTATTTAGATAATAACAAGTGCGTTGTAAATGGACATAATTTCAATGTTTTGTATTAAGACTAAGCTATATATATATATGTGTATATGCATGTATATATGTGATATAATAGTCTTAAGAAGGTTACCATATATCAATGAAAACGTTAAGAAAAGACTATTTAGCAAATATAGCATCCAATTAAGCTATTATATGTTATTTTTAGTTTTAATGACTAACGCTATTGAATGTTTTCATAGCTAAATACATTTTATATCTTCCTACTCTACTATAACATGCATCCATTATAAATTTACAAAAAGACTATAAAAGTCCTAGATTTTTAATAATATGGACGATCAAAACCTAAAAAATTGATATTAAAAGTCTCTTATACCATTTTCCGTTAGTTATCATAATTATTTTTTCTTGTATTCGTTGTACATTTTTTTTTTTAATTTGGTTGATGAGGAATACATTTTCTTCTAAGAAAAATCAAGGATAATTTTACTTGGTTTCTATTCAAACATTTTGATCAAAAGTTCATACTTTAATATTTGTCAGTTGAGTAATAGCTAAGTCGTCATGTTGCTAAGAAGGTTCAATTTATTCTTTCATTATAATTTAACATTTGCAAATATTTAATTTTTGTTAACTAATCTTAAAATTGACTAACCATAAATTTTATTGTTTGTTTAATTTCAAACACAACAAAATATTGGCACCTCGTGCTCTTGACATTAGGAGAAATGTTATAACAAAAGTAAAATATCGACAAGTAATTAAAGAAACCATAAATATTAAAGAAAACAATACATAGAGGCTTATGAGTTTATTTAACCATGTGTTAAACTACGTCCATTGATAGGAGTGATTCAACATATTTATAATTATTTGAGGGGAATACAGAGAGAAAAAACTACACACTAATAAAATTAGAGGGTTTATATACGACATACTTGTAACACCAAAAACTTAAGATAATTTTAAATTTAATTAAGATGAATTTTGTTTGGATGTTATTAAGGTTTTTGATTTAAGATTTTGTAAATTAATGGTGGATTTGTATAATTTTATTTGTATATAATTAAATAGATTTTGGAATGAAGATAATTATGTTAAGATAAAATAATTATTTAAATGTATTGGTCAAACTTATATATTTAGGGTGTGTTTCGGGGAGGGAATAAGTTATGAGGAAAAGGATTATGATAATCCTAACATTATAATAATCTTAATGTTATGATAGTATGTGTTTGGGGTTTGAGTTATTATTGGTAGTGTTATGGTAATATGTTGTTTGGGGAAGGAATATGAATGGTAGTGTTATGATAATATGTGTTTGGAGTAAATATTATTGTTGTAGTATTATGATAATATGCGTTTAGAGGAAGGGTTATAATTGTGGTGTTATTATAACATGTGTTTGGAGGAAGAGTTATGAGTATATTATGATACGATGAAATAGAAAAATTTGTAGGGTTATGAGGGTTATGAAAATGTGAAGTAGGAAAATTTGTAAGGTTATGAAAAGATCGATGAACTAGGATAGTTTGTAGAGTTATTTAACCATAATCCTAAAAAATGGAAACCCTTGACCCAAACAAGGTTTGGGCCATAATCCTTTTCCTAATCCCCTAAATCCCCACCCAGTTATGGAATGTTGATGAAATTATATTATTGGGAACAATATAATTCGTAAAGATAATATTTTTTGGGAAGATAAAAGATAAAAGAGAGATGATGAGATGAGTTATTAAATGAGAAAAAAGGAAAAGTAAAATAAAATTATTAATAAAAATAATACAATTATTATTATTATTATATAACTCTCGTAAAGCGTACCTAAAAAACACTATTCATTCATCTTCTTCTTCAAGAAACTCTAACTGTCGTCGTCCACACCTCCGGTCACAGTCGTCCGCCGCACCTCATCAAGAAGCCAACCATCCCTTATCTCCTCTTCGTTCGACATCCTTACTCTCTATCGAAACTTTGTTCGTTAAAGTTCAACGCCCAACTGAGTTGCACGTTGCCTCGCATCTTGTCAGCTTCATTATTCCCCCGTCTTCATCTCCGTCACAAGTCGGTTTGTTCTCTGCCGTCGTTCACGTGTCTGCCTTCGTCGAGCTTCGTCCGTCCGTCTACCTTCTTCTTCCTTCCCAAGCAGTCCAAGTCGCGAGCTAGCTTCCCTCTCTTGCACGAGCCACGTTCTCTTTGTGTGAGCCACCCGCGAGCTGTCCTTCTTTACACCCGAGTCGATCTCCTCTTTAAAGTGAGCCAAGTGTCACGTGGTTAGGATTTTCAACTAACCAACCGTGCGGCACTTGGCTTGACTATGTCGTCCTCCTTAGCCAAGTAAGCCTTAACAAGAGGTTAGTGCACCAAGCACTATGAATAACCTCAACAATAAGGCAACGGAAGATGGTTAGTGCACCTAAGGCACTTAGAATTACAAATGGGTTGGCAAGAGAGTGAGTGAGAAATTGAGAGAGCTCTTCTTGGAAGCAATCTTCAATACAAAGCACTCTTCCAAGAAGAGCTCTCTCAATTTCTCACTCACTCTCTTGCCAACCCATTTGTAATTTTAAGTGCCTTAGGGCACTAATCATCTTCCGCTGCCATATTGTTGAGGTTATTCATAGTGCTTGGTGCACTAACCTCTTGTTAAGGCTTACTTGGCTAAGGAGGACGACATAGTCAAGCCAAGTGCTGCACGGTTGGTTAGTTGAGAACCCTAACCACGTGACACAAGGCTCCCTTGTCCAAGCCATCTCCATTTCAAGTCATTTAGCAAGCCAAACCTCATATTCCTTAAGCCATTGGAGCCATCTAGTATTTTGGTAAGTTCTTGATTGGGTTTGGTACTTCTATCAAATATCTATTTTATCCCAAATAATTTAAGTTATGGATTTAAAGTTGGGATATTTTTACTTGAAGGTTTGGCTAAATTTATTGGAAGATTGGAAGTGTGGAATTTTCCCATTCAAGGTTGTATTGGTTTCAACCTTAGTTTTGAGATAAGTTTGGATGCTTAATAAATATTTGGATGATTGGTTGACAAAATTAATCATTTTAATTTTGTTTATGTTTAGGACTGAGTTAATTGTGAATTGACTGCCAACAAAGAATTATTGTTTTAAGCTAATCTCGAGGTAAGAGATTCTACTATTAGACCCTCAACATTGCATGCATGTTTTTCTTTATTATGCATCAACGTAGCTATGATGCATGATGTGACTGTTAGGGACGATTGATATTGATGGCTACATTGACATTGAGATACACATGAAATACACATAACTGAGATATGTGATGACCATGATAGGTTATAGATAAGATATGTTATGATTGATATACATTATTATATTTATGATATGCTACATGTATAGACTATGGTGTTCTGTTAGCTTTGTCTGTTAGAGTCGTACCATATGGGTGTCTCTCTAGATCACTACCTATTTATGTCTGTGTGGCTAGCTTTTATGAGTGATTCGATGGAGTCACAGTCAGTCCGACTCTCTTAGGGTGTTTCCTTCGAGTTCACCGAGAGCCCAAATGTGTCCCTATGGGATCATTAGATAGCGTGTGTTCAAGAGCACGATAGTTATGCAATACTTTCTTACAGGACCCTAACGGAAAATTAACAGACACATAACATGACTAGTAGTGGGTCCCTTACTGAGTATATGTTTATACTCACTCTTTCTATGATTAACTTTTTTCAGGCAAAAAGGTAGAGGTACAGGAAAGCTGGCGAATGACAAGAAATGGTCGTGGTTCGCCATAGAGAAAAGTTTATGATTTCTTCCACATTTATGTTTTCAGTATTTTGATTTACAATATTTTATTTCAGAACTCATGAGTGCGCTTATGGTATTTTCTTTTTATTTTAAATAAGGCTCGAATTAGTATTTTATTTATTTTTTTACCTACTTTATTTATAATTTATAAATGAATATTTGAAGTTTTTCTTTTAAAATTTAGTATCTTATTTTATTTTAAATAAAAAAAGCCTTTAATTTTTTAGTTGGTAATGACCTCAGCTTATTGTAAAGAGTTTGGTCGTTACAATACTCAATCTTAAGCCCCAAAATATAAATTACTCATATAATCTTTAGTGCTCGTCATTGGGAGTACATTTAACATATTCAAAATTATTCAAATAAGAAACATATTTGTAAGTCCATTGTCATACTCAATGTACATAGCAAGATCTTGAACATGATATAGCACAAAATCCACATAATTAACTAGCGATTGGTACAAAAAAAATTTCACATATTTTAGGTTTGGTGTATATTTTGAATATTCTATTATTTATTATTTTATTATTTTCATTTATTTATTTATTTTACACTTTAATTAGTCAACCCACTCTTCTATCATCAAATAGGAAGTGAAATAGACGAGAGTTATAATTTAATTTAGATAATAGGGTCTTAATTATAAGATTGGGAAATTTTCAATATCCTACAAAAGTAGATCCGTTTCTCCCTCGCTCTTATATCTCTTAGTAAGGGATTCATTTTTAAAGCATATAAGCAATTAGGGATTTGTGCATGATAGACTAATCCTCTTTGTAACATAGATGAATCCTCTCTCATTGTCAATTGATTTTGAGATGGAACCTCATACTATCAAACATGGTATCAGAGCCCATTAAGCACAGACGAGTATTTGATCCAAGATAGATGAAACTAAAGAGGCACCATCTTGGAGGGGGCATGTTGAGATGTTGAGAGTCCCACACATTGAAAAACAAGTAGACTCACACTACTTATAAGATAGATGAGCTACTTCTCTCATTACCAATTGGTTTTGAGTTGGAACTCCATGCTATTAAATATGGTATCAAAGTCCCAAATTGGTATTCAATCAAAGATAAGTGAATCCAAAGAGACATCATCTTTAGGGAGAGTCCCAACATTAGAAAAATCAAGAAGACCCACGTAAAAGACTTTCTTGTATAGAAGAAGTACATTGCATTTAAAGACTTTCTTGTATAGAAGTACATTTGCATTAAAAAAAATTTCTTACATATAAATACACTATCTCTAGCCACACATGATAACTCTGGACAAAAACTATTAATTTGATCAATTTTCTGTAACAAAATTTATCCAACATCACAACAACCACTAATACTTTTAACAAAATATACCAAACTAGAATTCTTTAGTGCCTAGTTTCATGAGCTATTAGATTTCATTTTGGCATACCAAATTGAATAAAAATATATTAAATACACAAAAAAATAGTTTGTTAAGTCAATTGGGTCTTCACAAAAGAAAAAGTCATTTTCGACGTCTAAAGGAATCTAAGGCAAAGTAGATTGAAAAGGAATTCTCATCCTTATGGAATCGGCCTAAGGCAGTGACATTTGTTTGAGAAGAAGTTTCTCAAAGCTTAGGAGGAGCCTAAGTTATACAAGTGAAGAGATGGAGTTCACTAGAAAGAGTGAAGATGTCATCATGGCAGTGAGAAGTTAAGTCTCACATAGAAAAAGCATTAGTATTATTTCACTAATGCTCACACATCTAAGGGGATCCTAGGTTCACTTGAGAAGGAGTCTCACATCTAAGGTAAGGGTGTAAGTCCAACTCGAATAACTCGATAATTAGCTCGAACAACTCAACCCATATTAATATGGGTTGGATTGGGTTAGTTTAAAATATAGTTGAATTGGGTTGAAAATTTTAGTTTTTTTCGGGTTGGGTTGGGTTGGGTCTGGGGTTGGGGTTAAAAAATTCGGTTCAACCCAACCCAACCTAAATTATATATATATATATATATATATATATATATATATATATATATATATTTTTTATTTAATAAAAGTAAAGTTATGAATATTTTGCGTTAAACTATCGTGTAGGAAGTTAAATGATCGTATGGAAAGTTAGTCGATCGTGTAAAAAGTAAACGATCATTTGAAGGTAAAAGCTAAAGGATCGTCAGGTTGGGAATGAAAAAAAATAATACAGCCCGATAACCCAACCCAATCCAACCCATATTTTACCGGTTAGCCGGTTGGATTGGGTTGGGAAATTAATCTGGCGTTATTCGGGTTTCTAACCCAACCAACCCGAAAATATGGGTTGAATTGAAAATGTCTCCAAACCCAAGTCAACCCATTTACACTCCTAATCTCAGGGGAGTCTAGGTGCTCATTTGTGTTTAGACTATACGTTTGTCATTGTAAACATTTTTATTTTTTCAGATAAGTACAACGTTGTAAACGCTAGCTTAACTATATTACATATCAATGAAATTAATTGTCTTTTTTTGGGTATAATATCCTCTAGATGTCGGTGAATTATTACTGAACGGGGTTTTCTATCTCTATATGTTCATTCTTCATTTACTATTTGTGATTCTAATTGTTGACGCTAAATTAGTTGCTAAGACATCTTGTGTACTATCCTCTGAAACTTGTGTGACAACTCATTCTTAATTTTCAATACTTGTCAAAATAATCAAAGTATATATTACAAAACTAGTATATTTGTGTCCTTTAAACAACATATGTATAAATTTAAGATCCATAATTGTAGGTTGGAGAAATAACAATATTATCGTCTTTAAAATGGTAAAAAAGTACCTAACAAATAAATTACTTAACATATTAATATTACTGTATGTGCTAAAAGTACTTCGTCTGAATTTGTAAGTAAGGGAAAATGGCATTTGAACCTCCCATCCAACACCACAACAAGAACTGATCGATTCTCAACCAACCACAACATATCAAACCAAAACCAACCCCAATTCCCACAGCCTTTGCTTTCACAACTCATAGTTACCAAAAAAAAAAATGAACAAAGTCAGTTTTCTTGTTAGTAGGTCACATTTAAAAGACGACTTGGCCAAATGGTAAGTTCTCATTAGTCATATTACCCCAATGTTTTCTTTGATTGAAACTAATTAACCACAATTATTATCATCATTATATATGCTTCTTTTTTTTCTTCAATTCAACTTGCTTTGAATTTAAGGCTAAGCCAATTTTAAATGTGCCTTTTGCATTACCATATCATGCAAGCTAAAGTAGGTGTGACATTAATATTATATATTATAATTATTGTTGTTATTTCAACTATATCGATATAATATATAAACAAACTATACATAGGTACTATTACCTCTTCCTTTCACCTTAAATCCCTCCCTTTGGACATCAAATAACATATATCTCTCTTTTCTGCATTATTTCATACTTTTTTGTCCTATAATAATCTATACTACAAATAATGGATGCATCAAAAGCTATTGTGTTCTTAGCTTTGTTCATTGCAGCTACAACAATTCCCAGTTCCTGCGCATCTGACCCCGACTCGCTTCAGGACTTGTGTGTTGCTGAGACTTCCAAAGGTATATATGTAATGCTAGTATTGTTGTTAGTGCATCTAGATTTAATTTTGGGATTAAATACGTACATGAAAAAATGAACAAAGGCTGAATTAATACAAAATGAAGATGATTAATTTGTTGATTTTCAATCTTATTATAGTTTTTTTTTTCTTTTACAAGATGTCTTTTAGTTTTAATGTTTCATATTTTCTAATTGTTTTTTTCTAATCCGTAAGAATAAAAGGAAAGAAAATCTCTTATAATACATCATACTCAACTAGATTCAAGTGAGTTATTGATTAGACGAATAGATTTATCATTTCTTGAAATCTCTTTTGATTCAAAAGTGTGATGTAATGTATACTTTAGGAAATTGTTGAGTACAACTAATTAATGGAGGATATCCTACAATAACTTGCTTTGATACTATTTAAGTCATCAATTTTATCCAAAATCTTAAACTAATAAGTGAGGACGAATTTAGTATAATAATATCTCACAAGTACTACCGATGATAAATAGAATTGAAATGTATCTACTATTCCAGAAATTGAAACTTAAGAATAAGGTAGCTTTGTCTATTTAGTTCTTATGCCCTTTTAAAACTCTATAAGAAGTTTCTATATTAATTTTTTTATGCTTCATTTTTATATTTCTAAACGACCAAAGTGAACTTTTATCCATTCAAATACAAAAGAACAAATAATGTATATGGCTACCCATTACATATTTGTTTTTATCAATTTGAATTTATTTTTAAATTAGTAAATTTTATATTACTTTTATATGTTATATTTTAATATTATAGTTGAAGATCTTTTTATAAAATAAAATATCTTGTTAAAACTAATAGGGGCCGTTTGGCTCAAGGATTATCACTATTGGGTTAGGGTTATGGTAACCCAACCCTTGTTTGGGGAAGGATTATCATAACCCTTGTTTTAGTTTTATCATAACTCCTTTTCCCTCTATTTCTTCTTTCTCAATCCCTCTTCAACTTCTCATACACCTACCTTTTCAACTCCTCATAATCCTATATTTTCAATTTCCATAATTTTATTATTTCATTTTTTTAAAAAAAAATTACTATTTTATTTATCAAATGTCATTTGTTTTTAATTAATTTAATAATCTTAAAAGAATATTATTTTTAATTTATTTTATTTACGAAATTAATTTTAATTAAATACTAATTATGAATAGTTTATGCATTTAGTTCTCGTATTATTTTTTTTTAATTTTATTATTTCATGTCTTTTATTCGTTTTTCACCTTTCAAATATTTATCTAAACTATTTTTGATAAATTTATGTTAGATAAATTTCTAAAAAATGAATTTTATTAAATTTATAAAAAAAATCAAAACAAAATCAAATCAGTTTAAAGTATTTAAACTTTAAATGTATAAAAAATTTATTTTAAAAAAATCAATTTAATGGCGAAATTTGATTTAAGATTTATTTGAATTAAATTTTGAATCTAAATTTTTTACCAAATTATTCTCCTACTTTTCAAAACGTACTTTCTTTTTTTCTTTCTTCTTCCTTATTTTTATATCTTTCATTGATTCATTATAATTTTTTATCATTTTTTGTTGCTCCTTGGAAACACAATCCTCTAATTTAAAAAGAGAAACAAAAAAACATAATGTTTAGGTAAGAAGAAAACTAAGATTGTTTTATCTTTAAAAGAAAAATACTAATTTATTCAATTGTAACGATTATTTAAAAAAAAAGTTGAAAATTTCATGTCATATTTAAAGAAATTAAGGCAAATTGTTTTGCGAAAACTAGGACGATTTGGTAAATTAAATATTCAAAATTTGTGTATTGGAGTTAGAATATGATTTTTTTTAAAAAATAATAATAATTTATTTGCATGTAACAATTACGTCAAAAAGTTAAAAATTGACGTCATATTTGAAAAATGACTGAAAAATGTTTTACGAAAATAAGACATTTCGAAAAATTAATTATACGAAATCTATGTATTGGATTTAGAATACAAATTTCTTTAAAAAAAATCAATAAATTATTCGCACGGAACGATTACGTAAAAAAATGTTGGAAATAGACGCACATTTAAAGAAACTACTGAAAATTATTTTAAGAAAATAGGATAATTTGGTAAATTAAATATACAAAATTTGTGTTGGCTTTAGAATACGAATTTTAAAAAAAATGTTTAAAAAAATAAATTTCATAACAGTACCTACATAACCCTTCCATCAAACACATCTTATCATAACTACCCCATAACCCTTCATACATAACCCTTCCTCCAAACACATTTTATTATAATGACCTTATAACTATTCCTACATAACTCTTACCCCAAACACATATTATCATAACACTAGTTTTATCATAACACTAACCCTCCATAACCCAACCCTTCCCCCAAACACACCCATAAGGATTAAGATACAACAACAATTATATATATGGTTGACCATTTATTTTGAAGATAAATTATCAAAAATAGCAAAATCAACAAATATGTAACATCATGATAGAAAAATTAAGTATAATTAATTTTTGTCAATTAAGTAATTTTTTCTATGAAGTATAAATAGTTTATTTTGTTTTTATTTTTTATTTGTAAAAACCCTATTTTCATTATACGAATGCCAATAAATATTATATATGTATGTGGAAGATAAAAAATATTTATAAAGGAAAAAAATGTAAAGAGGATACTGGAAATATGAAAATCATCTTTCATAAGAACATCCAAAACTCTCCAGATGCCATCCATTTGGGCATCCTAGAATAATGCTCAGAAATCTCTAGATGTTGGGACATCTTTATAATGTTACAAAACAAACACGGTGATTTGGATGCTCGTTTCATAGGAATCTAGAATGTCCGTGAAAGAAACAAACCCCTTAATTTATGTCCCAGGACAACTCCATTATTTAAAAATTGTGCTAGTTAGTTCGAAATAAGTTTAAGTAAATTTAGTTCTCCAAAACCTAAGGTTAGTTTGATAACATTTTTGTTCTTTAGTTGTTGGTTCTTGAAATTTATGTTTGCTGCTCCTAATTTTATTTAAGTTTACATAATCTCTCTTTAAATAAAACAAATGAATTTTGAGTTCAATTTTAAAAATAAAAACAGGGTTAGTTTTGAAGGTTACTCTATCTTTTTTCAAAATTTGACTTGTATCCAGTAAATATTAGTAGAAACTAAATAAAACAAAAAGTCATGAGAAGAAATAGTATGTTTAAACTTAATTTTCAAAAAATAAAATAGTTATCAAACCAACATATACATCAATAAAATTGAGAAATTGCTAATATATGAACATAATTTTCAACTAACCTAAAGCATGCAATACCAAAACTTCAAGTTCAAAATTTTCTCCCCATATAGTAATTAATTAAACAAATGAATTTGACACCATGCAGATCTGCTGAATATCCAATTAGGTCTAAATTATTTGAGGGTTTTTAAAATATATGAGAACTAAATGAACATAAAATTGAAACTAACTTTAACTAAATTGTTAATATATAGCTTGAGTAGGTGAGCATGTTCATCAATTACTTTTCTAAAACTAGAGGATAACAACAATAATAAATAATATTCTTTTTCTACAATTGAAATAAGTTAGATGTTATTAATATTGTTATATACTTCCAAATTTGCAAAATGGTAACAGGAACAAAAGTGAATGGATTCCCATGCAAGGATGATACCAGCATAACAGCCTTAGACTTCTTCTTCGCCGGATTAGCAAACCCTGCGGCCATCAACAACTCCATGGGATCTGCCGTCACTCCCGCCAACGTTGAGAAAATCCCCGGTCTTAACACCCTCGGTGTTTCCCTCGCTCGAATCGACTACTCACCCAACGGTGGCCTGAATCCACCTCACATCCACCCACGCGCCACTGAGATCATCTTCATCCTTGAAGGAGAACTGGATGTTGGATTCATAACTACCACCGGCAACAAAATGATTTCCAAAACCATAAAAAAAGGGGAAGTCTTTGTCTTCCCCAAGGGCCTACTCCATTTCCAGCAGAACAAGAAGGATAAGCCTACTTCTGTTCTTTCTGCCTTCAACAGCCAGCTACCGGGAACTGTGTCGGTTGCCGCCGCCTTGTTTTCGTCCTCCCCTGCGGTCGACAACGGCCTCCTTGCTAAGACTTTCCAGATTGGGACGGATGAGGTGGGAGAGATTAAGTCTAAGATTGCTCCTAAGAAGAAGTGATCACTGTTCACATAAATGTATGTATATGGTCAATGAGGAATAAATTTTCATTCAAGAAAAATTAAGAATAATTTTGTTTGGTTTCTACCGACTTAGTTTGACATTTTGGTGAAAAGTTCATATTTTTAATATGAGTGTTGAGTAATATTCATATTCATTTGGGAAAAGCATATTGTATTATTATTTTTTCAATATATTATATATTAACATGCTTCATTTTAATTATATTAGTTAGTAAAAATTTCATTGATTGATATGTCTTTATATATTTGATATACTATTAATACACACTCATGTTTTAGTTACTTCAATATTTATTATATTGGTGCACACTTACCTAATCTTATATATTTGTTGTAATGTTGATACACTGGGAATATGTCATACTTATAAAATGAAATATACCAAGTTTTTACTTCAAAATAAGCTATTGATTGAATTTTGATTGTTGGTTTAATATATTACTGATACGTTTGGAATATTTGATTGATGTTAGATATATTGTATATTTCTTATATACTTTGAATATCATATTTATAAAATGAAGCACTTATGTTTTACACCAAAATGAGTTAATTGATTACATATTGCTTGTTGATAGTTATATTGCTGATTCCCTCTTATATGTTAACTAATACATTTTGAGAATGTTATACTTATAAAATGAAATATTAATGTTTTACTTCAAAAAATATATATATGTTTTGATTGATTCGAAATTTTTTTGGATGAATACGGTTAGTTTTAAAAAGTAATTAGAAAAGTAGTGTTGATTTGAAAATATTTAGGGTAGATTATATTTCTTTCTCTCCTATATCATGGGTTGAAAACCTAACTTCTTCTTATTTTTAATTTTTTTAAATTTATAATCTAACGAAACAAATTATTGACATTTTTCTCTATATATATATATATCGTACATATAATATATGTATCCTTCTCCATATACGTCTCATTATTATTATTGCTTCTTTCCACTCGAACACATTCCCCTATAACTTGTTGTGAGTAATCATCTACAACATCATGATGCCTACTTTCGACCTTTGTAAATTGTAAAAAGACCTTAGAAAATATTTAATTTAGTATATAATTTAAAGTAATTATACAATATAATACAATATTTATATCAGTGGGTGTTGAGTTACATCCCCGTCAAATTGTTGAATCAAAGCTCCCATCGTAATAAATTTTCTACGAGATTGTCATTGCAATACCAAATGTGCAATCTTGTATGACCAATCCATAGTTCTCAAGTCAATGTTGAGCAGAAGTGACTCAATGTTGCATTTTGATGGGTTATTTTATTTAAAACTGAACTACATCTGATCACCCTATCAAGATAATTAATGTCACTCACCAATATAAAAACATATGATAGAACTAATGGTCTGCCATATGTCTTGACCGTTCTTACAAAAATTGATAAATTATCCATTACATTTTTAAGGCTTCCAAATAATTTGAAACATCACACATTATATTAAAAATAAATAAATATATACTAAAGTATAAAAAATTCAAGTTTCAGTATTCACTAACTAGCTACATGATTAGCTGATCTAGTTACGCAAAATTGGTCTCTCCATCTGTGTTAATAAACTAATATTTGATATTTTGAATTAATTACATATTACTCAGTTAATATTAAAACTATTGTTTGATGTGAATTAAAATAAAATAGCATACGATGAACCATGTACTTGTCTAGGTATAGTAAATGATCATTTACATGTCGATGTTGTGGAGCCATTGAGAAAAATATTGTCTCCAAACTCATATTTGAAAAAGTATCAATAGATCAATCATTTCACGAAACTTCACGCTTCTCATATATTTTCAAACTTTTAAACATTAATTTAACCTTTTAGCTATAAATTCGAATTTTAATGAATTCAAAATAAAGTTAATAATTTAGACCTTTGAAATTACTTGAGCTAATTAAAATAAAATAAACCTAGCTAAAATATATATTAAAAAAAATGTTTAAACAAAGTTATTTAATCTCTTAAATTTTAAAATACAAAGCAATTTGATCTTTCAAAATTTTAAATTATCTAATAGATCTAAAAAGTTTCAATAATACTTTAATCTAAAAAAATTTATTGTCTTTATATTGTAATTATGTCTGAATTGTATAATTTACATTATTACACTCCCTTAAACTCAAGGTGGTAAAGTAGCTGTGTCAACTTGAGTTTGGCAAGTAACTGACTAAAGCGACTAGGTGGTAAGGCTTTGGTGAAAATATATGCTTGTTGTTCAGTAGTGGAAATAGAGCGTAAGAGGAGGGGTATTGCTCAAAAGATGATGACGAATAAAGTGACAGTTATTTTCGATGTGCTTCGTACGCTCATGAAAGAGACATCATTGTGAGCAATCTGAATGACACTACGATGGTCACAATGAAGGAGGGTGAGACTCTGTTGAGGGACACTCATATCAGCAAGGAGCCAACGTAGCCACAAGAGTTCAGCAGTAGCATTAGCAAGAGCACGATATTCTAATTCAGTAATGGAATGAGAGACAACACTTTGTTTCTTAACTATGCCACGAAATGAGAGAATCTCCTAAGTAGAAATAGTAACCTATTGTAAATCATCGATCAGTGGGATGCCTAGCCCAATTTGCATCAGAATAGCCAGATAACATAAGAGAAGATTGAGAAGAAAATTGAAGACCATGCCCCAAAGTTCTCTTGGCATATCGAAGGATGCGCAGAACAACAGTAAAATGGATGGTTCGAGGAGCAGCCATAAACTGACTAACAATATGAACAACATATGCAATGTCTGGACAAGTCACTTTTAGATAGATGAGACTACCAACAAGTTGCCAATATAAACTCACATCTTCAAGAGGAACACCATCAAAAGGGGTTAGATGGACATTGGGATCTAACAACTCGAAGTTGTATTGGAGTCGGTGAATCTTGAGCAGGCTAAAAGATCAGAGGCCTATTTTACTTGAGACAACAAATAACCATTTGAGCGCAGTGAAACTTAAAGGCCAAGAAAGTAGTTGAGAGATCCAAGGTCTTTCATCTCAAAATGTTGATCGAGATAATGTTGTAGGTCAGATATGGCATATGGATCATTATCAGTAATAATCATATCATCAACATAAAGAAGAAGAAGAACAATACCATGGGGTGTCTAGCGTGTAAAGAGCGCAGTGTCATGAGGGCTAGAAGAAAATCCAAGTTGAGTAATGGTGAAGCTAAATGTGGCAAACCAAGCTGATGGAACTTGTTTTAGACCATATAATGCTCGACGCAAGATGCACACCTTATGCAGAGGAGGAGAAGTACCAGGGGTGGCTTCATATAAACTTCTTCAGAGAAACATCCATATCTGAAGAAGAAGCTACTGCTTGGCAGTAATAACAACTAACAAACTGCGAACAAATGTCATTTGATCCTCATGAGCAAATGTTTCTTCATAATCAATCCAATATTCTTGCAAGTAGCCTTTTGCAACAAGACGAGCCTTATAACGCTCAATAGTGCCATTAGAGTGAGTTAAATCCACTTGCATCCAATGAGTCTTTTACTTGGAGGTAAATCAATATAGTCCCAAGTATGTGTCTTTTCAAGAGTCTGTAATTCATCATTCATTGCTTTCTGTCTTAAAGGGTCAGTACTGGCCTCTTGATAAGAGGTGGGTTCAACAAAGAAAACAATAGTGGAATAATAGTGACAATCATAGAGGTGGATGGAAGGTTCCCTTATCCGAGTAGAACGACGAAGAGGAGTATCTGAAGTAGGTTCAGGAACATCAATGGAGACGAATTACTAGTTCGAGTTTGCAGGAGCAGGTGCAGATTGAGCAAGCTCATTATTAGGAGTGGACTAGAAGAGAGAGAAAAAGTTCAACAGATGAATCAGTAAAGAAAGAATGATGACTTGAGAATGAGGTGTGGAAGGAGGACAAACGAGAGAACATAGTATGCTCCCAAAAGGTGACATGCCGAGATATACGAAGTCTATTGAAAAGAGGATCCCAACAACAAAAACCTTATGTTCTGTGCCATAGCTAAGAAGGGAAAAAAGGTGGGTACGTGGTTCAAATTTAGTGTGTTTATGAGGATGCAGAAGAACAAAGCAGGCACAACCAAAACTTTAAGGTTAGAGTGGTTGGGAGGAGTATCATATAATCTTTCGAATAGAGAGATGTTCTAAAGAACAGAAGAAGTAAGACAATTGATGGTATAGACTGATGTAAGAGTAGCTTCTCCCAAAAATTTCTCAGACAAGAGGCAGATAGAAGAAGGGCACATACTAAAAGTCAAGAATTTGGCGATGTTTGTGCTCAACACGTCCATTTTGTTGAGAGGTATAAGGGCAGGAGAGCTGAACAAGGGTGCCCTGCTGGGAGAGAAAAGAAAGAAGAGTGGAGTCTTTGTACTCCAAGGCATTTTTAGTGCGAAGAGTTTTGACAGGACAAGAGAATTGAGTACGAATCATGTTAGCAAATTCACTACAACAAAAATTGACCACATATAAACTGTCCAATTCTAGCACCCCAATTTCCCCACCCTCCCCTCTACCCTAACCTGTAAAACCATTTCTATCTTTTTTAAAATGAAGAAATGAATAGGTATGGAAGCATGGTAAAGTTGAAAATACAAAAAATAAAAAGGAAGTTACAAATATATTGATGGTTGGAAATTGACCCTAATGTAAACTGTCTAATTCCAACCCTCCCCTAATTCCCCCCCCTCCCCCCTCTGCCCTTAATTCCTTTACCCTCCTCCTTGCCCTAACTAAAAAACAAAATCTATTTTATTTTTTAAATGAATAAATGAATAGGCATGGAAGCATGGTAAAGTTGAAAATACAGAAAATAAAAAGGAAGTTACAAATACATTGAGGGCTGAAAATTGACCCCAATGTAAACTGTCCAATTCCAGCCCCCCTCCCCCTCTCTGCCCTTAATTCCTCCACCCTCCCCTCTGCCCTAACTAAAAAACCAAATTTATTTTATTTTTTAAATGAAAAAATGAATAGGTATGGAAGCATGATAGAGTTAAAAATACATAAAATAAAAAGGAAGTTACAAAATATATTCGGATTCTGAAATTACAAATAACGCTCTCCTAACTAAAACAGAAGTATATCCTCTAAATGAAACATAATTTAATTTGCAAACTCAACATGAAACAAGATGCACAATTCTTCATGAAAAACATGAACTTACAGAAAATGAAAAATAAAAAACGAAGTAGATTCAAATTATAAAATTATAAATAACGTACTAGGGTAGAATCCCAAACAATTGTGCATTCCGATCTAACTTAGATAGGAACACTACTCATTTCGATCTAACTTCATCGATGTCAGCTTGAGAGTATGTACGAGGTAAAATTTTCATCTGTGGACAATAAAGTGGTTATACATGATTTTGATGCAAAATAAATGACATGATGATATTTTTAAAATTAGCATACTTACGATATCTACAATAGAAGTACTCCTTGACAAAATTATGTCACGCATGAACCGCATGACATAGTACCCGCACTCTATTACACCTGATTGTTTGAGACATTGTGGATGCACATACAACAATATACATGTATGTTAAAAGTAATAACTAATTTACAACTATCCCAATTGACAAATTTACATACCTTCACGACCTTCCAGTTTGGTTTTTTTTTGTTCGATGTATTGAATGACCTACAAAATAATATAGAATTATTACGTACTTAAAGTAGTTGCATACAGAAAAAATAAATTAACGATATAAGTATGTCATACATTTCAAGTATTTCAGACATATCTTTTTCAATCCAGTTCTTCAAAGGGTCAATCCAAAACGCAACACCCTTTGTTTGATTTACAACGACCAAACTCCAGTGATTACTACGAATATGTTTCAAACAGTATGACTTCGTATTGAACTAGTGGTTTCAAACATGAATTGACAGTGAAAAGATCATGACCACGCACTTACTCGAAGTTGTAAGGGAACATTACTAGTTGGTCATACTCTGCTCCAAGATCTGCGCTCGAGAATATGGGCGGATCCTTACTCAAACTCGTAGTCTCCTTGTAACACAAAGATTACAACTAGTGTTAGCATTAATTGATGCATAGAATAGCAACACAAGAAGACACATTAACTTCTCATTCCCGGTGACGACAAGATGTCGTGGCCACATTAAGTGTGAACTCACTTCCTGTGACATTTTTATGAGTCTTTTCTTCCTCGGGATGAGAATTGCACATTCACCATCCAAGACAATATCAACCGACACCTTCATGTTGTCACCGTCACCTTCTGAATCAAATATTGTCTCGTGGGTAATGATATTATCTTGTGTTTCACATGCCAACATACACGGGTTCTAACCTATGTAGAAGTATTTGTTAAATATGTGTACGTACACGTAGATATAGTAAATAATCACACAACACTTTAGAATCATGAACTGTGATCAAAACTAACCTTCATTTGATTTGATCTCACATCCGCCATATTATGTTCTTCCCCTTCCACGTTAACCTTTAGTAAAGAAAGTGCCTTCTCAGGACAGTATGCAATAAAAACATCTAACTTTAAGGAATAAGGGTTCGTACAAAATAAACCTCCATTTCGTTCTTGACTTTGGCTACCTCATCTGCGACTTTCTCTGGTTTTGAATTAGTGGCTACATCTTCAACCTCATTATCTGAATCCCCTTTCATTGATGGTATTCCTCTTGAACACATACTACGTTGTTCTTCTTCGTCTCTTATGCTACTCTCACCTTTTTTTCATTTTTACTAGCTCTACTTCCAACTCCTTAATTCTTTTCGCCATTTCATCCCATTCTTCATACATTGTCTTCTCCTCGTTACTTTGTTTCGATTTTGAAGTTGTCGGGGTATGGAAATACTTTTTCTTCGTGACGTACTTTCCCACTCCTTAAACTATTCCCGATCGATCTTTCTGATCCAATGCTTGGGTTAGTACATCATCACCACTTGATAAATCACGAGTCTTCTGGTTGGATAATAGTTCGTCCTAACAAAGTAGGAAAAATGATAATTATTAATTGTACAACAATGCAAAAAACGTTAGTAAACGTATCAATTACTTACAATAAGATGGATAACGTCTTTCGTCTCTTTGTCTGCAAATTCTCCCTTACGATCCAAACGCGCATGTTTCTACACGACTGATCGATCAATTTGATCAGACGAAGAAGACGTGCGCTATATAAAGAATAGATGTTATATAATATAACAAAAATATTAAAGAAATAGATGTTTACTACTAGAATAACCAAATATGATAAAAATCCTAACTTACCAACTTCCCAACTAGATTGGCATACCCTTTTCTAGATGTATGGTGATTGTATTTGTTTTGCTTCCTTTTCAGTTTCGCTTCTTTACTCTTTTTCTTTAGAAAAAATAAAATCAACTCAATGCATTTAGCATATGCAGGTAAGAAAGTGTAAATATAGTCTAAGAAATGGTTTGAATATTCATACTCAATTCAAAATCTTCCTTCAAGCGTGAAGCGACAAATTCAACTCAATGGTCTTCATCGATGAATGAGTACTCAGCTGGTGGATGTTTTATCTTCTCTACATCGTCCTTAAATGGCAGTACGTACGTCGTTGTCAATCTGGACTTAAATCAACGAAAGCATACTCCCACATTTGAAGGACACTTTTATTAGACTTTGGGTCAAGAATGAAGCCGGCCTACAATGTGAAAAACAAATTTAAAATATTCAATTCGATTCACTGTAAATTTTATTATACTTAAAATGACTTAGAAGGATTCTTACCTCAATAAGTTCTAAGATCTTATCCTTCATCTCATTGGGAACCGCAGGCCAACTAGAGTATGTGATCAGAACGTGAAACCTTACCGTCGTTCCTATTAAACTTTTGAGCTTCGTTGCACTATGACCTATTGGTTGACCTACAGTACTACAAAACTGGCTTTACTTGACACTTAAAAACTGTTAAGTATATGTTTACTTGACGCTTTTTACAAGTCAAGTAATCCAGTGTCAAGAATAAGAAGGTTTTTGTTTGACAGTTTTTATGCGTCAAGTAAAATTATACTTGACAGTTTATAAACGTCAAGAATATGTTTATTCTTGACACATTTTGCATGTCAATCCCTTTTTTTTTTCTTTATAGTCAACCACCCTTCTCCACCCCTCACTACTAACACGTGTTATCTCCTACATTCCCGTAGGGCCACGTTTTCTCTTGTGGCTACTGCTTTCCCCTCTTTTACGGGGTGTAGAAAGCTGATCGCATACCACATCGTCGTCCCCTGAATGAACCATTACTGCAAATGTGATTTCAAACATAACACACAAGACTGTTAGTAACAATACTTGTGTAATTGTAAGAAAGAAAAAGAATGCTAGTTTGAGAACCGCAACGGGACTTTTATAGTGAAATGTGAATCAACTGTTGGTTCTAAAATAAATAAAGAAACTGTTCTTTCACACTTACTTAAGCAAAGTCACTATGATAGAACACATAACACTTTCAATATAGCATATCTAATACATTATTGTGTCCGAATTTGAAAAAAAGAATAAACTTCTGAACATGAAATTAAAACTTGATAACGGTAGATTCTAAAGTAGTTGTATCTGAAAATGACATTGTCCTACAAAAAAAATGATATTCATTAACGATATGTAATGAACATTGAACACAACCAAATAACTGAATGTACTCCTCTTACTATACATACTTCTGAAAGCAATTTGGTAACCCATATGCTTTCATGGTCAGGTCTAGCGTATGTTTTCCCACTTTCATCAATATGACATGTTGTTGTACATTTTGAGACTAGAGGATAGTGAGGCAACATGTCTTCTATGTCATCATCAAAACATTTGTAAGGAAAATCCTTCTCTGGTGGCATGACAACAACCAACCATCTTGCATCAACAGGATCTATGACATAGAATACTTGTCTACCGTGCGTGGCAATAATGAACAAATCTGAAGAGTGTTCAATTCGACTGAGGTCAACCAGCGTGTAATTAAGATCGTCCATTGGAACACCTCCATTATTTTCAACCCAATTGCATTTAAAAAGAACAACCTTAAACGTATCGTAGCTGACTTCCCAAATCTCTTGAATTGTCTCATAGAAAGACATGTCATAAACGACCGAATTTTTATCCTTCGCACTAGACACTTGCATTGTAGTTGCGACTAACATAATCCCAATGTTTTGAACAATTCGATGGTCATCACGAGACTTTGTGTGGTAACAAGATCCATTAATCATGTACCCCTCATACGTCGTTAAAGTAGGGTGGGGTTTAGGTGCAAGCTAACGTATGGTGTTCGAGACAACCTTTCCTTCATGTAATTCACTCATCACCTACTGAAAAGAAAAGTCATTTGTTATAACTAGTAACCAATAAGAAGAAAACAAAATACAAGGCTGATAGTTCAATAACCTGATCCCGTATCCATGCACCAAATGATCAATTATGTTCAATTTGTAGCCGTTGTTCATTTTTTGCTCTTCTTCGGTTTTCCATTTTTAACTGGTTCTAATGTCGTCTACAAAATGTGTCATACATTAAAATCATTCCTTGTAAAGGGTAAATAAATTGGGGTGTAATCATAGGAATGCTTACTCTATATATGAGTGTACTTCTTAGTGTTCTATAAAACGTGAAGATGTGCTTGCTTCAGTTGTTGCACATCGAGTCGAACATATGTTCCTGCTGACAGTGGTCTATCGCTTTGTCTGTCTTCCCTTGAATTGAGTGACCCAAGCCCAATAGGATCTAATTCAGAAAGAAAAACTGAACATAATTCAACAGCCTCCTCACATATTTGCGCTTCTGCAATGCATCCTTCCTGTCGAGTTCTATTATGAACATAACTTTTCAAAACTTTCATGCATCATTCAAATGGGTACATCTCCCGCAAATATACAGGTCCACAAAGTTTTACTTCTCTCATAAGATGAACGACAAGATGAACCATAATTGTGAAAAACGAGGGTGGAAAATACTTCTCAAGATTGCATAAAGTCAAAACTATATCTTCTTAAAATGCATCAAGCTCTGAGACAGAAATTTTTTTAGTTCAAATTGCATTGAAGAAAAAACATAGCCTACTAATAGTGCACCTCACATTCTTCGATAAGACTAAGCGTATTGCAATTGGAAGTAGTTGTTGCATTAAAACATGACAATCATGCGATTTAAGGCCGATCAGTTTTAAGTCATCTAAATAGACACGACTTCCAATATTTGACAAATACCCTTCTTGACTTTAATTTCAGACAAAATCTTACAAAACCGATACTTCTCTTCTCTTGACAATGTATAGCATGTTGCGGGTATGTAAGTTCTATTACCTGTAAACATTGGTGTCAATTCTGGTTTAATTTTCATTTTAACTAAATCAAGTCTAGTATTCATCCCATCGTTACTTCTTTCTGGTATATCAAGCAAGGTGCCTACTATGTTCATGCATACATTCTTTTCAATATGATTACATCTAGACAGTGTTATACATGCAAGTGTTTCCAACATGGTAGTTAAAAAAATTCTGATCTTCTTTTCCAATAGTCATTGCCACCTTCAATGTCTTCCCACACTTCTTTCCACATGAAAATATCATGTCTTTCAGTTTGAAGTACATGGCCTCCCCCGAGAAGGGTTGTGGAGGACTTCCATGCTCTTGCTTACCATAAAAAAAAAATTGTATTTTGTAAGGATGATGTCTTGGCAAATACTTCCTGTGTCTCATCTAAGAATTTTTTCCATGTTGTAGTCTTATTGAATTAGTCTCTTCTCCACATATTGAACAAGCCTTATATCCTTTGACACTACAACTGCATAGATTACCATATGCTGAAAAATCATTGATAGTCCACAATACGACAGTCCACAATATGAAATATTCTTCTTTATATGTATCGAAACATCGAACTCCATCTTCCCACAACATTTTTAGGTCATCAATTAAGGGTGCTAAGTACGTATTGATATCATATCCCGGTTGCTTTAGACCTGATATTATCATTGTCAACATCAAATACTTTCTTCTCATACACAACCATGGTGGAAGGTTATATATTGTAGTAATAACGGGCCAACAACTGTAGGTCGTCGATAGATCTCCAAATGGGTTAATTCCATTAGTGGACAAACCCAAACGGAGATTTCTTGGTTCTGACCCAAAAGTTGGCCACATATGATCAATCAACCTCCATGATGGAGTGTCAGCCGGGTGTCTCAAAATGCCATCAACTTTTCTATCTATTGCATCAACACAAGTTCTTAGCATTCTCAAATCTCTTGAAAATTCTTACAAATCTTGGAACTATTGGAAAGTACCACATCTGCTTGGCAGCCACTCCACTTTTTTCATTGTTTGAGTTTTTAGCGATCTTCCACCTTGACAAACCACACTTAGGGCATTTTGTCATGTTTTCATACTCTTTTCTAAACAAACAAAAATCATTAGAACATGCATCAATCTTTTGGTAACTCAGTCTTAAGGCACCTAGTGTTTTCTTCGCTTTGTATAAGGAACTTGAAATTTTGTTGTTTTCAGGTAAGAGATCGCTTATTATGGACAATAATTCAGAGAAACTATTGTTACTCCAACCATACCTAACCTTTAAGTTCTACAATCTCACGAGGGCTGACAACTTGGTGAATTTCTTACATCGTGGGTATAAGGGTTTCTTTGTGTCATCAAACATAGTATCAAAGGTATTGGATGTATTAGGAGATTGTTCATGAACGGATTGAACCATATTAACTGTATTGAATAAATTGTCATTTTCATCATTTCATCCACAACATTTTTCATTACGTTGCTAACATTCTCTAAGTTCAAATCTTCACCATACCAGAACCATACCTTGTAACTTTTATCAATTCCATTGGCATACAAATGATACCTAACTGTTGAGACATCCTTAAGTAAACGATTGCCACAATTCAAACATGGACATCTAATTGAATTAGAACCTTTGACATGACTCAAACCAAAGTGAATAAACTTTTTGACTCCTAAATCATATTCTCTAGATATCCTGTTTTGTGTAGCTGTATAAAAATTGAATCTTCTAAATTGGCCTCTAAACAAACTTGGTTACAAGAGAGATGGGCAACAACTAAAGGTCAAATGTTTGTCTAACACCTATCTAATGTGTCTATTGTGTCATACAAGTATTTGATGTGTTTCTAACAAGAAAAAAAAAAAGAACAAAGACAAAACAAAACCAGTTACATTCATTTTTCAGAATCATATTTACTACAACAATCATGTTTTTCATTGTAATCTAGACAATGGAATATGATATTTTCATAATCATGGCTGCTTCTATGTGTACATACATTTTTCCACCTAAATGTGTTGTTTAGAGCCATGAGAGATCAACATAATGAAATCTTATTGTTACCTATAAACTTAAGCATTGTTATGCAAAGGAAAAAGGTGCAAGTAGATGAATTGAAATAGAAATGCATACACCAAATGCACCAGCAGTTTACAGAGTAACTATGATTGTAGACTACCACTTAGTTTCAATCATATATAAATCACAAAATATGCTTACATTTAGTAAACGTAGTTCATTGACATACTTCTTGTTTTCGATAACCAAATGACATATTTCACTATCTGTTTAATTGATCTGTGTGAAATAAAAAAAAAACAATTCTTATCTTTAAATTAGTGATATAACTTAATGAAATCTATTAGACCTATCATTGTTTTTTCAGTTAACACCCATCACAGTGCAATACATGATTGGCGGTTCAAATAGTAAACTCTAACAAATCACAAAACAAGTCTCTAAAATCTAAACTAAGTTACAAATGCAAAGTCTTACTTCTCTAAAATGAACAATGTGGTATTTTGTAGCTCCTTGAATTTCAAACCAAGGAGTTACACATGATATGTGTCCTGACCACCTCATTGCTATAGAGTACACTTGAAGCTAGCAATGAAATTCACCTATGTACTTAATAATTCTTTATTGCTATAGAGTAAACTCAATGTTAGCAATCTGATGATTCTATGGACTCATGAGACCCTTTGTTGCTAGAGTAGAGTCAATACTAGCAACGGAGTAAATTTATGCTCACATAGCAGCTATTCTGAAATGCTCAGCTTAACTTTAGTTTCTAACACTCCCCCAAATGGCTTTAAACTAATCTATGTATGTCCAAGATACTGATTCAAATTATACTTATAACAAGGTTTCTGCAATACTACCAGTAGCCCTACATTAACTCCATTCAAGAAATGCTTTAGCTCTTCCTTACTCATACTTTAACTAATCTCTTGGTGTACTTACTCTTATTTTTATTAAATCTTAAACTTCAGTTAACCATTTTCTTAGATTTCAACTTGAAAATAACTTAAATCTCTTACTTTTCGTAATATCTTGTTTTACTTTTCTTTACTGAAAGCATTATAGAAAACACTATTTGCTTAGTCTTCTATTTAAACTTTATTTTGAACTTATGCTTGTACAAATCTTCATATTTTTTTAACTATCTTACTAGTACTTAATTATACTTACTCACATATTGAACAACTTCCACAGAGAGAGAGAGAAATAGAAAAGGAACAAATGACTTACCGACAGAGGAGGTGACCGCGGTTTGAACGTTGAAGAGATTGCAACAGCTTGGAGAGGACGGGCACAAATTGAACAGGTTACGACAGAGGAGGTTTGGTCATCCGGTAGATGAGGTTGCGGTGGCGTTAGAGTGAAGAGACGGGCACGAGGGATGGTGGTGGTGATAGAACCAGACGTCGTCTGGAGATGGCCTTCTTCGCGTTTACAGATAGCTTATTCGCAGGAGTGAAGGTTTTTTGTTTAGGGAAAAACCTTAATTAACCTTAATTTTCATTTAAATTTAATTTTAATTTATTAAAATTAAAGAAATTATTTTATGTATCTTCTATGACATCAAATAATTATCGCGAAAAATTTTGTGCGAAAAATTTCACCTTTTCCCACCAAAAACGCGTATTTTTTCCTTTTATGACAGTTTTTTTTCCTCTCTTCCATTTTGTGATGTAAAGAACTGTTGTAGTAGATAGTTTTTGTTATAGTGAAACTCAATATATGTGCGAGATAATTCAGAGTGATTTTAAAAAAAACAAATCCATATAAATCGAGAGTAACCAAAAAAAACAAATCCATATAAATCGAGAGTAACCATCAATGAACAGAACATAATAACGATAACCATGAACAGTAGTAGGGGCAGGACCCCAAATGTTAGAATGTACTACATCAAATGGTTTATCATATATAGAAGTGAAGTGCGAAAAAGACAATGAATATTGTTTAGCGAGATTCCAATTTAAGCAATGAAAAGGAACAAACTTAGTAACATTATTCAAGTTGTTAACAAAAATTAAATGGCAAAGTTTTTCAGAAAAAGCATGACCAAGACGAAGATGCCACTGATATGTATCATCTTCAGTGGCAGGAGTGGAGATAGATGAAGGAGGAATCTAGAGAGATATGAGCTCAAATAATCTTCCCACTTTACGACTCGTGCCAATCATTTGTCTCATATGCCGATCCTGAACCTAACAACCATTGAGAGAGAGAAAAACAATTAAGCCAAAATCATACAATTGACCAACGGACACAACATTAAAGGTTAGGTTTGGAATACAGTAAGTATGAAAAAAGACTCAAGCTAGGAGTATCACTGGTGCCAAATGTGAGAGATGTTCATACAATTTCCATCAGTAGCATAAATTGGAGGTAAGGATTTAGCTAGACTAGAAGTAATCATAAAATAAAAATCAGATGTAATATGGTTGTTACAGACAGAGTCAATAAGCCATCTATTACCTGGTGAGACAGCAAGAACAGAGGAAGATGATGAAATTAACTAATTTAATAGGCTCTGAAGGCCATTTATCTGAAGATTGGTGGAGGTGGAATCATCTAAGGCAGTAGTAGCAACAACAAAGAAGGAACCAGGTTTATTAAAGTTCCTTGTTTTTGTAGAAGAACCTAGAGGTTGATGTGGTGTGGTGAGACAATTATCTAGAATGTGACAACATTTATAATAGTACCTACACTCTATTTTAGGACAATCAGTAAACTTGTGACCAAAGAGCTTACAATTCTTACAAAATGTGTCTGATGCTCAATTGAGTGGATAAGTGCTTGCAAGAACAACATCAGATTGTTTGAATTGATTGATGCCAAGACGTTTTTCCTCAAATAAAATTTCTTAGATTGCTGCATCCAGTGAGGACAAGGGATTTCGGTGCAATAAGGCAGCCCCAAAATATTCATATTCTGGGCGTAATCCCATAACACTACAGAAAAAAAAGGTCTACGATAACTCACTAATAACACTATCTTAGACATTTTATAGCATTTTACCATAAGTCGTGACAACCCACGTTATTAAAAGTCTGAATTTTAATAGCGTTTTATAAAAGCTACAAAAGGTATGCATTTTGATAGCGATTTGGAAAGGTTATAAAAAACAACTTTTTAATAGCGTATTTTTCTATTTATATAATTTATGATAGCGTTTTTTTAAAGCTATGAAAAATGTTTTATAGCAAGTTTAAAAAGTTGTTGATTGTTTACAATAGCATTTTTTAACAAATATAAACGTTTAGTCATACCTTTAAATAAAAAGTTATAATAATGTAGTATTTCACATATTTTATCTATAATAAACTTTTTTAAATATCAATATTCAATTCCCAACATCAACTTTAGTTAAATAGCAACCCAGTGGTCATGACCATTTCCCCTATAACGATTTGAAATTGGATAACGCAACTACAAACAATTACCTGTAGCCTATCTTCTATAGCAGTAACTCCAAGGACTTCAAAATTTCACTCTAATCTTTAACAAACTTCAGCTAACGTCCACTTCAAAAGATCAGGAAGCAAACATGCCACATAAAAATACATACAGAAAAAACTTGGATTCATAAAAAGCATGAGACGAAGTGATGTTAAAAGAATTTTCACTAAGCTTCTCATACCTCCTAGGCTTTTTAACACCAATTCTGTTAACAAATAAACAATTGTAGACTATATAACTTTTACCTTTGTTGATTCGTAGGACACTGCCCTATTTGGGAGGTCAAACTTAAAGCTTGTTAATTTACGTGATTCTCAACAAATAATCAATGGCAGACTATAAAATATAGATCGCATACCATGCCACTAATATTACAAATGTGTCAAATTGTCAACAGTGATTCCCAACTCTCCATCCTCCGTTTGAAAAGAACTTTTGAAAATTCCAATTCAGACATACTTTTCATTTGCATCAGATTGCTTTGAGTTTAGAGAAGATTAAGTGCCTTATAATGAATGGAGAAAGCGGTAAAATAAGTTGAAATATTTTATGCTTCACGTTGTCACTTCTCTGCTTTAATTCCATCGAGTTTAGAGAAAGAAAACAATGAAGGTTATTATTATTTTTTAATGAAAAGAAATGAAGGTTATTTGCACAAAGACAACTTTATTGATCACCTTTGAGATCAATGAAAGTAAAAGAAAGCATATAACCTAAGAAACCTTAATTTGGGTTTGGGATGGGGCACTAAGGATGGATGGGCATTTACAAGCACGATAGAAAACCTAGTAAACGTTCCAAGTTTTGAATTTTTTGCATCAAAGGTAAGTTCACATACATCGGGCTTGAGATATATTACAAATATCGAGCTGAATGGGTACTCGCGATCGAGACTACCAATATTTCCTTCCAATTGATTTTCGGATTAAGAATGTTCCTCCAAATTATGCATGCGTTGTGGTGCTGGAAATAGAGTTCATTGGTCAATCACACGGGATTAGTGATTTTGAAAAAGAGGATATGACGTAAGCAAAGGGTTATAAAACATTAACTCAATTTTCGCGAATAGCTATTGCCCTAGACGGGTCATTAGTACAAAAACCTTTAGGGCATAAAGGGTTTATGGAGGATTAGAGTTATCATAATCCCTTAATCCTTTTTTGGAGGAGGGTTATCATAATCTCCCCATAACCTCTCTCCGTAACACCCCTTTGTCTTTATTTTTAAATTTTCACAAGGGGCATTTTTAAAAATAGTAAAATAAATTTAAAATATTTACAGCAATAGCAAAATTTTTGGATTTTATCAATGATAGCCAATGATATCCTTCTATCACTGGCTATCAATGCTACAGTAGAAAGATATCACTGGCTATCAAATGTTTAATTGTTATTGATAGAATCTGAAATTTTGTTATAGCTTGTAAATATTTTGTCAAATTTGTTATTTTTTACAATTCTACTTTTCACAACTCTATTATTTTTGTATTAGTGAGATTCTGTATAAATTTAAAAAGATATACAATTTTATTTTTCCTTCCTAGAAAAATATTAAAATTTTATTTTTAGTTTTAGTAATTTTAACTCAGTATTGTATTTTAAAATATTAGTAGAGGATGAACAGTAAACTTTTTTTAAAAAAAACTTATGAAAAATAATTTTATAAGATTATTTTAAAAAAAAATAGAAAGTCAAAGATTTAGACCTTTTCATATAAATAATCATTTGGTTTTTATTTTTGTTTCTTTTATAAAAATTTAGTTTATGAATATTTTTTTATTAACTAGTTACCAATATTACAAATATTTTAAAAATTAAATTGAAATTTGAAGAAAAATATAGTTTTTAGAAACTTGTTATCATTATTGTTTTTAAAATTTTGTTATTAATTCCATTCTTGTAGTTAAGAAACATGACTTTATTTCAAAAATAACAAAATCATTAATCAACAAAGTTTTTTGTTTATATTTTAAAATTAAAATTAAGTTGATAAACATTATTTGCATATACAAGATTGTAATTTGTTATTACTTTTTGCTATTACTTTTTGCTATTGTTTTACTGAATCAAAATTTGAGATACTATACAAAAATCAAAGAGTTGTTTTCATTTTTAGAATTAGAATTTAACTAGAAATTTCAATTCTATTCCAAGTTGAAAGTTGAGAAAATAAGCATTAACTTTAATAAATATTGTGAAAAAAAAATAATTTTAATAAAAAATAGAAAATGGAAAGAATAATTTTTTTCTATAAAAAAAAAAAAGATATTTTAAGGCTAAAATTAATTCCTAATATGATTCATTAAAATAAATATATTAAATTTATTTATTGCATATACATTCTCTAAAAAAAAATCATAACATTTTTTCCAAACCATATTATCATAACAATAAGTATCATAATCCTTTCCAAACAAATATTATCGTAACATTATAGGTACTATCGTGATATTATCTATCCTAACCCTCTTCCAAACACCTATTATCCCGACCCTGACACTTTCTCTCCCCTAAATATATCCAAAAACTACAAATCAAAGGAGAAATTTTGATGGTTGTGTTCTTAAATTAATACTTCCTTTTGACAAGAAAGAAAATGGGCGTGGCGTCATTGGATTGAGATCATATTCTCATAAACCAAGAAACTAGGGTTTCATCTTGTTAAGGATTAGATGAATCAACCATTGAAGAAGAAGAATTTCCGGAAAAGGAATTGTTATGATTCGGAAGATGGAGGAGACGAGGCAAACTCCGTTACCGCCATATCGGAGGAAGAGGAAGAAGAGCACAGGATGGCATTGGAGGAGGTAAAATTTCTCCAGAAACAGAGGGAGAGAAGGGCCGGAATTCCTGCAGTTCCTCCAGTATCGGCTCAGACCATCACCGCCGCCAGCGGCGGCGGCGGTCTTGTTAGGAAATCCACTGATGCTAACAGTAAAACTGGTGGTGGTGGGGGCAATAAGAATGAAAGTGCGGGAGGCGAAGGCGACAAGGATGATTTGGTCCTTCAGGATACCTTCGCTCAGGAAACTGCTGTCATGGTCGAAGATCCCAATATGTAATATTCTTCTTAACTATGTTGTTTCTTTACAGATATTTCTATTTGATTGATTTGATTCTAGTATTTGTAATAAGTTGGAGTTCTGATGTGTTTTCATGACAGGTTGAAGTATATCGAACAAGAACTTGCAAAGAAAAGGGGAAGAACTGTTGAGACTGTAGAAGGAGCTGAGAATGACTTGAAACAGGCAGAAGATGAACTATACAAAATCCCAGAGCATCTTAAAGTGAGTGATTAGCCAATCTAATTTTCTTGTTTCTTCTTTAACTGTTCTTCTGTTCATTTCAATTCCGCTGAGTGCTGCGTTAGATTTCTGTTAGAATGACTGAAATTAATATCAGAATTCATTGGGTTTGTGTATTCTAGACTTGTTTTTGCTGATCATTTTTGGATCGTTATCACTTATCAGGTTAAAAGACGAAATTCTAATGAAAGTTCCACTCAGTGGACTACAGGGATTGCAGAGGTTCAGCTTCCAATTGAGTATGCCCTTTCCCCTCCTTTATCAAAGAGTTTCATTAATCGATCTCTAAGATTTTTACTTGTGTGTACTTTGTACGAATTGTGAACAATTGAGCAAGTTATCGGGGGTACACAATGGAATCATTCTGCATTTTGTGCATTAACACAAAACTTAAGCTTTACATGGAATTTGTCATTCCTTGATTATTAACTTGTCTTCTGGTTTATCGGGGGTACTAAATAGTAAATGCCGTTTAAAATAAGCATTTGTTATAATTGAGGTGGATGTGGATATTTTCCATTTGACATTTATGAAGTGTGTTCAACTGCGCATTGTTCTATTTGTGACAGATTCAAGTTGAAGAACATTGAGGAAACTGAGGCTGCTAAAAAGCTTCTACAGGAAAAGAGATTTGTGGGTCGTTCGAAGTCAGAGTTCAGCATCCCCTCAAGTTATAGTGCTGATTATTTTCACCGTGGCAGGGATTATGCTGAAAAACTCAGAAGAGGTATTTCATACCTTTGCTTTCATATTGTTTTACTTTTGCCCTTTGGGATGATATTGTTATGTTATTTACTCTTGATGTGAGTTAATTATAGTCTTAGTGATTACCTACCTAAGATGCCAGTTTCTGACAAATTTTCTGGATCCCAAATATAAGATTCTAGTGGTACCCTTGTCACCCTGTGATGTTAGAAAATGCATGCCTTTGTTCTATATTCTATGCATGTGTATAGGTATGGATCGTTAGACTATAAACTAACTGCAAGTTTAGGACTGATTATTTAACGGTTAAAATTTCTTCAAAGAACACAAAATTTAAGCACTCTAAGCCAATTTAACGTTTAATTTTACATTTTAAAACCCATTTGCAAACTATTAACTGGATTTTGAATTACTAAAGCATTTTTCGAGTGATTTTAACCATTTTAGAATTACTCTCTAACATTCCTTAACATGCCCTGAGCTACTATGTGAAAGTGGTAAAAATATACTTTTGCGCTTTAATAGACATTATACTGTTTCTGACGAGGAATAAAAAATGTGTAGAACATCCTGAGCTATACAAGGATAGAACTTTGCAAGATGATGGTTCTGGCTCCAAACCAGCTGAGACTGGCACAGAGGCTGCTGGGCAAAGGCAGGCTGCCACAGATGAGTTCATGCTAGAACGCTTCCGGAAACGCGAACGTCATCGGGTTATGCGGAGATAACACACTTCTCAGACTGTTGCTTCTCTGCAATTGGAAGTAACTTGCTTGATAAATTAACCATCAGGATAGTCATCTCAGGACCTCAGGTTAGGGAGGGAAGAAATTCATAATTCATAGTTGTAAAGTCGGCTGAGTGACTTATGAGTCGAAGTAAGTTTTGGATATAATGATATTGATAATGTGATTTGCCCTCTTTGCCCTATCTGGCCGTGTCTAGTCTAAATGTTGAGATTGAGAACATGTACAATATTGATGTTGGAAAAATGGAAAATTATAAACTAATATTTATATATTTGACGTAGTTGATATCTTATGCTTATATGTTATTAAATGATGTCTTAGCTGATTGTCACCTTGCTATATACTTTGTCTCTTGTTTATATTGTGCTGCTACATAAATTATAGGATGGTAAAACATGGTACATTAGTTGAGGTTCATTGTGAAGTTATTTTCTTCTTTGTTACTTTAGAAGACGTCTGTCTGTGTGTCAACTTCTTTCTTATTAGTTATTTGTAACGATTGCAATAAGAAGTCTAGGTTTTATTTAACCAGCAATGGCTATTCGAGCTACTTTACTATAATGTGGAAGAACTTGGACCAAGGCCCCTTAAAGAATATAAATTAGAAATATTGGTGTGTCAAGTGACATGCGCAAGGGCAAATGTATCGTTCTTGAAGGAAATCTATTTGTTTTTCAGTCCTACATTTGGAAGAATGTGTGCATTTGATTTTTTTAGTTTACTATTTATTGTTTAGCCATTGAGTTTTTAAAATAGTTATGTTTTATTTTCAGATTCGATTTTACTTTTACTACTCAAATAGGTTTAAAAAGTTTTTTAAGTAATTTTTTTAAAATAACTATGTGATATATTAAGTTATGATCCAATAATTCAATTCTTGATTTTCTCTCAAATGAAAGCTAGATTCATCGTGTTCATAAAGTATATAACAAAGTAACAAATAGCTCAAGAACGTAGTAACTTTGTAACATGTGTTCATGATCGTGAATAACCAAGGTTGATACTAGCTTTCACTTGGGCTCATCAGGTTGAATCTAGGTATTTGTGCTCAAGGCTTGATGCTCATCGTTTTCATGTGGTGTATCGACCATTGATACTTGAGGCCTTGACACCCAATAATGAAAACCAACCCCTCTACCATTTTTTGTTTCTTCTTTTTTTGGTGCTCTTCTGCTCTGATGTGACCATCTTTGATGAGACCACACCAGTTCCAGCGAATTCAAACAAGCAACCCTAATCATCCTCTTTTTTGTCTCTCCCTCTATTTTATTTGCTTTGTAGAGCGAGATTAGGCTCTGAAAAGAAACCAAACAAGCGAGAGTAATGGAGCGTAATGTTGGAACTCTACTCTCCAACAAGAGTGCTTAAGATATATAAACACTGTATTGATATAGTAAAGGATACAAGATAGAAATCGAATTACCAAAGAGCAATTCGATGAGACAAGAAGAAATTAAACTCTCACCCTGTAATTCTCTCTTTCAAGAATTTTCAGAAATGCCTTCCTCTACAAAATACTCAATACCCTCTCTCTCTCACACTTCTTCTTTATAAACTCCCTCCCCCACACTCTGGTCCCCTCCTATTCAGTTACAAAATAACTACTCACTCTCCCCCCTATTTTTCTATTCTCTTTTTCCTCCTAAAATAACTAACTCACTCTCCTCTCTACTTTTCTATTTTCTTTTTCTTCCTACTATACTGATGGATTATTGGTGGTCTAACATTGCATTCCTGATCCAGTTTCACCTTGTCCTCAAGGTGGAAATCAGAAAAAGATTTCTGAAAATCGTCATAGTTCTCCCAAGTGGCTTCATGACTTGGCAACCCCTTCCAACCTATTAAAACCTCCCAAACATCTTTCCCATTCT
This sequence comes from Cucumis hystrix, assembly GCA_025688845.1. Lineage (NCBI taxonomy): Eukaryota > Viridiplantae > Streptophyta > Magnoliopsida > Cucurbitales > Cucurbitaceae > Cucumis > Cucumis hystrix. The sequence continues at coordinate 3,775,662 of CM046891.1, read as the reverse complement.
TCTGATATCCATAAACCTCTTCAGGCACAAAAATCCATTCATGGTTTTCCGTCAGAAATGGTACCCACTCCACCTTATCCTTGCATTCCCCAAAGGCTTTCTTCAACTGTGAAATGTGGAACATTGGATGTATTAGTGCAGAAGCAGGGAGTTCAAGTTTATAAGCTACAGAACCGATCTTCTTCAGAATACGGTAAGGCCCGAAGTACTTAGGGGACAACTTCTCGTTCCTTTTTTTTTGCATCAAAACCTGTCGGTATGGTCGGATTTTTAGGAAAACCATATCACCTTCTTCAAATTCTACATGTCTTCTCTTCATATCTGCATAACTCTTCATCTTTTCTTGAGCTATTCGTAAATGCTCCTTCAAAGCTCCCAAAGCTACATCCCTTTCTTTAAGTTGCTCATCCAGCGTGGAGTTTGTAGTCTCTCTATCTCCATAGTAAACAAGTGCTGGTGGCGTTCTTCCATAGACAGCTTGAAAAGGAGTCACGCCTAAGGATCACTAGTAAGTAGTATTATACCAATATTCCGCCCAAGGAATCCATTTCACCCACTCTTTCGGTCTCTCCCCACAAAAACAACGTAAATAAATTTCAACAGCTTTGTTGACAATCTTTGTTTGCTCATCCGTTTGTGGATGATACGCGGTACTCCTATTCAACTTGGTACCCGATAACTGAAATATCTCTCTCCAAAAGTTACTCAGAAATATTTTGTCACGATCTGAAACGATGGATTTGGGAAAACCATGTAGTCTTACCACTTCCTTAGTAAACAACTCAGCCACCACTTTAGCATCGAACGGGTGTTTTAGACTAAGGAAATGACCATATTTACTAAACCGATCCACCACTACTAAGATGACTTCATACCCACACGATTTTGGCAGGCCTTCAATGAAATCCATTGAAATATCTTCCCAAATTCTACTTGGAATCTCCAACGGCACCAGTAACCCTGCAGGTGTAAGGGCTGATGTCTTATTTCTTTGGCAAATGGCACATTCTTCACAATATTTCTTCACTTCTGATTTCATGCCATCCCAAAATAGCTCTCCCGTCAATCTTTTATATGTCCTCAAGAACCCCGAATGTCCACCAATAACAGAATCATGATAAGTATGCAGAATGTTAGGGATTAATGAAGAAGTTCTTGCAATCACCAGCCTTCCTTTATATCTCAGTATTCCCTGCTATAAGGAATAATTTTTAACTTCTTCTTCATTCTGTAGCTTCATGATTATTTCCTTCAACTTCTCATCCTTCTCTACTTCCTCCTTGATAGTTTTCAAATCAATCAATGTTGGTGCCGTTAACTGATTAAGGGATACCGTAGGTGGTACTCGAGACAATGCATCTGCTGCCTTATTTTCCAAGTCGGGCTTATATACTACCTCAAAGGAATAGCCAAGCAATTTCGCAATCCACTTCTGGTATTGTGGATGTATCACCCTTTGTTCCAGTAAAAATTTAAGGGAACGCTGATCCGTCTTGACTATGAACTGCCTTTCGATCAAGTATGGCCGCCAACGTTACACCGCCAGTACTACTGCCATCAGCTCCCTCTCATAAACCGGTTTGGCTCGGTCCCTCATTGCCAATGTGTGGCTATAGAAGGCAATAGGTCTCTTGTTCTGCATCAGCACTGCTCCCACTCCATACCCAGATGCGTCTGTTTCTACTTCAAATGGTATATTGAAATCGGGCAAGGCTAAAACTGGAAGAGTCATCATACTGTCCTGTAATTTTAGGAAAGCCTGCTGAGCTTCAACGGTCCATTTAAACGATCCCACCTTCAATAACTAAGTTAAAGGTGCTGCAATGGAACCATAATGTTGTACAAATCGACCATAATACCCAGTCAACCCCAAGAATCCCCTAACTTCTCGTACATTCTTCGGAATTGGCCATTGCTTGATAGATCTTATCTTCTCCGGATCTACTTCTACGCCTTCCCCCGATAAAACATGGCCTAAGTATTCCACTTTCGTATATGCGAAACTGCACTTCTTTTTGTTAGCATACAGCTTGTGAGTTCTCAACACTTCCAATACTAACTCCACATGTTGACAATGTTCTTCTACCCCTCTACTATAAATAAGGATATCATCAAAGAAGACAAGGACAAATTTCCTCAAGTAAGATCTGAAAACATTATTCATTAGGGACTGAAAAGTTGTCGGTGCATTCGTTAGCCCAAAAGGCATTACTAGAAATTCATAATGTCCTTCATGTGTTCTAAATGCTGTTTTTTCTATATCTTGGTTACACATCCGAATTTGGTGATAACCAGCTTTAAGATCAATTTTAGAAAAAAGATTTGCTCCCTTTAATTCATCAAACAGTTCCTCAATGACCGGGATAGGGAACTTATCTGGAATTGTCACGTTGTTGAGCGCCCGGTAGTCTACACAGAACCTCCAACTCCCATCCTTTTTCCTCACTAATAGTACCGGACTCGAAAAGGGACTTGTACTGGGACGAATAATTCCGGATGACAACATTTCATCCACCAATTTCTCCATCTCTTCCTTCTGTTGAAACACATACCGATACGGTCTAACGTTTACTGGATCTGTTCCTCCCTTCAGGTGTATATGATGTTCGATATCCCTCCTTGGGGGTATTCTTCCAGAAACTCGAACACATCTTGGAATCGACTTATCACAAATTGAATTCGCTCCTGTCTGATGTTTGCCACTTCTTCTTCCTGTCGTTCTGTATCAATAATCTTTGCCTCCAAGGCTCTGCATTCCACTAAGTATCCTTGGTCCGAATCGGTCCAAGATTTCTTCAAACTCTTCAAACTCACTTGAGTCTTTGTTAAGCTGGGATCTCCCTTAATTATCACCTTCCTGTTTTCATGAAAGAAAGTCATGGTGAGATTTTTCCAATCCATTTCAGTCACTCCTAGAGAGTATAGCCATTGCATCCCAAGTATTACATCCACCCCTCCTAACTCCAATGGCAAAAAATTCTCTAGTACTTCCCAACCGTCAAGGTCAACTTCCACCCTCTCACATATTCCTTTCCCTTTAATGGCAGTTCCCGAACCAAGAATAACTCCATAATTGGAGGTTTCCTTTGTGCTCAATTTCAACATCATCACCAGCTTATCTGAAATTAAGTTATGCGTGGCTCCGCAGTCAATCAGTACAATGACTTCCCTTCCTTGGATTTTTCCTCTCCCTTTCATGGTTCCAGGATTAGTCAGCCCCACTACTGTATTAATACATAATTCGACCACCTCTTCTATTTCTCTGTTCAATTCCATAGTACACAGCTCCTTTTGCTCATATATGTCTTCTTCGATAATTTCTTCTTCTACATTATCTGCCCTGACCACAAACATTCGTAGCTCCCTGATCTCCTTTGCCTTACATTTATGTCCCGAATAGTATTTCTCATCACATTTAAAACACAATCCCTTCTCTCTCTCGGCTTGAAATTCGGCATCTGATAGTCGCTTAGATGGCCCTTCCTTTTTGTTTTCATTGGCCGTCGATCCTCTCAATGTAATAGTTCTTATCGGAAATATAGTGTTTCCTCTGTTCTCTTGATAATTATTTGCAGTATTCGGCTTAGTCTGAACATGAAGGTAGTTTGGGAATTTCGCCCCAGCATATCCTGGCAAATTTGCTTCTCTCCTTAAGATCTCCCTCATCTCTACCATCTGAGCATATTGCATCATTTGTGATAATCCCACCGGTCGACAAAATTCTACTTCTACCTTGATATATGGTAACAGTCCTCCCATAAAGGTTTCCTCCACAATTTTCTCCTGAATATCCGATAAGGGAGCAACCAACTTATCAAAAAGATTCTGATATTCCTCTACACTTGAAGTTTGTTGTATTCGCAGAAATCGGCCATAAAGTGATCCTTCCCGTATCGAACGAAATCGGATCAACAATCGTTCCTTCATATTTAACCGGTCAGAAAACTTATCTCTCTCCTCCTGAGATCGATACCAGTGCAGTGCCGAGCCCTCAAAACTAACTGTCGCTACCAAGAGCTTCTTGGAATCGGTTAACCTATGTATCTGAAAATATCGGTCCGCGCCAAACAACCACGAATCTGGATCATCTCCGTCGAAGACCGGCATCTCGACTTTTTTAAATTTGTGTCGATCAGAATTTTCGTCATCGTTTTCATTTTTCTTTTCCTGATTTTCGTTTCGGATTTCTTTGCTCGTTGAACCTTCTCCCTCCTTGGATTTTGCCGGCGAATTTTCTTGTTCCACCGATTCGGCTGCCTTACCGCTCGTTGTTGTTCGTTCTTTTGCCATCGATTCCATGAAGAACAACATCATCTGGTAAGTTTTCTCCGATTGGGCTTGCAGACCCTCCATATTTGTCGAAATCGTCGATAGTTTCTCTTCCATCGCGGGCAACTTACACAGTTCCTTTTTAATACCGCTCAGTTCTTGATCGTGTGCTGCCATCTTCTCCTCCATTCTTGTTTGTACCATAATACTTCTTTTCCCAAGATCAACGTGCTTTGATACCAATTTGTTAGAACTCTACTCTCCAACAAGAGTGCTTAAGATATATAAACACTGTATTGATATAGTAAAGGATACAAGATAGAAATCGAATTACCAAAGAGCAATTCGATGAGACAAGAAGAAATTAAACTCTCACCCTGTAATTCTCTCTTTCAAGAATTTCCAGAAATGCCTTCCTTTACAAAATACTCAATACCCTCTCTCTCTCTCACTTCTTCTTTATAAACTTCCTCCCCCACACTGTGGTCCCCTCCTATTCAGTTACAAAATAACTACTCACTCTCCCCCCTATTTTTCTATTTTCTTTTTCCTCCTAAAATAACTAACTCACTCTCCTCTCTACTATTCTATTTTCTTTTTCCTCCTACTATACTGATGGATTATTGGTGGTCTAACACGTAACCATGAGAGGAAGGGAGAGAAGAGAATGATCTCTGAGACCAAGCTCCAAAGAACCAAAACCAAAAGAGCGAGAGTAAAAAAACTTTGTTCGTTTGGTAACCATTTCGTGTTTCGTTTTTATTTTTGAAAATTAAGCTTATTTCTTCTATACGTCTTACAATGATTTGCATCTTTTTTAAATACAATGGTTGAATTCCTAGCAAAATTCTAAAAACAAAAACAATTTATTGAAAGCTAGTTTTTTAGTTTTCAAATTTTGGCTCGTTTTTTAAACCATTGGTAAAATGTAGATAAAAAAGAAAGAAAGTTGGAGGTGACGATAGTGTTATAGCTTATAGGCTTGATTTTTAAAAACATTAAAAAAAAAAAATTGATTGGCAAATGGGGTCTTCATTTGTAGAGAGTGGAATAAAGCTCATTTTTTCCTCTGAATTTGGATCATCCATCTAGCACATGGATCCTAGTACCTTCTATTCGTGGCTCAATGTCTCTTCCCTTTGCACATGGATTCACAATCCATCCAACAAACAAAATCTTAACAAATATGTCCTTTTCCATGCATCATCTCATATCAAACTAATCATCATCTCATGTCAAACTAATCACCGTAGTCTAGAAATTGTTATTCTATCGCTACTAGAAAAGGCAACCACGATAGGTATCAACATTATCGAAAGGAGTTGTGTTCACTTATTGAAAAAGGAGATTGTGTTAGCCATCGGTGCTGGTGAAAGAGATAAATAAGGTGTCCTCCTAGGTGCACCAAAACAACACAACAAAGCAAAGGTTGTGAAAAAAAGAGAAAAATGTCACTAAAGGGGAGGGAATTACCCATTTTTCCTAATTCAAATACCTAATTCTAATAGAAGGATATGAGAAAAAATTTAGATTGGTATAGTGGCAGACCCCTAGAACTAACATTGAACCCCACAAAATGCTAGGAGCCATAGGAGAAAGAATGACTGGTTGACTGCCAGAAGACTTGGTCAATGGACTTGGAATAGACTATCTAAATTTGGTTTGACTGATTGTTTTCGGGCAGAAACAAGTATCACACAATCGTACCGAGTCGCTCAAGAAAGTACGTTTGTGACACCATGCAGGCATTGTACACCGTTGCGCCGCCCATGACACATAGCTTGGTGGATCCAAACCGTATTTCCACAAGAAATATAGTAAAATTCATAATGCTGTATACATACACAAGTTACCATTCCCAATTCTGGCCCTTGAAATTGCTTGCCTGCTCCTCAATAAACCTCCACCAAGATCTATGTAGATCATCAATCATAATGAAAATTTCCTTCACAACAAGGTCTCCCGCTCATAAATTTGGAGGTCAGCACAGAAGAACTAATAGAATATTTAGTTTCACATCTTAACCTAATTTAATACTACCATATAAAAGGAACAGAAAATTTTCTGAGAATTCCTGCAAGTAACAAAACTCGTAACCCTAATATTTTCCCAACTAGGGGTCTTACAAAGTTTTATGCATCACAATTCACAAGTTCATAATTTTTTATAACGAGGAAAAGAGGAAGTTAACTGAAATGACATAATCCTATGGTCAAAATTAAGAACTGGTTCCTCCCTCAACAGAAATCTGGGATTTCAAAAACAGATTAGATGATGTTTCCCAAAGCTCCTCAGCAAGTTTTGCATCATACGACTGAGCAGAGGATCCAACCCTCCTACCCTTTCCACCGAAAAAGTATACCCCAGATGTTTCCTGACATTAGAAAGTTCAGTCTATTCAATTGAAGATCTCAATAGAACTATGAAACATACTCTCACAGGCAGAAAAGATTCACTCACAGGTGATGCAAGGGCTGCATCCAAAATGGAGTTGACACCATCTTTAGGTAGTTGTAGAAGTCTCAAAAGCCTCAATATTGTAAATGCTACCCTAGATAGATATGTTGGAACTTCTCTCATGATGTTCGTTTTGACCACTCCAGGATCCGCTACACTTCAGAAAATCAAGAATTCACATTTAACAAACAAATAAATATAAACAAAAACCAGCAGAACCATATCAGAAGCCACTAAAGCTAGTTAGAATGGAACAAGAATAATAAAAGGCAACAAAGACAAAAGGATCCTTACTTGACAGTTAACTTATGAGATTCCTTCTCTAAGGAAAGTTTTCGGTGAAGCTCATAAGAGAACAGCAGTAGGCATACTGTAAAAGAACATGGACATGCTTGTCAGAGTCATTAATGTATCATAATTGCTTCTCAAAACATTAATTGCTCACATTTAGAATACTGGTAGATACTAGAACATGGATATTGATCCAATCCCCAGAAGCCCTTTCCACATACAGTATCCTCGTCAACGTGAACATCAAAAACTGAAGAAGCACAATTTAGCCATTACTGTTATTATTGCTTTTACAAGACGCATCTGAAACAAAGTGAAAAAATGTATATATCGTTGCACCCAAGGTTGATTATATCACAATGGTAAAATTCTCAGTACGTTGATGAAAGATCATTCATGAACAAATCAGGCACTGAAGAGATCCTATTAGCACTGCCACTTATAATTTATAAGATATCCAGTCTCCAAGAGATGTTGAAATTCATGTATACGTAGTTTCTCCACTAGCATTTTATTGCCAAAAAAGAACACGGTAATTAAATTGAATTGTGTGGAGCTATCATTCCAATATAGAAAATTCTTACCACATCTATGTGTAAAGGATGAGACGTTCACTATCCTAGATGGAAAAGGGCTGTTCTTCAGGAGTGGCAATAACATTTGAGTCAAAAAGAACGGACCAACATAATTTGTAGCCATCATCCTAAGAACATGAGAAATTATAAAGGTAAGACTCACTGAAAATATCTTGAACAAATAAGGTGTAAAACGGCATAGCAATACATCAGAAAATCACAAGGCCAACAAAAAACCAAAATCTTTGGAGAGAAGAACCCAATTTCAGATATGAAGAAGCAATTGTCCGTTTTAGAATAATGGAAAAGCTGGGCCAAATGGATGCCAATAATACTTCACATCTCCTAATCCTAGTAAACAAGAATTGATAGAGGCACACGAGAGTATCAAAGTTTAACCAGCAGTTTTCCCATTGACTATATTTAAAACCAATCCAAAGTCAAAGATTTAATCCCCCACCCCCAACATTTGTCGTATTAAAAAAAAAAACTACATAAACCTACCTGATATCCAATTAATTTTAAGCAAGGTTTATATTTAAGTTCCAAAGTACATACTCTTCCAATCACTGCATTATTGCATGACTAACAACACTTGAACAAAGAAAGGAAACAGGGATGTAACTGGTCGTAGCCTTCTGATGTCAATCTAGAAGATGTTGCCAATATCCCGGCATTATTAATCAGAAGTTGCACTGAAGGATGCATTTTAGAGTCTTGGAGCCAAAGCTGAAGGGAATTCTTGAAATCCAAGATTGACTGAATGGATAAAAGATCGACTAGAAAAGCTTTAAGAAGAGCTTTTTCATTCTGCCTTTTTATCTCTGACATTGTCTGCAATAATGTAACCACTGAGTAGTCACGAAAATGAAGTAAAGCAAATGAAATGAGGTAGGGATAAAACCAAATAAAAAAACAGTTAATGAGGCAAACCTTCAATAACAAATGCCTTGACCGTCCAGCTGCAAGTAGAAGATAAAATTTTAAAACACAAGCATTACTTCTTAATTCTGTAATTTTGTAGAGAAACATCTGATTGGCTTGCATAACATTCAAGCAAAAAAAAATGGAAGGGTTGAGTTAAAATGTTTCTCCATCATTAGAACAAGGACTTCAAAATGAAATACAGCCTTTTTATGGTTTCCTTAATTAAACAGGAACAGTGAGATATTCAATGAAGCCCTTATAATGTTTCCATAAAATCCAATTCCCTTTTGATTCCTAATATTTCTCCTTTTAATGATAATAGCATTATTTCTCTTATGTCCCATTGGAAGGAAGAGCCTTTTGTAATTCAAGCCTTGAGGCATATTCTTTCATTAATTTAAAACAAAAACAGAATGTTTGGTCGTGGACTCAAAGATTGACCTAAATGCATCTCAAGTAGACTTAGAAACTGGCTTAACATTTCTCCTACAGTAATGAGATTGACGTCCAAGTATACCATTAATTGTTTACATCACCTTGTCAGCTTCTGTATGGGTTGTGGGGGCTATTGTTCTTATAGGAAACATTCGGGATTACTCATCATCAGCCTGAACCCATTTCCCCACCCCATAGATTTGATATTCAAAGGACACCATAAATACAAGATTGATGACCTGTAGAAATCTCAAGCACAATTTTAGAGCGAGAGAAACCAAAAAGGTCTCCATGATAGATGAATTCAGTAGTTACAAAATTTCTGGAGTCAAAAACCCAAATCAAAGCAATTAAACCCATTGAAAAAAAATATTATCTTCCTCATCCTTAAAGATTCTACCGTCTCTTCCATCCCAAATTTCTCTGAAGGCAGCCAAGGGTGCATAGTGCATTTACCCGTAAAAATTTGGAAACGTTCTTGACTGTCCGTGTATACTCATGGCAGATAAACATTCCAAAATTCAAAATTCCATTGACCACTGACATGTCTCAAACAAACTAAAGGAGTGAGATTTGGGAGTGAAAAACAGTATAAAGAAAGATAATTCAACTCTTCAGTGGAAGAGCAAGTTAAGAACTGAACTTTGTTCAAGCCTTTTTTCTGGACCAGTAGAGAGTTAATCCCACAAATGTTCTGCCTTCACTCAACATCTTTAATTTTCACAAAAGAATCTCTTGCCCAACCCACAAAAAGAAGATTCAAGGCAGTAAACAGTTTGAAGGTAAAGAATGAGACCTGAGAGCATTATAAGCCACATAATATTGTAGAAACGAAGACAGAACCCAATAATATTTGCAATGAGCATTATTGTAATACAGCTAGATTTTAATGGTATATCAAAACCAAGATTGCAATAGAGAAAATGAATGAGATGGTAAGAGAAACCCACCCAGTACTACGTAGAAGCCACGTTTAGAAAGAGCAAGTGCGGCAGCTGCACCCAAGCCAGAAGTAGCCTACAACTTTCAAAACAAAGATGCTAAATGAATTAAAAGTGTGCGTGCAGAGAGAGAAAGAGGGTTTCAAATTGAATTTCAATCAAGTATAAAAGTCACATAAAACTTTACACCCGTGATAATGCAAAGGGGCATGACAGCTTCTGAGGTGCAAGGAGAATCCCTTTCATAGGAGTAGTATATTTCAGATCTTTGATTAATAGAGAAAGAGAGAAATCTTTGAGAGAATAGCAGCAAGTAAGAATAGACGATAGAAAGATTCCACAGCACGGCCATCCTCCAAAACTCTGTTGACTTTATAAACTGCCAAGCCTTTTTCAACTCTGTTTTCATTGAACCCATCCTTCTAAATCCTAAGTATGAGCCATCAGACATTGAAAAAGTTAAAAGCTGGAAATGAAATTATCCAAGATAATATAGAATCTTGATAATCTTAGAATGCATTAAGACAGCTTACCAATTGGGCAAAGGAAAACAAATAGAACCCAAATGTATTGAGAGACAAAAGGTAACTAGCTACAAGATAAATCAACTGTTTACTTGGACTCTCCCTCTCTTGACAATTCTCTCAAACCCTAAATCACTCACTATTGTGCATCTTCCTCGTTCCCCCTTCCCTCTATTTCTAACCAAATTCCATAACAAACTCCTTATATAATTACTAATACATCCCTCCCCTCTAACTAATAGCATTCCCATCACGACATTATAATTTGAATACGTAAACACCATACACATAAGTATCTTTGATAGACAATATTTTTTATCACACTGTCTGAAGATCTATTAAGCTTAAACAAAAAAAATAACACAAAGGGCAAAAAAGAAAAAAAGTCAGAAGAGCTAACTGCCTGTTTAAAAACCAGGCTAAGCAGAAAGCAGTACGTTAACCAACAAACAAGTTCAACTTCTTGAAGATGAACCTAAAGCATAAGAGGGGAGAGAGAATGAGACAGAGTGAATGAATTTGAATCAAAACTCATATAATAGGGAATACAGCCAAACACAAGAGAATACACGAGAAAATGGGTTCAATCCATGCACGTTGGATAAGGCAGATTGTCCAATAGATTAGTCCATGTTAGCTTAAGCAGACACGAACACTCACTAATAAAAAAATGACAAGGTGATTTTTACTTTTACGAAATTACTTCCAAATATGCTAATACTCAGTCAAAACATGCAATTAATCAGTTCGAACTTCCACTTACTCCTGCTTTGAATTAATACAGTCGAAGATTGAAATCACCATGTGCAATCATGAACAAACTTAAATGAAGAAATTCAAATACCTTGAGATTGAAAGGTGTAAACTTTAAAGGAAAAACGCAGCCCCTTTCGAATCAATCGCTCGCAGGCTGTTTTGTTTTCACTTCCCGAATAAACAGAATAACGAGAAGACCATTGAACTCAAATAAAAGTAGGGGTGGCGGTTCGGTTGGGCCAAACCGAAAATTAAAAAAATGTATACGAACCCTCCAATCTCGTTTCTTCCTATATCCATTATGGAGATGGATGGAGCGACGGCCGGCTACCTGAGATGGAAATGGGGATGAGCTGCTGCCGGACTGTGAAGAGATTAGAGGAGACGACAGAGATGGAGGTGACCGACGGTGGGTGGCGACTGGCGAGGCAAACGAGATCGAATAGAAATATATTTATTAAAAATGGTTCGGTTCGGTTCAAAAGCGGATTCAAAATAGAAATCGAACCGAACCATTTAAATTTGGTTTTGAACTTTTTGAGATCACAACAAATCGCATTTTCAGTCATATATAAATCGGCTCGGTTCGATTTTGCCAATCGGTTGGATTTCTGTCGTTTCACTCTCCACCCCCAAATAGAAGGGATGGCAAAAAAAACTACCACTTTTTAGCTAACAAATTTGGTAAATGGTCACCTGTTAATAGGTTTTGTTTCCTAAAACTACCACTTTTTAAAAATTCTTTTAAAAAAATTTCTAAAATATTAAAAAAATTCAAATTGTTTTGTTTTGGTTGTTTTGAGTTTAATCGTGAATCTAGATAGACATTGGACTCTGATTCTACAATTATGGATCTCGATTATCTAGAATAATATTGTACTACTTGATTCATGTTAGCAAAATTATCCGACAAAACCTAAAAAATTTGATAATTTTGGACTTTACAATTTGGAATGAAATCAACCAAATTTTCTATTATGATCTTGCCAAGTTTTATATAAAATTGTTTCTTGTAAATAAGATTTTTATGGTAATCTTGTCCTAAATTAGAATAAAAGATTTGAGCAACTAAATAAAAAAATTGGGACTTGAAAATGACAAAACAAGTTATAATAATTAAGTCCATAATGCACCTACTTTATTATTTGCAAAAATGACAAAAGCAAAGTTCAGTCCATACATTAAGATGTAAAATGTCACAAATGTCTTCGTTACTAATAAACATTTGATTCACCTTATACACGTCTGATACACATGATACCCCTTGATACATTTTATAGACACACTTGATGAATCTGATACTCTTTGATACATTCAATACATTTTGATACACACTTGAAACATCTTGATACACAAAATACTCATCGTTACACTTGATTCTTTTTGATACACTTGATACCCCTTAGGCCTTGATACACCTGATTAGTTTGATACACCGCGAATAAATTGTTATGCTTCATTGGTACACACTCAAAAAATTTGATACGTTTGATATACATGATATGTTTGATACACCCGATACAGTACATATACACTTAGTATTTTTCACTTATACATTTGATTGATTAAATACATTTGATATGCTTGAAGTCCTACTTGTACATTTGATATCATATTCATATACAATCTCAAATTCAATAAACACCCTCCAATCTCAAATTCAATGAACACCCCTCCCACAAACTCAAATTCAATAAACATCCTCTCCCATAACCTCAAATTCAATAAACCACCACCCTAAATTCAATATAGTCCCACAAATTTCAACAATTCACAAATTTAATAATATTCCAAAATATTCAACATCAATCTTAAATCCTAAATCCTAAAACCAATTCAATAAACAACCACCTTAAATTCAATATAACCCCACAAATCTCAACAATCACAAATTCAATAATATTCCAAAATACTCAACATCAATTCAAATTTAATACTAAAATCTAAAAACAATTCAAAATTTGAGATTAAATTCGAAAAATACATACATTATATCAAAACATAATATCAATACCTACATACATTTTTCTAATACTTACCATACATTAGAATCTAAATCCTAAAAATATACATTATATCATATACATTCAATTTTCTAATTTCAAAAAAAAAAAAAAAAAAAAAAAGAACATCCTTAATTGAGACCGATGGCAGTGGCGGTAGATGACAATGGAGGACAGTGGACGGCGGAAAGAATGACGGCGATGACGACGGACGGCGACAAGCTCTCTCCCTCTCTCTCGGCCCTCTTTTGTGTTTCTTTGTGTGTGTGTTATGTTCTGTGTTCAAGAACACAGAACAAATGAGTTAGCGAATCCTCGACTTTTTTGAAAACGTTGGGAAAAGCACCAATCCCCAACGTCGTACATGCAAACGTCAGGAATCGTGAAACCTTTCCCTGACGTTTCGCTAATGGTGTCAGGGAAAGATTCCGATTCAAAATTATTATACAATTTTCTCCGACGTGGTCCATGCAACGTCGATAAAAGGGGAACGAATTTCGACGTTTCTGGATGGTCGTAACAATTAAATAAATATTTAGCCTTCCCCAACGTTTCTCTTCTACACATCGAAAAAAAGTGGACCGAATAAATAATTGTTTCGACTTTCCCCGACGTATATATCCATAACGTCGGGGAAAGCCTATTAATGAATTAAAAAAAATAAAAAGGTGAAGTTAGCCCGATGTGTAAATGGAGACGTCGGAAATTCTCTCCTAAGCCGACGCTAGCAACCTTGAGTCAAAATTGGGAGGTGATTATCGATGCGATATTTCTCAATGTCGTCTTGTCCATGTCGGGATTCCTTTGGTTTCTTATAGTGTCATGAGAGGTTGTCTCTTGATTTATGTGGGTGAGAGTGACCCAAGTCACCAACTCAATATGTCTGTCATTTTGGGGAATTGACCAAATAAGAATGGGGAAAGGTAATTTCAGAAGGGGAATTCAACTTTTCCATATAAGGAAAGTAGATGAGTAGTTCTCATAGGTGTTACTCCAAAACTTAGAACAATGGACCTCATCCCATCATGGGCGCAAGAGAGACTTAGTTTATAATTGGACTATAAACAAAACTTTCATTCGAGTATAAACAGTACGTTAAGAGATGAAAGTAATTACAATAGTAAGGTAGACTTTTGACCCAGATTTACAAACAACTCGTGAATGATAGACTTGTTTGTAATGATTATATCTATAGACACAAATTGTTATGCAATGTATAAGAGTGCAACTATAGGTCAATAGTGACATATAGTTATTGAATGAAGATTCATTAATTAAAAAGTTTAGTTAATTAATGTTGTATCATTGAAGCTGATAATCTTTAGTCTCATTGCTTATTAACATGAGTTATAGATATTAAAATAAAACGTTTAAATTTGAATTTATTTTTATACAATTAATATATGAATTAATGTATTATGAAAATTTATTATAAAACTAATTGGAAGAGATTCAAATTTAAAATTGAAATATGAAATAACTTTATAATTGAAAAAAT
>CM046891.1:3734756-3760976 GCA_025688845.1 Cucumis hystrix | reverse complement strand
ATTTAAAATTGAAATATGAAATAACTTTATAATTGAAAAAATTGAAAAAATTGAAATATTCGAATATGATTCAAATAGTTCATTTAAACTGTATGAGAAATATGATTCTGATAATTATATATACATACATATATATATATACACACATATACATATATATACACTTATATATATACATACATATATTTATTTATTTATTTATTTTAATATGAGATATTAAAATATCAATATAATTAATTAGAGTTGCCCCAATTAGGTTTTATAAATAGCTCCCAAAACCACTTTGGAGTTTGTTCTCCCAATTCCTTCAACTATTTCAAGGAGGCTCCATTATGATTTTCTTATGTTTCAACCCATTTAATTTATATTGCTCTGTTGTGGTTTTAATTAAATAAGAAATCAAAGCATTCTTTTGTTCTTTCTAACTTGGTCATAATACACATAATTGATATAAATCATTATATGGCATATTAGTAAGTGGTCGTAGTCACTATACTATTGATACATATTTTTTATGATTTGAAGATTGTAGACGATGTCTATGAACTAATATCAATGATAGACAATGATAAAAGTCTAACAATTCCTACTATCAATTGACACTTCTTTTTAATTTTGTCATATTACGCAAGGTTTATTATATATCATATTTGTAACTATCTTATTCTCATCTTTAGTATAAGTGGTAATTAAGTTCTATCAACTAAGAACATCATATGATATATAGTCTTTTGTTCATATTCACCTCAAAACCCAAATACATCTCAAATAAAGCAATATCTTGGAAAATAGTCGATATTGTCAATTTTATAAATTTTAAGAGTTGTTAGATTGTAAACGAGTAGAACAAGAAATTATATAGAAGTAGTCTTACAAGATTTAGATTGTTGTTGAGAAATGTTCGAGACAAAGCTTCAATCACTTTCCATCAATAAAAATTCTCTCCCAATTCCGCTTTTTGTTTCATAATTAGGCAATCTTTTCTAGACTTGCTACTTTCACATAGTTTTGGTGAACAAACTCAAGTTAATCTTTTTTCAAACATGAAATCGTGAAGAAATGTCACACTCCAAACCGCACTGCGACCAAAATATCGAAGTAGTAGGAATAGGATGCAAGTTAGTTACAACCTTGAAATTTTCTTATCACAAATCTTATTCTCGACTCCTTTTAAACTATTAACAACACTCAAAACGCAACGGTGGTCAATGTAATATCAAACAAAATAAATACAAACCAAAACGTATACTTTATTAATAACATGTGTTTCATACATTATTACAATACTTTGACCAAATAATCAATGCTTAACCATTTCTAAAACGCCTTGAATCATCTCG
Organism: Cucumis hystrix; assembly: GCA_025688845.1. Taxonomy (NCBI): domain Eukaryota; kingdom Viridiplantae; phylum Streptophyta; class Magnoliopsida; order Cucurbitales; family Cucurbitaceae; genus Cucumis; species Cucumis hystrix. Next base: position 3,759,636 of record CM046891.1, on the reverse strand, counting down.
CCTCAAATCCTTCACCTTTTTTCTCTACTTGGCCTAATGCCTTATACTGAAGATAGATTTTTAAAACATAAGTCTAAGAGACTTAGTGAGGGTTTATGAAAACCTTTCGTAATACCTTTTCATAATCATTTCACAAAAATAATATCAAATCATTTAAACATACCGACAAATCATTTTATTTCGCCAAGGATCCTGAATCGTTCTCTACGCTTGGTTTCATTACCTTGCATTTAGACTATTGTATCAACAGCATCCGAGAACATTCAGATTCGTCCTTGTTGCTCAAGTCGCTAAGCTTTATACGCTCCTTTCAACCATAAGCTAGCTTCTTATTACCATTGTAGCCAGTACACCCCATGGTGGTCTTGACTCTTTATGTACACATAAAAGTTAGCATCATCTTAAAGAAACAACTAATGATTTGAAAACCATTTTATAGTATTGAAATCATAATCATCAAATCAAGCTTTAACATTATAAATCATGCTTTAAAACTTAACTTTTCATAAAAATTTCTTTGAAACATTCTAATTTGATTCTTCTTTCAAATCAGTAAAGATAAATCATAAGAAAGTTTTTAACATAAATTCATTTGAGAGAAAAGCACTCACAAAACTTTATTAAAGAAGTCATTTTTCCGTAAGCCTCTTCTCACGTGGTTAAACCAGCAACACTTCAACATTTCAACAAAACTCTCATCATCCTCTCATTAGTTACCAAAATCCTCTTATTTATAGAGCTCTTAAACTAACTTAGTCATGCATAAACTCTTCTTAGTTTATCAACTTCTACTTAAAACTTTACATGTGTAAATTTAAGATTCAACCTAGTCATGCTTAAATTTTTAATCTTACACGTTAACCCCTGTCAAATCAGATTTGACATTTTCTTCGTCATACCTTGCTTCTCGCCTAACCAAACCGCAAATAACTTTAGGCACTAAACATTTCTCACGAATAACCTTATCGCGTGGTTATATTTTTATTATAAGAAATCTTCCACACAAACTAACCAACTTTTATTCGCATATAACTCTTATCGCGAACTTAAACTCCAAGGCTTCCTCGCAAACTTCTTCTCCGCGAAACACTTAGTTCTTCTGGCGAAGACCACCCAAAACGCCTAATCTAACACTTTGTCAAAACTTTCATTCTTAACTTACGCGAAGACTCTCTTCTTATCACACAACTTCTTTTGCAAACTACCCACTTAATCGCAAAAACGTATACTTAACCATAAAAGATTTTATCGCTTAATCATTTTCACGGATTTATTCAAACGCCAACTTCTTAATACTTTAGCCAAATTTTACTTCCTTACTCAAATTAAAAATCTTTTAAAATAAACATTGTAGTTCATATTTACAAGTTTTAGGGGTATGTTGAGATTTTTGCAATTTTGGCTTATTAAATTTTTAATTCGTTTTGTCATTTTTCCAAAGAGAAAGTAGGTTTGTCATTTTCCAAATGACAACTTTAAAAACACTATTCTTCTAGTTAACCCTTAGCTCTAGGTTTTGTTAAGATTGAAAATAGTTTGATCCAATTTGTTATATTTGAAATCGGTTCAATGTAATGTGTATTATAAATATAATATTAAAAAAATTATGATTTTTTTTCTAACATAAATATGTTCATAAATAATTAGTAATATTTTAGCGACATTTTTAAAAATAGCAAAAATAAACTAAAATATTTACAAGTTATAGCAAAATTTTGGATTCTATATGATAGTCTTCTATCATTATAGCATATCAATGGCTATCAGTGATAGAATTTGCTATAGGTTGTAGATATTTTTGTAAAATTTGTTATTTTTGAAAATTTTCCAATATTTTATTGTATCAAATAACACTTTTAATTTAAGGAGAGTTTGGGACCAGGACTAACATAAACCATAATAAACACCTTTTGTTACGGTAAGTACTTCCCAATTACAAAACTCCCATTTGCTTTTTGTAGATTTAGAAAACTCCATGGTGGATTAGAACAAAAATGAATTTTGAAATCCAGAGCATACTCATCCTGAAGCTTCCACTCTCTTATGGGAGGAGTTTTTATATCTTGAGAGGTGGGTCGAAGGGCGAAGCCGTTCGACTACAAAGGAGAGGGCAGTGGACAGATTTCTTGAAATCAGAGGAAGATCTTTCATATCTGATTACCCTGAACAAGAATGAGTTGCTCTCACTTGAGATCAACAGAAAAAGAAAGAAGAGAAATTGGATGCCCAAAAGCAGCTCGGATAAGCCTTAAAAAACACATACACACCTCTCCAAGTCCAATAATTTGTTTAGAAGACGTTCTTCTTCTTTTTTTATCGAATTCCAGCTTTTGATTTGATTGAAAGTCTCACTTATGGTTGCAAAGATTGGTTTTCCCTACACCTTAAACATTTTTCCCCGCCTGTTCAAGGCACCTTTGTATGAAACTTTTGCGTTGCTATTGGCTCGCCCCTTTTCAACCTATGATAACTATCACGAAATATCAAATCCTCATTCTAATCTAGGTAGTCATCCACTTCGAATCGAATAGTGAGTCAATCTGTACCTTAGACTATGGTAGTGTCGTATCAATCCATCTCCATGGATAATTGGCCTACTTGTCCACTACTAATGACGAACCCTCGATGTTCCCATCTCAATACTATCACCCTTTGAAAAAAGCAAAAACTTGTTTCAATAATAATAATAAAAAAGGACTAATTAGAATCACATTTCAAGTTGTGAAGATAGAAAAGTAAGGGATTCAAAAACCTCTAAACCTAAAAATGCTATCTCAATTGTTCCGCCGATGCCATTGGAGTACTCACTAATACAAGTTAGGCATTATATTCTGTTTCAAAAAGAACTTCAAGTGAACAAGGCAAAAGCCTATCTTTTCTCAAGCTTGATTTGCAATAGCCATCTGTTAAAGCAAGAGAGTGTCTTTCTTTGTTAAATGGCTGAATTAGCCACACCCATAAAATAGAAGGGACCAATCCCACATTCGGCTCAAGAGAAGCAAAGGAAAGATCAGAGAGTCAGCATTAGCCCTATTGTTGGAGAAGTAAGACAAGCAACATTTCCTATTGAATCTATGAAATTATCTTCGGATCCTCTCACAAATGGAAGAATTTTCTATGAGCCTTATATCCGTTAATTTGACTATTGTCATTATGTTTATGTTTGTTGCGACTGTTTAACATTAATTATTTTGTTTATTCTTTGCTAGAGTACACTGTGAAATTTATGATAATAGACTCTATCATTGATAACTATTACTAGTGATATGGTCTATTGTCGATGGGATCCTACTAACGATATGATTTATCATTAAATACTAAATTTATCATTTCTACAAATTCTTCTTCATTATGTTATAGTTGTAAATACTTTGAATTTGATTGTTATAACTGAAAAAGTTGTTTTAAATTGTAAAACTATTAAAATATTAACAAATATAATAAAACTTTACTTTATATCCTAGTGTAGACTAGGACATCTATAAATGTCTATTACTACATTAATAAATGTATTATAAATATTGTTTAAATTTATTTTAAATAATTGTTTAAATTATAATTCAACTATTGAATATTGAATTTAGACCATGTTAATCAATTCATAATAAAAATTGGTTTAATCCAATGAAATTTCATCAATAGGTGAAGTAAATTTTGTACACAAATCGGACGTGAATCCTATGCGTTACTTGTTAGTAGCAAACAACATCCAAGTTTAGCGAATGAGACCCACTTTTTTTATTTTCCGCAGCACAAAGGTGGCCTTGCTAGCGAAGGAATGAAGAAACATTTGTCTTTCACATTTATGTTTTAAAATTTTCAATCAAACAAGCCCGATGGATGATGGATGCAGAGAGAGTGAAAGTGCCCGAGTAACGAGAGGATCTTCAAAAGGGTCCGAGCGGCGCTATTCACCATGTACCCACAATTTATTTTGGATTCGCCCACCAGTGGCGGCGACCGTGAGGCTTCTCTTTCTCACTTCTTCCAGTTCCCCATCTAAGTTTCAGTTGATTTTTAACCTTATTTGCTTTTAGTTTTGCAATTTCTGCTGTTTCACTGAGACTTCTCTCTCATTTCTGGTCACTCCTCATTATCTTTTTCATCTCTTATATGTTCTTATTTCATTGAGTGATGCTGATTTGATTTTTCTCCTTTTTCTTTTTGGTATATATAAGTTCAGAAGAGGCAAGTATAACTGAGTTTTCCTGTTGTTTTTTGCTCATGATTCGTATTCAATTGTTTTGGTTTCACTGGAAATGGAACACACACACAAAAACACCCTTGTTTCATTCGGCATCCATTCGTAGAACCCAAATAAAATTTTGGTTTTCGTTTTGCTTTGGACTTAGGATTGGAGTTCCCTGTTATTTTTATTTCTCTGTGAACAGAAATGGAAAGAAAAAATGTTTGTATCTCAATGGCATGCATTTGGTGTTACCCATCAAGGGTTCAAGGGTAAATTGAAACTAACCATACAATCGAGCCATTTTTGTGTATTTTCCTTTTAATTTGTACCGCTTGGAAACTTACCCATCGCTAATGTCTTGTCACCCCTCTTGTGCAAGCTTTCTTTACCATTATTAAAGGCTACTGTTACTACAAGAGAAGAGGAGAAAACAAAAGGATGGCTTGCTGCTTGCTGGTTTTTCCCAGCATTTTTCTGCTTGATTTGATCTATCTTTCTCGTTTATTTGAATGTTTCCCCTGTTATTCATGTTTGAATTTGGTGAGCTGTGTATTTCCAGTGCTTTCAAATTCCAAATAATAAAGGTTTATCTATAGTGAAAAGTGTTCTCAGTTTTTAAAAAATTTTGCTCCAGTTATTCTTGTTTGATGCCGTTGCAGTTTTCTTTCTTTTTTAACATGTGTTCACATGTGTATATCTCTGTGTGCATGCTCATATCTAAATATTTCCGGAATGTTGTGATTGCAGGTTAGAATGCCCAACTTAAGAATATTTGCATGGTGGATTTTTCATGACATCGTTGATAGATGATCTTTATTCATAACAACTTTTCCAAATTTTCTTACACCGGCTTATATGAATCAAATGAGCAAAAAGACCATCCTCTCAAAAATCATCGGTAAGAAGCACCATTTATTCTCTTACCCATTTTTCCATTTACCCTCCAGACTTCTAGTTTTTCAGATACACTATGATGTAGCCACGTGCAATCTTTCTCTCCAATCATATGCCAACCACAAGAATCTCACCAAAGGGAGACAGCTACATTCCTTAATGGTCACTTCTGGATTTATTCATTTGCCTTCATCCATTACTAGCTTGATCAACATGTACTCTAAATGCAATCAAATGGAAGAGGCTGTTTTAGTTTTCCATGATCCATATCATGAGCGTAATGTGTTTGCATACAATGCAATAATTGCTGGATTTGTTGCAAACGGGCTTGCAGCAGATGGATTTCAGTTTTATAAGAGAATGAGGTTAGTGGGTGTAATGCCTGATAAGTTCACTTTTCCATGTGTAGTTAGAGCTTGTTGTGAGTTCATGGAGGTTAGGAAAATTCATGGTTGTTTATTTAAAATGGGATTGGAGTTGAATGTGTTTGTTGGTAGTGCTCTTGTCAATACTTACTTGAAGGTTGATGGAACGGAGGACGCTGAGAAAGTTTTTGAAGAGTTACCTGAGAGAGATGTTGTGCTTTGGAATGCAATGATTAATGGGTACACCAAAATTGGTCACCTCAACAAAGCAGTAGTGGTTTTTAAGAAAATGGGTGAAGAAGGGATTTCACTTAGTAGATTTACAACGACTAGCATTTTGTCTATTTTTGCTTCGATGGGAGATATTAACAATGGGAGAGCTATTCATGGAATTGTAACAAAAATGGGTTATAGTTCATGTGTTGCAGTTTCAAATGCACTAATTGATATGTATGGGAAGTGTAAGCATAATGAAGATGCTTTAATGATTTTTGAGATGATAAATGAGAAGGATTTATTTTCATGGAATTCCATTATATCTGCTCATGAGCAACGTGGTGATCATGATGGTACCTTAAGGCTTTTTGGCAAGATGTTAGGTTCTAGGGTTCTACCTGATGTGATTACTATCACCGCTGTACTTCCAGCTTGCTCTCACTTGGCTGCCCTCATGCATGGTAGAGAAATTCATGGATATATGATTGTTAATGGATTGGGAAAAAATGAAAATGGTGATGATGTATTATTAAACAACGCCGTTATGGACATGTATGCAAAGTGCGGATGCATGAAAAATGCTGACATAATATTTGATCTAATGAGGAATAAGGATGTGGCATCTTGGAACATCATGATTATGGGTTATGCAATACATGGATGTGGTACAGAGGCGTTGGATATGTTTCATCGAATGTGTGAGGCCCAAATTAAACCAGATGCTGTCACATTTGTTGGAGTTCTATCTGCTTGTAGCCATGCAGGCTTTGTACATCAAGGGCGCTCATTCTTAACTCGAATGGAACTGGAATTTGGCGTGATTCCAACTATTGAGCATTATACATGTATAATCGACATGCTTGGTCGAGCTGGACATTTAGGGGACGCTTATGACCTGGCTCAAAGAATACCTCTTGAAGACAACCTCATTTTATGGATGGCATTATTGGGAGCATGTCGACTTCATGGTAATGCAGAGTTGGGAAATGTTGTTGGAGAAAAGATAACGCAACTTGAACCTAAGCATTGTGGTAGTGGTAGTTATATATTGATGTCTAGTTTGTATGGAGTCGTAGGTCGATATGAAGAAGCATTGGAAGTTAGACGAACAATGAAGGAACAAAATGTTAAGAAGACACCAGGTCGTAGCTGGATTGAACTCAAGGATGGGCTGTATGTTTTTAGCATGGGAGACAGGACACATCATGAACTAAATGCACTGATTAACTGCCTTTGTGGCTTTGGATACTTTCATGATGAAGTTATGCATTCGTTTTAAGACATGGTAGAGTATTTGCAATTGAATTGACCTTTTTCTTTTTACCATTTAGGAACAAAGAGTGAAAAAACACATTGATAAGTTTACGGTTAATAGGAGGTTATTGAAGAATGGGATTCTTTGAACACACTTGCTTACAGAAGACTCTTGCAGCATGGAAGAATGATTGCCTGTCGCCTTTGAATCCGTTGGCTACTTTTAAGGTTTGGTTTCTCTGTTACAAGTTTGTGAGTGTCAATTGGCCGGTTGTTACATTCCCTCTACAAAAGCATTTGGAAGAACAGATTCCTAAAGAGGATCAAAGATTTTTTCTCTGTAGCCAGAAAGTGTACTTAAAAGGCACTCCAAATAGGCGCTTAGCCCATTCTGCATGAGTCGATTCAAGACGATGGCCAAATGGTGTATCTATGCGCCATCCTAAGGGATTTCAAATGGTCAATGACTTTCCCAAGTGATATATATGAAGACCTTAGGCCTATTTGAAGCTTTCGGTAGATTATTAGAGCAGTTTTTTGGTTGATACAAGTTGTACACGTAGTGTTTTGTGCGTGTTTTACAACGTTTAATTGATATGGATGGGAAGAGCAACCACATCTTCAGGAACGCATCCACAACTTTTTTCATGGATTCTATTCTTTAAATGATTATTTTGTTGGCTTAACTTATGTTCACCTTTACCACTTAATAGTCTCATGATCCTGAACTTAGAGAGCATTGATGTGGTCTCTTTGATGGGATGATTTGGATCTGTGGTATATTTTGTAACATTTCGTATCATCAATAAAATACCTGTTATCTATTGAAATTCAATTTACTGTTTCTCGCGTGTGTTGCATTTGTATGGTTCATCCATCTTTTTGGTGAATCATACTGCGAATTCAAATATTAAAGTGAATGAGGAAATCTCAACATTTCTTGAAGTTGTATGACAATTAAAAAAAAATGTGAAAAAGCTTCAAAATTCATGAAATTTCAACAATGGATGGAGCATGTTTGTTGTGATTTCTGTAGTAAAACATAGAGAAAACAAGAAAGGGAAAGAAAATAATTTTTACTTTTAAATTTTGTTGAATTGTATCATATTGAATGTTGTAATTTTAATCTTAAACTACTTAAAAGAGATGTTTAGATGTGATTAGAAAAACGTTAGAAAAATAAAGATAGAAATGCAATCAATCAAAACATTCTAGATGTAATTTTAATCTTAAACTACTTAATAAACTTTAAAAGATGTTTAGATGTGATTAGAAAAGTGTTTAGAAAAATAAAGATAGCAATGCAATTTTAATCATCGAATTATTAGTGTATGATTTCAACTTATTACTTTTTATGCTTAGCTCAATTGATTAGAAAAACTAACCAATTGTCTTAAATATCAACTTAGCCAATATAATTAGATGAGGAGCATCTTGATCAAGTTAACTAATCGCATTACTCTTTAGGAATTACGCTAGGATAAATTTCTAATAGGAAAAGTCTAATTAGAAATTTAATATGGTTTTTCCTAAGTCAATAGAACAATGCTCTTTGTTGTTAACCACAAATCACAAGAATATCTAACTTATTGCTTATTGGTATGTCACCTTTTATACATTAATCTAAAGCATGGAATTGCACAATGAAGCATTGGTTGTCAATCAATAACAAGAAATTGTAATTCATAATAATCAATAAATCAAGAGTAATATCAATTATAGTATCAAAATACTTTAAAAAAAAAAATACAATGGGTTCCTCCAAAATTCTAAAAACTAGATAGAACAAAGATCTTATCTTCCCATGATGGTGGACAAGATAGAGACCCACATCCTTTTTGCTTGATTATAGAGATAAGAGATGAAAGAAAACCTAAAAAAAAATAATGTTGTAGATGGATAGAAGGCAAAAAATGAAGAAAAAAATGGGTCATTTGCTCAAAACGACCCGCTAAATCAAAAGATGTGATTTAAAAACCAAAGCTATCAATTTATATATGCATGATGGTGGTGTAGTGCTATAGGACAACATCCCAATGCTATTTAAAAAAAAACAGACTTTGCACTCTTTTTAGTGGCAATTTTGTAATTCGTTAGACTTTGAATTGGTCTATTTTATCTTCATTTTCTTCAAAGGTTCGATTCTACCTCTTTAATGCTCGAAGCCTATAAAATGATCAAATAAACACATAAAATATAAAAACAATCTCAAATTAAGCCAAGTAAGCCCATAAAATGATCAAATAAATACACAATAAGAACAATATCAAATTAAGCAGAGTTAGGGAGTACATTTTCACTTCTACCACTTTTGTATTGGTAATGGATTGTGATGCAATATATCATTGGGTTGAAAGACTTGATTGATTAATAAACTTTTTAAAAGTGAATAATTTAACTTCTATTTTTCTTTTCAAATGTGGTCAAGGACAAAAAAAAAAAAAATCAAACGTTGAATTGAAAAGGGATAAACACAACGCATAATTGGATGGAAGAAGATTTTAAGAAGAACATAACGTCGAGAAGCTCTAAATGTGCTCATGTGAACATTCCATAGAAGAGACCTTCAACCACTTTGAACAACCCATAAAAATCTCTAAAATTTCTTACATAAATACTATTAACATGTGTAATCTTAATTTTATAATAATTTAGTATCCGAACAATTGTAGGTAAATCAAATTTAAATCTCGAGTCTACCTCTATTAAATAAAGTTAATCAACCTAAAAATGAAAATCTTACTAAAAACCAATTTCATACTTTAGAAATATTATTTTATAATTGAACCCCGTTTTGTGTATGAAATTGAAATTCTAACAAATTAAAAAGAAAATGATAATATATCTTTTTCTTTTGTTGAGAAGTAACCGTTACTTCCAAGAAAGAAAAAAGCAATTAATTTGCAATATGTATTTATTTAATAAGATAAAAACATTATCATTATGTTCAATTTTGGTGAAAAGGAAGAATATAAGCCATTCATTTTTTAAGCGCATACCTCCAAAACCCCCAAATTCTTGCGCTCTTTCTAGAACCCTCTACTCCATCTCCATAAACCCTTACCCCAACCCTAAACAAGGGTTTACTGGAATTCACCTTCTCCTTAACTCTTATCTCTTCTTCACACGCCTTCATGGCTCCAGCTCTCGCCAGAACTTTATCCACTCTTGCTCTTTCTTCACTCCCTCTACCAAGCGGTGGTACTCGCTTGAGCTTGACAACTGCTTTTCTGCCTCAAAATGGCTTCAGAAAGGGCGTTTCTTGTGCTGGGTTGAAGTGGAAAATTGAGAAGAAGAGTAATCGGATTGCTGTTAGGTGTGAGGCGGCTGTTGCTGAGAAAGAAGCTGCTGAGTCTCCTGGTGAGAAGTTTGAGTACCAAGCCGAGGTGGGTCTTTGTTTCTGTCGACGGAAAATGGAGAGGACTTGGGAAATGGTGTTAAAAGATTTGATTTTCTTTTTATGGGTTTTGAATTTCTTGACTTGGTATTTCTTGAAACATCAATTTCCTAATATGTGTCTGGTTTTTGTGGTGGCATTATCAAGCTTATGGTATGTTTAGTCATGGGTTTTCGTGTACTGATAATGTGAAACGTATTAAATGATTGCAGGTTAGTCGTCTTCTGGATTTGATTGTTCACAGCCTTTATAGCCACAAGGAGGTGTTTCTTCGAGAGCTAGTGAGGTAATGAATTTCGATATGTACTGATTCTGAAATTTAATTCATTTCTTTCTCTGTGGCGAAAAAGAAGGGTCTTCCAACCTTCTGGTTTTATCCTGTAATTTTTTTTTTTTTTTTTACTTTAAAATTTATATAGGATTATCTTTAAGGAAGCAAGAAAATGTCCATGCATTGGAGTGGATTTCCATGACTGTGGTTTAATTTATTTTTTAATCTTTATATTAATTTTGTTTTCTTTAATAATTCTCTAGTAACGCGAGTGACGCTTTAGACAAGCTAAGATTCTTGAGCGTAACGGAGCCCTCCCTACTTGGAGATGCTGGGGACCTTGAAATACGTATTAAACCTGATGCAGATAGTGGTACTATCACCATAACGTATGAACATTTTCTTAGATCTTTCACAGTTCTACATTTCGTTGCGACTGAATTTAGTTGTATTAAAATTGGGCTTTTGTGTTTTCAGGGATACTGGTATTGGAATGACTAAAGAGGAGCTCATTGACTGTCTTGGAACTATTGCTCAGAGTGGGACTTCAAGATTCTTGAAAGCCCTGAAGGTTTTCTCCTCCCTCCATTTATACTTATTTCCTCATGATATTTTGCACATCTTAAGTTCCTCTGGGGTTTCTATGCTCTCTTCCATTTATACTCATTTCATTATGATATTTTGCGCATCTCAAGTTCATTCGGGGTTTCTATGGTCAATGAAGGTGAAGTTAAATGTTTAAACATAACCACTCTTTCAGGAAAATAAGGAGGCTGGAGCAGATAACAGCTTGATTGGTCAGTTTGGTGTTGGGTTCTATTCAGCCTTCCTTGTTGCTGAAAAGGTAGAGTTACATTTTGCGTTGACAAAATAACTAATTCCCAACTGAAACAAGCTTGATTCTAATTTTTTTTCTGCTAAGTGTCTCATTTTGCCTATCTTCTGCTATTACGTGATCCTGTCCAAACAGGTTGTTGTATCCACTAAGAGTCCAAAATCAGACAAACAATATGTCTGGGAAGCAGAAGCTGACAGTAGTTCATATGTTATTAGGGAAGAAACTGATCCTGAAAAACTTCTACAGCGGGGAACACAGATCACCCTCTACTTAAGGGTATGCAATCTTCTTTATCTCTTCTATCACACCACATTTGGGAAGTCTTCTCATGGTTTTTTTGGAACTGCTAAGAAACTCTGAATTTTTATGAGTGATTGGTAGAACGCAATTTAGATGAATACGATAATTGCTGCAATATTGCTATACTTACTTTGTTCAAGTTGCATAAATCTTTATTATTCCCTGTTATAAATGGGATCCCTTTTTGTATCTTTAAGATCAATTCATTGAATTAACGAAATTGTTTCTTTAAAAAAATAAAAAAGAAACCATGTTAAGGAGGAAAAGTAACAGTGTTTTTGTTTGTTTTTTTTTTAATAAGTAATTAATGTTTTTATTTTAAATTTTTTAAAAAACTATTGTATAGACAGTTGATTAGGCATTCATGGTTCACATTGTTTTAGTGACCAGGTGATGACTGATGTGTGATGCCATTAAATAACCATCTCGATGCTATTCAATCATTTTATAGTCTTATTCTCATTTTGCAGGAAGATGACAAGTATGAATTCTCTGATCCGACTAGAATTCAAGGTTTGGTCAAGAATTATTCACAGTTCGTTTCCTTCCCCATCTACACATGGCAAGAGAAATCAAGAACTGTTGAGGTATGAATACTATGCATTTACACTTGTTTTGTATGAACAGTCCATGTAATAGGTTTTGGGTATACCATACTCCGATTGTGGATATGCAAGGAAAATTGATTGGGTGTTCTGTTTTTTTATTAAATGAGTTTAACCTTTCAGATTTCTACTTCCTCAAAAGTTTTATACAAAATTATTTTATAATCCTCTAATTTCGGTTATTTATTCTACTTTTGAGGCATTCTTTGAGTTTTTTTGTAGTCTATACTTTCTTGATGTGATTATCATTTAGGATAAACTGGCTTGTGTATCACTTTTAATTATCATGATATCTATTACAATTTATACTGAATGGAGCTCTGGGCAGGTGGAAGAAGAAGAAGAACCAAAAGAAGGTGAAGAACCAAAACCAGAGGTAACAAAATCTTAGTCTGGAGGTTTGTCCTATTCTCCGAGATCAAAGTACTTAATGGGTTTCTTGTTTTTCAGGGTGAGAAGAAAAAGAAGACAAAAACTGAGAAGTATTGGGACTGGGAATTGGCTAATGAAACAAAGCCAATCTGGGTTAGTTGAAGAGATATCTACGTTAGATGGTTCTAAAGAAATGACTATTGTTTCTGTAATTGTTATATATTTTGTTGCAACTATGCATCTTTTTAATCCCTTATTCTGTTGATTTGCTTATGCAGATGCGGAGCCCAAAAGAAGTTGAGAGGAGTGAGTACAATGAATTTTATGGGAAGGCATTTAATGAGTTTTTAGACCCACTTGCGTATACTCACTTCACCACGGAGGTATAGTCAGTTCTTTGGTTTAATTAATATAGTAATATACTTTGTTAAAGGAGTACTAATTTCATTTCTACCTCTGCAGGGCGAAGTGGAATTCAGGAGCGTTCTTTATATTCCTGGAATGGGACCTTTGAATAATGAGGATGTTGTGAATCCTAAAACAAAGAATATTCGCTTGTATGTTAAGCGTGTCTTCATCTCTGATGATTTTGATGGTGAGCTGGTGAGTATATTTATCGTACATATGAGGCGTTTATGTCAGACTCATCTGATTTTGAAACAATTCTAAACCTCAATCTTTTGGATTTCAACTTCTCATTTTAATCCATATAGAATCCAGTAACATATAAAATAATTTTACAGAGCAACTAAACTTCTGGCTTTTTTCTACAATCTGTGGACAGTTAACGCGAATTTCTCATGCAGCACAATTATATCTTAACTTGAGCTTCTTTGAACGGTGGAACTATATCTTACATATGCTTTGCAGTTTCCTCGATATTTGAGCTTTGTTAAAGGTGTGGTTGATTCTGACGACCTTCCCTTAAATGTTTCTCGAGAAATTCTCCAAGAAAGCCGAATTGTAAGTTTTTCTGAACATAAATGTTAGTTTCTTGTGAAAGGCTGACATAGATGTTGTAATAAGCCAATGATATTTTCTCTTACATCCTCTCTGGTTTTCCATTCATTCCTAGAAGCCTGAAACCCCAAGATCCATCTGTTTTAACATTTTTGTTTTACATTTCAATGCTGTTCCATAGGTATAAACATAATATATAATTTGTTGTAATAAGCCATGGAAGATTCATGATATGCAAGAGAGGAACAGGGTATGATGTGTGTGAATGCACTTGCCAATTCTCACAAACTCACTTATCTGCACTAGCCATGTGGCCTTTTCCTTATTTAGCTAGTGGGTCCTACAAATGTGGCATAACATTCGTCCTTCACTCTATAATAATGGCATTGAGAAAATTTGTAAGATATTAATGTTCTTAATAGTTGGCACTAGGAATTGAACTCATTAAACTTTGGGTTTTAAAACATTATCAATCAACTGTGTGATTTTGTTTTCATTTTGATTGCTGATCAATTTTACGGTCAACTTGTTTCCTATTATTTGATATGGTTGATGATTCTGCTCCTATAACACATTTTCCAGGTGAGAATTATGAGGAAGAGACTTGTCAGAAAAACATTTGACATGATTCAAGACCTCTCTGAAAGTGAAAATAAAGAGGTTTGTAGCTTTAATGCCAAATCTGGTTTATGTTAAATATTTTTGTACTGTGTAATCTGGAAAAAGAAAATTTCATCTTCAGGATTACAAGAAATTCTGGGAGAATTTTGGCCGGTTCTTAAAATTGGGATGCATTGAGGATACTGGAAATCACAAGCGCATCACACCATTATTGCGGTTTTACACCTCCAAAAGTGAAGAGGAGCTGAAGAGCTTGGATGACTATGTAGAGAACATGGGTGAGAATCAGAAAGCAATTTACTACTTAGCAACTGACAGCTTAAAGAGTGCTAAGAGTGCTCCATTCTTGGAGAAGTTGCTTCAAAAAGATATTGAGGTAAACTTTTTGCCGAACTGCTTTTATGCTGTGAAACTCTCACAAAGCAACGGTATTAGTTATAATAGGTAATTGTCAGTGGTGCAATTGTGCTAACTATTTTCTACGTTGATAAACTTTCTCATATAAGAAATAACTAATTCTAAGTTTGAGTTAAAGAGAATGCATCGATAATAAATGTTGTTTGTCTTTGACCAACCATATTCTAGATTTAATGTTGGGTTGTTTTTGTTTTATTAGGTTCTTTACTTGATTGAACCTATCGATGAAGTTGCTATCCAGAACTTACAGACATACAAAGAGAAAAAATTTGTTGATATTAGCAAGGAAGATTTAGAGCTGGGTTTGTTTTTTTTTCCCTATTATTTGGTTTTGAAATTAGCTGACCAGTAGAGGATTTTATTCTCTTCCAGTGAAAAAGCAGGAGTTTTTCCTCTGAGATTTACTAATAATTGCGTTCTTGTACCAGGCGATGAGGACGAAGTTCAAGAAAGAGAAACTAAGCAAGATTTCCAAGTCCTTTGTGACTGGATTAAGCAACAACTAGGTGACAAGGTCGCAAAAGTTCAAATCTCAAAGCGCTTAAGCTCTTCTCCATGTGTCCTAGTTTCTGGCAAGTTTGGATGGTCTGCAAATATGGAAAGGTTAGTTTTTATATCTAATCTAGATGTGGACGGATGAGTTTCCTTCTTACAGATGAAAATATCAAGTATACCCTTATTCTAATTTGGCTTCTTCCTTTCCTGGTGACATTGTAATGAACAGTCATTGTGCACCAATAGTCTTTCAGATTTATCTTTTAACTATTTGATCATATAATTAAACAAGCCCATAAACTCCTTACCAAATTGTATCTTTAAACATTCTCCAACCAGTTGAACGCCTTAATTTTTTACTTGAAACAAAATTTGTGGATTTCACTTGTGACAATGTTTATTGAAATTTTCCTTCTCGCTTCAGGTTGATGAAGGCACAGGCCCTTGGAGATACTTCAAGTTTGGAGTTCATGAGAGGAAGGAGAATTTTGGAGATTAATCCTGACCATCCAATCATCAAGGATCTAAATGTAAAACTTCTAAATGATCTTGATATGTTGAGTGGAAATAGACATTTGTTAGTCTAAACTAGTGGATCTTCATTTTTTTCAATCAGTTGATATGACATCGGGTTTATATGTTTTTTCGCTCCCCCTAAAATCAAGCCAATTTTTTTTCAAAGTTTGCTACACAAACCGAATATGTTGCAACATCTGGAAATTGACTGCTTGCTTGTTTTATGGGATGCTCTTACTCATTTACTGATAGATTAGGTGGCTTGAGTAAGGATTTTATTACCGTCAAAAACTATAATGATATTTTTTTATACCGTTAGAAGTGTATTCACTCATAGTGTTGCTTTATAGGCTGCTTGCAAAAATTCACCAGATAGCAGCGACGCTACGAGAGCAGTTGATCTTCTATACGAGACTGCATTGATAGCCAGTGGATTCTCTGTAAGGAAAAATTCAATTAGATCGATGATTTTCAAGACTTCATGAATTTGATTGATGTCTTACTGTTTTGTCATTGCTTATCCAAATGCAGCCCGATAGCCCAGCTGAGTTAGGTAACAAAATATACGAGATGATGGCGATGGCTCTAGGAGGTAGATGGGGTAGATTGGAAGACGCTGCTGATGCTGAAGATGCTGCTGAGTCTGACAGCGCTGAAGCACCAGAAGTGCAAGTAATTGAGCCCTCAGAAGTGAGGGCGGAGGACGATCCATGGCAGGATTAGGATTGAGTGAACCTTGGCTAGATTTTAGAAGCTTTTTGACAACCATGTTGGAAGAGGGAAATGTGGTGTATGGAGAGCAGTTTGGGGGATTCATTTTACTGGGCAAAGTTATAATCGATAGATATTTTGGAATGTATGATTTGACTAGATTTTGATGATTCAATTAATCCCTAGGCAGTGGGAATAAAAATGCAAACGATCCACAATTCTTAAATATAGTGCAATTATAATCTTACGGTTGCAATTGATTCAGACTCAACGTATCTTGTAAAGTCAGTTTGAATTGGATAGAGACAAGAATGAAGAAACATATTAGAAGACTAGAGTTCACATACAAAGTGCTAGATCTTAAATTTTAATGGGGAAGTGCAAAACAAGGGCACAATTTAGATGATATCTCATTATCAAAATATAAATAATCTGATTTCTTTCATAATCTTGTTGAAGATAGCAGCCTCTTTTCTGATCCATTACAATATTTTCTGTTTTGTGCAGCAAGTCTTTGCCTTTGTATTATTCTCAACACTTGCATTGAAACACAGGAAAATGTGTTAACCGTTCTGGGTTCTCATCCCTACATACATCTTCATGCCACGACTTCAGTCTGACTTCTCATCCTTTTCTATGTTTACAAGCTTGTTGGCAAAATCCGCCTGTCGGACTTGGAAGAAATGAAAGTTGCATTATTCCCTATAGGATGCGCACATGCTAACTTACCCTATACAACTTTGAATCATGTAAAGGCAAAAGCAAAGTTAGAGTTCTGCTCTGGTGTTGCATTGTGGATTAGAACCTGTGAAAGTCAGATGTAGCCAATTGAAGGATTAACTTTCAACATTTAGATTTGTCAATTGTTTTAAAGGAAAAGAGTTTTGGGTGAACTTATAAATAGTACCATCAACATCTTGACCACTGGAGGGTGCGGAGACATCAAAGTTCATTGGAACAACATTGTGGAGTTCATTCTCCCATCGGTTTGGCAGCTGCAAAAGCCATATGTATGTTTTCAGAGCAAGAACAGGAAGAACAAAAGTATTTTGTCGTATTGAAGAGTTTTCATGTTAAAATCAATTTCTGAGTTCCAAAATTCATAGGCAAGTCAATCTGAATTAGGCACACAAAAACTTCACGTTTAACCAAAACCAACTCAAAATATGGTTTGAGCATTTTTGAAAGAGATTGAGTAGGAGTACAATCAAAGTAATTCAGCTCGGGATGCTTGAAGAAAACCTGAACAGGCTCCTTGAATCCACCAACAAGTGATGTCAGCTGGGAATTAATTGTTCTTCGTAGCAGGTCCGGAGAGCTCCCCATTGTAGGAAGACAAGGCGGAATAAGTCCATGGTGAGACGAATGTTGAGGGAGGTAAGGCACGGGCATATCAGGAGGAAAACCAAACAGGGATGGACCAGCCTTGGATTGAATGAGCTGTGCACAGAAAGAGAGAAATAATAATAACTCCAAATAGGAAAAGTAAAAAATGTTTCATGCATCACTAGATTCCAGTAGTTAGCTTACTTCTTTTGTGAGGAGCTCTTCGATGTTAAAATCAAGCCTGGGATTAACTGTTGCAAGTTTCATTGACAAAAACTGCATAAGACAGGTCAAGATATAATTTAACACATGCTAAAGCAAATCCAGAATATTGTGGGAATTAGAATATACAAAATAGACCAAATAAGATTGGTGAATACATTAATTGAGTTAGAAACTTATGCTGAGCTGAGTGCTTCATAAAGAACCTATTGAAAATCTAGTTCATTGAAAGGGAAGCATGGTTTCTTTTACCATTACCTCAACTTGTCGTTGCAGCGACTGTACATAGTTAATGATTTCATCAAGCATTACAGCTTTTCCGGTGACCTGCGACGGCAGTAGATTTTCAGGACATAGAGACAAGTGCACGAAATGAATGGTTCATGAATTAGACTCACAAACCTTACTACACCCAGGCACAAGGTCCTGAAGGAGCCTCATTCTTTCACTTATCTTTTCTCTTCTAACCTGTGAAGGCAGTTCATTATTTACACAAAGTCCCTTTCCCTATATTAAACTTGTTTTTACTGAACTTGAAAAAAAGGTGAAATGTAGATCTTAACCCTTTCAGCAAGACTATGGCTGTTGGTTGCCTGTCCTCTTCGAGCTCTAACATGAATGTATTCTTCTTTGGGAGCATCTGATGGTTGAGAATCTTGTTTTCCTTGCTTCCCAGCAGGCTTGCTAGTAGTAGAACTTGGGTTTTGGCCTCCCTTCTGCTGATTAAATGCTCCGTTCTTTGCAGTTTCATTGATTTGTTGCGGAGCTTCTTTAACTTGTCCAAGTCCCACATTCTAACCAATTCAAATATTAAAGTCTTAAGAAATAAAAGATAACCTCACACCTCAATTTCACAACACAAGAGAAAAGACATTCTAATAGTTTACCTGCTCACCCCTTTTCCTTTTCTTAAAGCATAGTCCTTCTGTAGATGGTTCTGTCATGGTACCTCCCATCGTGCATTGCTCATCTTGACCACCGCTGAACCCAGCTTCATCAGAATCATTGCCAGACTCACCAACACAACCCTGTTTAGCCCGGTCTTGAGACATTTCACTGTCTTTCTCATTCTTAGGTGGACTCTTTTCTTTAGCCTCAAGTTCCATGGGCAAAGATACATCTTTGGAGGCTCCATTTCTTGAAATAACTTCTTGCCTTCCAAATCCACCCCCAGAATGAATGCCTATAGCGTCTGAAATGCCGAATGGACCTGCAGGCGGAGCTCCAAAAACTCCGTTATTGAAGCAGGAGAACCTTGCTGCACGTTCTATGAATGCTGAATCAGCTGGAAGTTGAGACAAATTAGGTGGAAATATTCCAGGAACGTTTCCTGAAAAAACTCCTTTCATCCATGGATTTTGTTGGTTCCAATCCATACCCAGTGTTCTAGTATCACCATTTGATCTCAAAGAATTCAGATCCTCTCCATCAACTAAAGTCGTATTAGAAGCAACTATGCTGTTTTGTTCATTGAAAGTGGTGCAGAACCCTGAATTTTGCGATTCCGTATGATGGTTCAAAAGCGCTGGAGTAAATAAGTTAGACATTGAAGTTGAAGGACAAGAAGGAACACCCAGATCCCCATTGCTAACAACAGAAGGATTCCCGGTCGAATCAAATCCCACTGACTCATTAGTAAGATTAGGAGCAGCAAATTGCCAGGCGGAGGAGATACTCATAGGATCACTCGTCCTATTCTCAACTTCAAATTCATCCTTCCCATTCATACTATCAGTAAAAGAAAATCTCCACTCACTCACTCACCTTCCCCCAATTTCTTTCCAACAATAAACAAGCATCTGCACAGAAAGTCAAAGTAGATTTCAAAATCATCCAATTCCCAGAGCCCAAAATGGCAAGTTACAACACAAGAGAAAACAAACAACACCACAATGGCAATAACACATTTCAAAACTGAAATACACAGAAAACGCCCCAATTTCAGAATGGTTTCAAAATAACTGATAGCCACACCATCAGAACAAGTCAAATTTTAGCAACAGTTCCCAAAAGAATCCATCCAAAAGAGGACAACCCCTTTCAACTATTGAACTAAAAAACGCAAAGAAGCACAAACCCATTAAAGGGTAATTCAAAATCAGCACTAAAAACAGGAAAAAATCACTCAATAGGTACAGTAACTTGAAAACCCTAGTCAGAGAAAGAAGAAAACCAGGTCGAAGCAGAGTTTAAAAAAATGACAAATGAAGATATACCCATTTCCAGATTCTTTCCTCTTTCCCCAAACTTTTAGTTGAAATTAGAGCTTGAATTTAGAGCCCCCACCTTCATTTTTCCCTCTGATGGCAGTCACCTCTGCAAAAACACTGCCACAAACAGGAACTCAGACAAAATGCAGAGCTGAACCCTGTAATTGAGAGAGAGAAAAAGAGGAAGAACAACAAAGAAGAAAGAGAGAGAGAATGAAAAAAAAATACTCAAAAACTCAAAAAGTGAAAAAGAAAGAGAAGAGGGTAAAATGGAATTTTGAAGAAAGAGTGAAAGGGAAAAAGAAAGAGTCAAGCAAAGGGAAGCTGAATTTATACCCACGCTTACATGAAAAAGAGTGTCCTTTGATGATTAACCACCGCCACTTCTACTGCAAAAAAAAAAAAAAATTAAAGGCAAAAGGCAAAGCAAAGCAAACCCCTTTTCTCTAATTAAACCTTTTCTTCACTCACAATTCCTTATCATCAACTTTAAGACTTCCTTCCCTCTCTAATTATTTACTGAAACCATACATAAATTAATACTTTCTTTTCTGTTTTAATTAATCTGCCATTGCTATTACTTTAAGCTTATAATTATTCCTGTGTTTGAGCTAGCAACTGACATTGCCAACTCTCATTTGGGATTTCTTCCTATTTTTTTAATGGGGTTCTTGAAAGAAGAGAGCTGTATATAAGATCTTTAATGGAGGAGTTTGTTTGGTCAAGAACTCAATACAAAAATCTTAACTCCTTTTCACACTTGATACTTCTTTTCTCATGTTTTTAGTTTCAAGGAACATTAAATAGTATAGGTATCTGGGTACCATGTTTGAGTTCATTTCCATTCAATTCTTCTTCTCTTTTTTTCTTTTTCTTTTTTTTGGGATCAAATCAAATTGGGCCAACCAATATCTATCTAACTTCATTAATGAATTTAACTGTGTTGTAATAGAGTGAAGAGACTATTCAAGAGCTATAATTTGTTGCAGGCCATTATTTTTTGGGAAAATAAATGTCAAAGAGTTCATAGTGTAAAGTTTTGTACAACAAGAATTTACTTGCATTCTTCTAGTTATCTCATTGATTTCAATGCTTCTTCAATTATTAGTATATCTTTATAAATCTTTGTAATTTAATATCTATTTGTCTTTTTTTTTTTTTAATTCAAATTTTGTAATGTAAGTAGGATAGAGTTTTGAACCCCACATACAAAAATATCACTTGAATTAAACTTTTAATAATAAATGGATTAAGTATGTTTTAAGTGAATATCTTTTTTCAAATTTGACAAAGAGATGAGTAGTTCCTTTAAAAACCTAAAAAAATTTAAGTAAACTATCAATTACTTACGTGCGATGTACGATATTTATAAATTTCATATTTTATCATTTCTTTGATAAAATTTAAAATATTGAAAATTCTTGTAAATAACAGGGATTAAAGCTTTTCATATATAGAACCATTTTGAAGTAACTTCTAGGAAAAGTGTTATATATATTTCATACAAACATATCTCAACAACTAGATGATGATATTTTAGGCATAGTTTCAATCACTTATATGAAAGCAAAACTACTGCATATTACTTCTCTCAATACGCACGTTGATTTGATTGAGTACATCCTATTAGAGTTCATGCATTCATGTGATTCTAAGTTTGATAAATAATAAAATATGAACTTTCAAAAAGAGGAACACATATAATTGAATATTGTAAATTAACATTAAAACTTTTCAAATACCGAAGAATTAGGAGGAAATAAAACAATTGAAACATTAAAGGGTAAAATGGGAATGAAGTAGAAAGGTAAGGGCAAAGTTGTGATGTAAAAAAGTCTCTTCCTTTAGCCCCTCATTAGATATCATAGTGTGTTGGTAAAAAACTATAGGCTACTTAGTAAAATTTTTAAATGTTGAATTTATTTTTTTGACTTGAAACAACTTAAAGCATGTGTCAAGCTTGTTAATATGCTTCCACTCCTACTACGATTAAGATTAAGAATTAGGGCAAACTTAATTTGCAAGTAATTATTTAACTAATTTTAGTTTTAGTTTATGTTAGTGGGTTTAATTTAGGTTGGTGCTTCTTTATTTGGTCTAATACCTCAATGAAAATAAATTATTTAAAGTTTGTTTTTTCTACAACTAGAACCCTTTGAGAAAACTTGATAAAATAGTTTTTGTTTTGTCCATTCCAATTAAGATCGACTATCAAGATTTAAAATTAAATTTATTTTTTCTAAAAATCTAAACTATCAAATTTGTTTTTTGACTTTTTTGGTGAATTATTGAAGAATGACCAATGCCAAAATTGTATATCTTTTTCAATCTTACTTATTCTTCCAAATTTAACATGTAAAAATTTATTTTGAAAATTTTATTTAGATAATTTGATGCGATCACTCAATTCCATTTAAAATTTTATTTGGATAATTGATAAATCCATTTTACAACTTAATTGTAGAAATAAATGAGTTGGGTGTAAGATTTGGAACTTGGAGAAGAATTTAAAAGATATGATTTGAAAAAATTACAGACATTCTCCATGTTTGTCTTGGCCAAGATTTCCTCTAAAAATCCAACAAAATTGATAGTTTGGATGTAAGTTAAAAAAATTAATTTTTATTTGAATCATAATGGTTGATCTCTGCAATTTACCTCCAAGTGCGGGGTGGGATACATCTCCTTTTGAGGTACTATGTCATCATTGTTGGGTTTTATTTCATAAAATTCGTAGATAGTAAATATAATCAATTGATTGTTATTAATATAGTGTTATTGACTATTTGATTTAACTTTGTCTTAATAACCTAAATCTAATAAACTAACATCCTAAACTGTTTTATGAGTCTTGAACTACATGTAAAGATATACAGAGATCAATCAATGTTCGAGATGTTCGAGATATAAGCTTAAAGGTTTATAGTATAGAGATAAAGTTGGATACCTTATTTTTAAGTCACTTTTTATCTGATACAAACGCAATGATCAAACGAGTTTCTATAGGTGACACGCAGTGAGGATATCAGATTCAATGAGTTTACATAAGATCGGATCACGAAATAGTAACCACTAGATGTAATATCGGATGACCTAGGCAACTTAGTCTTAATCCAAAGTCTATTATGAACTACTGTTTGGGAGGAATTATCCTTTGATTTGTACATGAGTGTGTGGCCAAGTTTCTGACTCAATAAGCTTACCGTTTTGGCAACAAGATTGAGTGGAGAGTTGGAAACATAATCACACAAGATGAAATTTACTATTTTTCAACTTTAAAGTAAGTAAATGAATGTTTTTTGAAACTTGAATAAATGATCCTACTCTCTCTATGGCACAAGAGATGTTTATGTTTATTGATTGGACCATAAACATGTTGTTCATTAGATGAGCATTTGAGAACTAAGAAGTAACACATGGATAAAACGATAATTTGACTCGACTGGTGTTATAGACACTTGTGAATGACTAACTTGCTGTTATTGGAAATAGAAATATATTTACAATGAGAGAAGAGTTCAACTGTGAATCTTTAGTGGAGTGTACATACAATTAAAGAATATTGATTAATGTGGTTAATGATTTTAGCCAATTAATCTCATATCGTTACAACTTCTTATTTGTAGGTCCATTAGATCTTCTTTCTAGCTCATAAACATAAGCATAATATATCTTGGATATAATTTGAAATGTTCAAATTTACTCATGAAAATAATATAATGCATGGTGATGCATTATAATTTAAAATTTATATTTTAATTTAATTTATGAGATAAAAAAACATTTAAATAAGTTCAAATATTAATTTAATGTGAATTAAATTCATATTAAAACTATAGTTTAAAATTTAATACGTATAATATGATACACATCAAAATTATGGGTTATAAGAATAATTTATATGTGAATATGATTCAAATCTAAATTAAATAAATATAAGATATTTAATTGAGATATTTTTAAAAATAGCAAAATAAATTAAAATATTTACAAGGTATAGCAAAATTTTGGATTATATAACTGATAGTCTTCTTCTATCACTATAACATATCAATGACTATCAGTGATAGAATTTGCTATAGGTTATAAATATTTTGTAAAAAATTTACTATTTTTAAAAATTCTCTTATTTAATTTAGTAATTAATTAATTGAAGACTTAATTAATTGTTTAATTTAAGAGATTTTTTCAATAATAATAATAATAACATTTACTCTTAAAGAAAAGAACTATTAAAAGACAAAAATTCATCGCACTTAATTTTCTATGAAGTATAAATATTTTGTTCATTTTGCTATTTTGATCTCAATCTCGCTTCTCACTTCTCTATGTCACCTCTCTCTTCTATATCTCGTTTCTCTCTCATATATCTCTTTTCTTTTTCCTACATCTTATTTCTCTCTCCTCAATTTAAGATTACTCTTCCTTCTAAATCTTAATGTTCTCGTCATCTCAATCTCGCTTCTCTCTCCTATTTCTCGCTTCTCTTTCCTATATTTTGTTTCTCTCTTGTATATCTCGCTTTTGTCTCTTCAATTTACGATTATTCTTGATCTCAATCTTTTCTCCATTTCGATCTCATTTCTCTCCCACTTCTCTTCCCTCTTCCTCGAAGAAAAAACTTGGAAAAAGAAGAAAAGAACTGCACGTAGAAGAAAAGGAAAAAGAAAGGCTTGAAAGAAGAAGGCGGAAGAAGAGAAA
>CM046891.1:3619010-3734746 GCA_025688845.1 Cucumis hystrix | reverse complement strand
ATGATCAAACGAGTTTCTATAGGTGACACGCAGTGAGGATATCAGATTCAATGAGTTTACATAAGATCGGATCACGAAATAGTAACCACTAGATGTAATATCGGATGACCTAGGCAACTTAGTCTTAATCCAAAGTCTATTATGAACTACTGTTTGGGAGGAATTATCCTTTGATTTGTACATGAGTGTGTGGCCAAGTTTCTGACTCAATAAGCTTACCGTTTTGGCAACAAGATTGAGTGGAGAGTTGGAAACATAATCACACAAGATGAAATTTACTATTTTTCAACTTTAAAGTAAGTAAATGAATGTTTTTTGAAACTTGAATAAATGATCCTACTCTCTCTATGGCACAAGAGATGTTTATGTTTATTGATTGGACCATAAACATGTTGTTCATTAGATGAGCATTTGAGAACTAAGAAGTAACACATGGATAAAACGATAATTTGACTCGACTGGTGTTATAGACACTTGTGAATGACTAACTTGCTGTTATTGGAAATAGAAATATATTTACAATGAGAGAAGAGTTCAACTGTGAATCTTTAGTGGAGTGTACATACAATTAAAGAATATTGATTAATGTGGTTAATGATTTTAGCCAATTAATCTCATATCGTTACAACTTCTTATTTGTAGGTCCATTAGATCTTCTTTCTAGCTCATAAACATAAGCATAATATATCTTGGATATAATTTGAAATGTTCAAATTTACTCATGAAAATAATATAATGCATGGTGATGCATTATAATTTAAAATTTATATTTTAATTTAATTTATGAGATAAAAAAACATTTAAATAAGTTCAAATATTAATTTAATGTGAATTAAATTCATATTAAAACTATAGTTTAAAATTTAATACGTATAATATGATACACATCAAAATTATGGGTTATAAGAATAATTTATATGTGAATATGATTCAAATCTAAATTAAATAAATATAAGATATTTAATTGAGATATTTTTAAAAATAGCAAAATAAATTAAAATATTTACAAGGTATAGCAAAATTTTGGATTATATAACTGATAGTCTTCTTCTATCACTATAACATATCAATGACTATCAGTGATAGAATTTGCTATAGGTTATAAATATTTTGTAAAAAATTTACTATTTTTAAAAATTCTCTTATTTAATTTAGTAATTAATTAATTGAAGACTTAATTAATTGTTTAATTTAAGAGATTTTTTCAATAATAATAATAATAACATTTACTCTTAAAGAAAAGAACTATTAAAAGACAAAAATTCATCGCACTTAATTTTCTATGAAGTATAAATATTTTGTTCATTTTGCTATTTTGATCTCAATCTCGCTTCTCACTTCTCTATGTCACCTCTCTCTTCTATATCTCGTTTCTCTCTCATATATCTCTTTTCTTTTTCCTACATCTTATTTCTCTCTCCTCAATTTAAGATTACTCTTCCTTCTAAATCTTAATGTTCTCGTCATCTCAATCTCGCTTCTCTCTCCTATTTCTCGCTTCTCTTTCCTATATTTTGTTTCTCTCTTGTATATCTCGCTTTTGTCTCTTCAATTTACGATTATTCTTGATCTCAATCTTTTCTCCATTTCGATCTCATTTCTCTCCCACTTCTCTTCCCTCTTCCTCGAAGAAAAAACTTGGAAAAAGAAGAAAAGAACTGCACGTAGAAGAAAAGGAAAAAGAAAGGCTTGAAAGAAGAAGGCGGAATAAGAGAAAAAAAGAAAAAAAAAAAAAAAGACACCACGGGCAACGAAAGAAACGTGAAAAAATAAAAATATGGAAAACGAAGGAGGAGAAAGAAGAAGGCTAAAGGGGTTAATTAAAGCGGTAATTTCATGGGTGAATGATGTAAGCAAGAAGACATCTTTCTTTTCTTTTCAAAAGTGATGCCAAATGAAACTTGAACTCTTATTTTAGGTCATCTATGCAAATTTTTCGAGTTTTGGTAAGTGCAAGTTTCAAAGAGAGATATACTAAATTAGATTTAAATATTCATTCTTTTTATTGGGTGTAATAATCAAAAGGATAAATATGTAAAAAATCAAAGATGGGATAAATTTTTATTTCTCTAGATGTGGTGTTTGGCAAAGCTTTGTCATTCCAAATGTATGCAAATTAAAAAAAAGAAGATATTGATGACTTGTCACTTTTATTTGGGGGTTACGCACGTTGAATGAAAAATGTGTTAATGTTGAAGAAAATGATAAGGTAGACGAAGATACTTAAACTATTGTTTTTAGGTCTTCTCAATCTATAACACGATTAAGATATCTATCTAATTATAAGGTACAATTGAATAATTGTTCGTTTATTTCTTATTTTTAATGGGTAATGTTTGTGAGGATGAACCTCAGTCTTATAATGAAGTTAAAAACGTTATCAAATAGGCAAAGTAAAAAATCTGAACTCTAAACAAGAACCGCAGGAGCTTGTTACAAGGCCAACCAATGTTGAGTTAGTTACTAGTAAATGGATTTACAAGTTAAAAGAAAAAAGCATGATGGTATTGTTGAAATATTTATAATGTTTGTCTTGTAACTCAAGGTTTGTAACAACGGTATCACCTAGACTATGAAGTAATATTCAATCATGTTGTTAAAATGGTAACAATTCAAACTGTTATTTCATAAATTCTATATTCTAAAAATGGAAAATTATGACATTTACATGTATAGATTCTATACCTTCCGTTATGGAGGGTTGGATTGAAACTTTTTTATGGAAGAGTATGTGGTTTTGTTTCTAATAAATTTTCAATGCACGGTCTTTAAAAATTTTGTGGGTCTAGATCTTCGAATTATGTAGATTTAGGTTTATTTGTTATAACCACAATTTCACGATGAACAATGTTTCTACACTATGTTGATGATATGATCGTGATCATGACAAATGATGATGAAGTTAAAATTTATATTGTTCGGGATGCTTTGTTTATTTTTTAAAATTTTATTTAATTGATGGGCAACCATGTCATGCAGATGTTTGTCAAATTTGAGTAGATGCTTCTCAAACTTTTCTTTTCTTTCCTCTTTTTCTAATAAAAAGAATAATTAAATGCAGCTTAAAAAACTTGAAAGAGAGTATAATAATATAACAATATAATAGCATTTATTATATTATTATAATCCGTAATGTAACATATTTATATGTAGGATTGAAGGGGTAAATAAATTAATGAAACCTAAGATTTGTCAGAATACCCTAATCAACGGAATTTAAAATTCATACGGATCTACAACATTGATTCTCGATTCACCCCCAAATTATTGACTTCCCCAAATGTTTCTTTCTTTCTTTTCTTTTCTTTTTTCTTTTTCTTTTTTCATTTCTTACTAAGTTTTCACTAATGTTTAATTACAATTTAGTTACCATTTGATTATTTATTTTTAAAACTCAATTAATAAATATTTATTGTTCCTTTGAATTTCTTTTTCTTTTACCAATATTTTCAAAATTTAAGACAAGTTTTAAAAATTTAAAAATCGATTCTTCTAAAACTAGTTATTCTATTAGTTTAGATTTTTTTTTTTCAAATGGATTAAACTGTTTTCCTTGAGGAAAATGGGAATTATTATAAGAAATTAAGAATAAGTAAGATTTTTAGAAAACAAATGGGTTTTTGGTTTTTTGTTTTTATAATTATATGCTTGTTTTTTTTTTTCACTTTTTTACAATAATTTTCATTTTTATTGATTAAAAGGGTTAAATTATTAGTTTTAGATAATCGATATTAAATAAGAAGAAAAGCAACAACATACAAAATAGAGAATAACGAATGTTTTGGCCAAAAATAACATCCTAAACCTATTTTGGGCTAGAAGAGAAGGCTTAGTTCATGTCAGGGCCCAAACTAACGTGTTAGGGCTCTGTCAAATATCCCACATATGCTTTAGGACTCTCAAGAAGAATAGTAAATTATGAGTTGGAAAAATAGCATAAAAATAGCAAAACATAAAAATCTGAAAAATAAATAAATGAAACAATCTCTCAAATGCCCCTGTCCAATCCGAAAAATACAATTTTTCACCTAAAATCCAAATACCTGTAATTAAATAACATATGCTACGTACAATTAAAATCTATGAAAAAAATAATTTTCCCCCAAAAACATAACAATTAGAAAAATTGCCATTAATGGGAAGCTCTACCTAATGCCTGCAAAATTTCAAATCTCTACAAATGATCATTTTTTTTTTCTTGGACTTCGGCCGCTTATTTCCTTCTTTCATTCAAAACCCTAACGAAAGTTTGAAATCCATTTGAAACCATCTGTTCATCTTCTTAAAAGATTTCTTCGAAAGCACATCCGGGCATTCCGCGATTGTTCCAAATCTCTTCCTCTTCTTCGGCCGCTTTACTTTGTAGTGCTTTTGAAAGAATTTCGCACGCCTTTACTTCATATTTAGGTTATTTTGAACCGTCTTCTATTTCTATAGAAATTTTCGAACGAACTAGTAGTTTCTTCAGTTTTAATCAGATTCTTTGAGGCCATTATAGTTCTTTAGTTGCCCTCTTGATTCGAAATTCTTGTTTACACCCTGTTCGTTCTAGATGAAGAATGGCAAGCGAAGATTGTAGAAAACGAAGAATCGAGATCATCAATGAAAGAGACAAGTGAAAAAGTGAGCAATCCATGAATAATATGAAGAGACAAAAGAATACAGAAAAGGGGAAGAAGGTAAGTGTATATAAATTAGATACCTGCAACCTCTTAATCTTAATGTATTTTAGCTATACCTGTAACAATATTGTAAAATAGGTGAAATAAAAGAAAACAAAAGCAAAAGAGGACAAAAGAAGTAAAGAAAAAGCACCGATGAAGGAAGAAAAGGCTGAGGTACGTGTGATGTTGTACTGTATTTTATATGAGACGGGTATTTGAATTTTGCTGTATATAAGGTAATTGTGATTATGTTTTATTTTTGATGGAACAGTTTGAAAATAGTATAATACAATTACAGTGTATTTGTATTACGTTTTATATTGTGATTAACTATTGATTCTGATACATTGAGTTTCATAGTATATATATTTAGAATAAAAATACATTGTATTTATGTTAGTATGTTGAGCATTACACAATCAATTATAGGAATATAGATAATGATTTACTATAATTATAGTGTATTTGTAGATTCTGGAACATGCTGACTTATAAATTGTGTTTTATTGTGATGTATTTCATTTTTGTGATTGTCGTTAACCTAAAGATTACTACTCATCAATACAAGGAGTCGGTTTACTTGATGTACCATGAACGGAGGAACGAACCTTTGAAAATAATCCTTCAAACAAAAAGCAACATAATAGAGAAGATCAAAGAAAACCTTGGGAAAAGATTGACGGCTAGATTTAGGGGGGAGTATTCGACCACTTTCTGAAATTTTCACAACAAACCAGTCATCCCAACTACTGCTGCATCTCATTCAACGTATGCGCAAGCCCAAATCGACCATCCAACTACATTTCCAAATAGGGGGTAGGGTACTTAAATTTGAGCTGAGAAAATTTGCCTTAATTACATGCCTAAACTGCTAGGAAATATCATATGTTAATAAAGAGGATATAAAGGATAAAGGGTGGGGGCGGTTGAAAAAGGTTTATTTCAAGACCCTAAAATCAGCAACAAGGAATTATTTGAACATTATGTTCAATATAAGCACAAATGAAACAGATGACGATAGGATAAGAATGACCAAATTATACTTTCTAGAGAGCTTCCTACTCCCACGACAAGAATCCTTGAGTATAGAGTGGATCACGTTTTGATGATAGATGATGACAAGTTGTTTGATAGGTATTATTGGGGGAGGGTTGCTTTTGACCTCCTAATAGATTTCATGAATAGAGATGTAACTAGCAAAGGGCAAAAGGGATATCCACGGGAGGGTTCATTTTTTCGATCTTTGTTTTGGCTTACGAGGTAATCCCAACCTTGAGTATGCCACCAAACATCTTTGCAACAAGGATATCAAATGAAGTCTCCCGAATAATAAATTGGGCACCAGACACACAACCTAAATGGAGGGACCTACAACAGAAAGTCTTTGATTCGCCAATGGTATGCAACTCTTTTTACACCAGTTTTAATATTTATAAAAGAACTTATAGCTATAACATATTTTTTTCTTCTTGAAACAACTTGAACTATTTCTCATGCTTGCTACACCTGACGAAGTGAGCATACCATACTTTGTGCCGTTCCTTCAGGCAGAAAAAGAATTCTCAAAGAGGCAGAATAAAAGTTTACAAAGGGCCAACAAACTGACCGTGTAGCTCGCGTGTCGCTGAGTAGAGGCATGCCCTCTACAAGCTAGCTTGATGGACTAGCCAAGATTGTTGAGAAGATTAAACAAAGCAAGGAGATGATGGAAAAAAGTATAGAGGATATGATTGGATTCTTCAAGTCTGTGGAGGAGAAAATGGATAAAAAGTTTGAAAAACTGCATGACAAAGTAAACAACATTCTTGAAGACATCAAAAGAAAGCAACCTACTTCTTTAGGTGCCCATGAGACAAACTAATATATGGTAAGCATAAGATTTAAACTAAAAGTTACTTTTCTGATTATGTGTATATGTAATAAACTTTGAAAATACATTGTATTTGTGATTCAGAGAGCAAGGTCTTTTGAGAAGCACCTTGATAAGGTAGAGGAGGGCAAAGAAGAAGAGGACGAAGAAGAAAATGAAGTTGCAGACTTTAACATTTGGAAAAAAGGATGACCATGAAGATGGTGCAGGAAGGAGAGGCATGGTTGAAAGTGGGAACCAAGGTTTCGAAGGGCCAACTGGTGGACAAACGACATTGAAAAAACCAGAAACAATACCTCCCAACAATTGGCGAGATGAAGAGCAAACACTGTATAAGCTAATTTATAAAATAAATTATACTACATCCGATTGAAACTGTTTAGAACACATATTTGAAACTAAAATGTGTACATAACTGTAATAGGCCACAAAGGATGCCGATGAAGAAATAAACCATATGATTAGGTCAATTGATGAGAAGATTATATATATTGAAATAAACAAAAAGAAAGAAGACAAAATACAAATGGTATAATTAATTAAATCATATTTAATTAATATTTCATTCAAATCTTATTTGAATGACTATCTCTCCAATTTCTTATAGATTTATATTAACATAATTAAATCAAATTTAATTAAATAAAACTAAACTATTAATTAATTCTCCAATTAATTAATAGCTAAATTAAATATCTTATATTTAACTTAAATTAAATTTGAATCATATTCGTTTCTCTCATAACCGATAATTTTACTATGAATCCAATTCACATTAAATTAATATTTACACTCATTCAAATATTTTATCTCTCATAAATTAATTTTGAATCATATCTAAAATTAAATTTATATAATAAAGTTTGAGAAACTTTATATTATAATGTATCACTACACTAAACTAATTCCCAAAGTAAATTTGAACATTTCAAATTACAACCAATATAAATAAACCTCATTACCCTTTACGAGCTACGAATAGGACCTAATAAACCTATAGATCAGAAGCTACAACAATCTGAGATTAATTGACCAAACTCATTAACCACATTAATCAATATTCGTTAACTATGTGTACACTTCACTAAAGACTCACAGCTGAACTCTTTCCACTGTAGATATATTTCTATGTCCACGGATATAGACCAATAACAATAGTTAGTCATTCACGAGTGTTCGTAACACCAGCTGGGTCAAATTATCGTTTTACCCCTAGGTTACCTCTAATCCTTAAATGCCAGTTCTTCTATAATGAACAACTTGTTTATGGTCCTACCAATAAACAGAAACCCATCTTGTGCCATAAAGAGGGTAAGGCCCTTTGTTCAAGACCTAAAGACACCATTTAAGGGAACACTCATCTACTTACCCTAAAGTGGGAAATGAGTTAATTCCATCTTGAGTAATTATGTTCCTAGTTCCCCACTCGGTCTTGTCCCCAAAATGTTATTAAGTCGGTGATCTGGCCACTCTCACCCATGCAAATCAAAGAAAAATCACTCACGAACAGGAGTTCATAATACACTCAGGATTAAGACTAAATTACCTAGGTCATCCTAATGAAATAGAAACCTAACTAGTTAAAGGAGTTACATTTAGTGGTTACTATTTCGCGATCCAGTCTTATGCAAACTCATTGCATAGGATACCCTCACTCGCATGTCAACTACACGAATGCGTTGAATCATTGCATTTGTATCAAATACAAGTGAGTTGTATCCATAGTGTTACCAGGATAAGGTACCCAGTCTTATCCCTATACTATAAACCCTGTAAGCTGATCTCGAACATTGATCATTGTATGTCTCTACATACTATTCAAGACTCATAAAACAGCTTAGGATGTTAGTTTATTGGATTTGGGTTATTAAGACAAAACTAATAATATAATCAATAACAATTATTACAATAATAACACTTTATTAACAACGGTCAATGGATTATATTTACAACCTATGAGTTTTAGGACATACATTCCAACACTAACTACAAAATGGGGCGCATCCATAGTGTCCCCAAGATAAGGCATTGAACCTTATTCGTATACTATAAACCATTTAGGCTATATATTTGAACTTGATTCACATTTATGACTCTACATAAAGTTCAAGTTTACTCAAAATTAGTCCGTAATCTTAGTTTATTGGCTTTAAGATTATAGTATCAATAACGACTTTATTAAATAGAATATGATTACAAACAACGAGTTTTAGGACATAAATTCCAACTGAAGTTGGATCGCTTTCGACCAAGCAGAGCAAAGATGCCTGATTGTTCCTATTAGAAGTTGTATTTGACGACAAAATGTATGTTTGTGCCTAGTAGAAGTTAGATCGCATAAGGCAAAATGCCATTTCGGGTCTTGGAGGGCTTTTTTTCAAATTTTTGAACTTGGTAAGTGATGAGCTACGAACTTACACTTAAGCGTTATTGGGTCGTTTGAAAGCAAAGACGTGTTTTGAATACTTGTTAGGTTTGTTTGAAACTATGTTTGTTACACTGACACACTTGGCACATTTTGAGTCTTGTAGTGCTTTTTTCAACCTTTTTTTAAACTTTTTGGTAGGTTATGAATTATGAACTTACACTTAAGATTTGTTAGGTCGTTTTGATAATTCAAGTGATACATAGACACGTTTTGAACATGTTTTAGGTTGATTTGATACTAAGTTTGTTGCACTTACACACATGGTTGCCATTTTGGCTCTTGAAGTGCTTTTTTCACACTTTTTTAACTTTCATGTAGATTTGAGTTACAAACTTACATTCAAGACGTTTTAGGTCGTTTTTAAGGTTCAAGTGATACTTAGACACGTTTTCAACACTTTTTAGGATGGTTTTAAACTTAGTTTGTTGAACTTACACACTTTGTTGCCATTTTGGGTCTTGATATGCTTTTTTCACACTTTTTTAACTTTTTGCTAGGTAATGAGTAACGAACTTATACTTAAGCTTTGTTAGATCGTTTTTAAAATTCAAGTGATACTTAGACACCTTTTGAACACTTTTAAGGTTGGTTTAAGGCTAAGTTTATTGTACTTACACATTTGGTTGCCATTTTTTGGGTCTTGAAGTGATTTTTTCATAGTTTTTAACTTTTTGGTGCGTTAGGAGTTACGAACTTACATTTAAGCTTTGTGAGGTTGTTTTTTCGAATTTCAAGTGATACGTAGACACAATTGGAACACTTTTTAAGTTTGTTTAAGACTAAGTTTGTTGCACTTACATATGGTTGCCATTTTGGGTTTTCAGTGCTTTTTCCACTCTTTTTTAACATTTTAGTCAATAATGAGTTACGATCTTACACTTAAGCATTGTTAGGAGGTTTTAAACTCTTTTTATGTTAGTTTGAAACTAAGTTTGTTGCACCTACACACTTGGTTGACATGTTGGGTCTTAGAGTGCTTTTATCACACTTTTTGTAATTTTTATCGATTGTGATTTACGAACTTACACTTAAGCATTGTTCGGTCATTTTGAAAGCTTACACATGTTTTGAACTCTTTTTTGGTTGGTTTGATACAAAGTTTTTTGCATTTACACACTTGGTTGTCATTTTAGGTCTGAAGTGCTTTTTTAACACTTTTTGAATTGTTTGGTAGGTTATGAGTTACAAACTTACATTTAAGCATTGTTAGGTCGTTTTGAAAGTTCAAGTTTGAACACCTTTTTGGTTGGTTTAAGACTAAGTTTGTTGCATTTACGCACTAGATTGCCATTTGGATCTTAAATTGTTTGTTTCACACTTTTTAAACTTTTTGTTAGGTTATGAGTTACGGGCCTATACTTAAGCATTGTTAGATCGTTTTGAAATCTATGACTATATTCACTAGTAGAAGTCTATTAGTGATAGGAATTTATTAGTGATAAACCATATCATTGTGGTAGAAGTGTATCAACGATAGAGTCTACCATGAATGGATTTTAGTATATTTACAATTCTTTATAAATGTTGTTATACATTTAATTATTATCCTTAAAAGTGTTACTCAATGCTTACCTTTTAAAAAATTTAGTTAATCTATTTGATATCATATTGAATCCTATGTTTATATAAAACCAATGACTTTAAATTATATTTTTTTTCTCTTAGATCCAATAAATTTAAAACATTAATAAAAAGAACTTATACAATACATAGAAATGAATCTCAAAGTTGATACTAAAATAGTAATTTAACTATAATATAAGATAAACATTTTAGCTTTTATTTTGAAAATATATTTTTACCTCAATCATAAAATATTGAATGAGGTTCACATTGATAAAGAAAACTAACTAATCAATCACCATTTCTTAATCAATCACCTTGCGCATATTGCGCTCACTGTGACTCTCTATATCGCATGTTTTCATTCTAGGCGATGCTTTATAGGCCATGATCATAGTCATGTGAAATGCTCCACATGTACCTCTTCATTGCGTATTTTCTAAGTCCTCGTTGTATACAAGTTTTCCTACTACTTGTCCAAGTGCAGGCGAAATAGTAGGTTTACCTGGGTGATCCAGGGTCAAACACAGGGAATTTTTTTAGACGTTAGTTTTAGAATTCACCGTTCATTTAGGTGAGTTGAAAGAATTAAAGAATAACAAATATAAGAATCAGCTAATTATACAGCGAGAGTCTGGAAGGCGATGTGAAGAGAAAGGCATAATGTCCGTGAGATATCATATGAATAAGTAGAGAGACAGCCTTGACGCGATCTAACTTGCTAAGACACACTTGTGATTAAGGCATATACTTCTCTCGAATACATATATGCCACACATGACTGCTTTTCAGAGATCTATGAGACCAAATATGGCTAAGTGAGTTATATCTGGAAGAAACCCTTTATGCATCTTATAGTATTTCGTGATTAAGGATTGTTATCTCTTGGCAACCAATGTCCATACTTGCCCTCCTTCAGGATTCAAATGTTAGAAATATTTTCATGAGAGAGGCAAAGTTTCTCTTCATGTGTGCTAATTAAGTTCTAGCTACTTTTCCTCTCGGGTAGTTAGCAACTTATGTTGGTCAAGCAATCACAAAAGCACAAGTAACACGTTAAGAATTATAAGTGGCTCTTCTTATCATGAACTATCACCTACTCAAACCATTGATAACACGTTGCCTGGCAGAAGAGGAGAGATGAAAGATTGAACGACTATGTTTATATAAAATAATCAAAGAATGTGGGTTATACTTATGAACAATATGTACAATATGAGGTATAAAATATGAATGAAAACAACAAAATGGAAAGAAAAGAAAGTGGAATGCTATTACAAGTTAACAAATCAACAAAAATAATCTTTTTCTTCATCACGGCTACATACTCTCCAGGTTGCTCTCTCGAGCTCTCTCTCTATAAAATTTCTTTGGTCTATTCGGACCTTCTTGGCCTATTCAGGCCCCCCTTCTCTTGGTGAAGACGAAGTGCTTGTATAAACTACTTTTTTGTGGGAAACGTCTATTCTTCTAAGTATGTTAGCGTTGTTATCTGACCCTATGAAGTCACATCGTTCCAACTATCATTCATGTCTTCTTGTGAGCTTTCCTCGCTTGAGATCCATCGCATAGCCTTTGCGCGAGATGTCATGCATGAGCTGCTGATTTCTTATTTTCTCACTCCTTATGCGTTTTAACCTCATTATTCTAATAAAAAGGGCTATAGTAACGGTCATTTTTGTGTGTTATCATGAAGCATCCTTAGGTCGTTTTGAAGTCACATCGTTCCAACTATCATTCTTGTCTTCTTGTGAGCTTTTTTTGCTTAATGTCTTGGTTCCTCGACTGGGGTTGTAATTTCCAAGCAAGATCCATTGCATAGCCTTTGCTCGAGAGGTCATGTATAAGCTGCTCCTTTCTTCTTTTCCCACTTGTCCTGCGTTTATATGTGATAACCGCGTAAAACATAAATGACATTTATGTAAGCTGTGTTTCTAAATATTTATGCGTTTACAACATAAGTCATGCGTTCTGATCATGTCCTTATGTGTTTTAACCTTATTATTCTAATAAAAAGGGCTATAGTAACGGTCATTTTTGTGTGTTATCATTAAGCATCCTTAGGTCGTTTTGAAAGTTCAAGTGATACTTGGACACGTTTTGAAAACTTTTTAGGTCTTTTGAAACAAAGTTTGATGTATTTATGCACTTGGTTGACATTTTGGGTCTTGAAGTGCTTTTACAACACTTTTTGAACTTTTTGGTAGGTTATGAGTTACGAACTTACACTTAAGCATTGTTAGGACATTTTGAAAGTCCAAGTGATACATAAGCACGAACACTTTTTAGGTTGTTTCAGACTAATTTTGTTGCACTAACACACTTGGTTGACATTTTGGGTCTTGAAGTGCTTCTTTTCAAACTTTTTGAACTTTTTGAACTTTGTTGTAACTTATGAGTTACGAACTTACACTTAAGCGTTATTAGGTCGTTGGAAAGCTTAGACACAATTTGATTACTTTTTAGGTCTATTTGAAGCTAAGTTTGTTGCACTTACACACTTGGTTGCTATTTTGGGTTTTGAAGTTATTTTTTCACACTTTTTAAACTTTTTGGTAGGTTATGCGTTACGAACTTATAGTTAAGATTTGTTATGTCGTTTTGAAAGTTCAAGTGATTCTTAGACACGTTATGAACACTTTTTAGGTTTGTTTAAGACTAAGTTTGTTGCACTTACAAACTTGGTTGCGATTTTGGGTCATGAAGTACTTTTTTCACACTTTTTCAACGTTTTGGTAGGTTATGAGTTACTAACATACACTTACGCTTTGTTACATCATTTTTAAAGTTCAAGTGATACTTAGACACGGTTTGAACACTCTTTAGGTTGGTTTGAGACTAAGTTTGTTGCCCTTACATACTTTGTTGCCATTTCGGGTCTTGAAGTGCTTTTTTCATACTTTTTAAACTTTTTGAAAGGTTATGAGTTACGAACTTACACTTAAGCATTGTTAAGTTGTTTTAAACACTTGTTAGTTTGTTTGAAACTAAGTTTGTTGTACTTACACACTTGGTTGACATGCTGGGCCTTAAAGTGATTTTTCACACTTTTTTAAATTTTGGTATGTTGTGAGTTAAAACTTACACTTAAGCATTTTTTGGTCGTTTTGAAAGTTTAGACACGTTTTAATAAGTTTTTTGGTTGGTTTGAAACTAAGTTTGTTGCACTAACACACTTGGTTGGCAGTATAGGTCTTCAAGAGCTTTTTTCACACTTTTTGAAGTTTTTAGTAGGTTATAAGTTACAAACATACACGTAAGCATTGTTGAGTCATTTTGAAAGTTCAAGTGATACTTAGACACGTTTTG
Source organism: Cucumis hystrix (assembly GCA_025688845.1). Classification (NCBI taxonomy): domain Eukaryota; kingdom Viridiplantae; phylum Streptophyta; class Magnoliopsida; order Cucurbitales; family Cucurbitaceae; genus Cucumis; species Cucumis hystrix. The sequence continues at coordinate 3,720,912 of CM046891.1, read as the reverse complement.
AATACTTTTTATGTTTGTTTGAAACATAGTTTGTTTCACTTACATGCTTGATTTCCATTTTGGGTCTTGAATTGCTTTTTTCACACTTTTTTTAACTTTTTGGTAGGTTATGAGTTACGAACTTACACTTAAAATTTGTTTGGTCGTTTTGAAAGTTCAAGTGATAGTTAGACACGTTTTGAAATTTTTTTATGTTGTTTCAAACTAAGTTTGTTGCATGTACGCATTTACTTGTCATTTTGGGTCTGGAAGTGCTTTTATCACACTTTTTGAACTTTTTGGTAGGCTATGAGTTACGAACTTACACTAAGCATTGTTGGGTCGTTTTGAAAGTTCAAGTTGTATGTAGACATGTTTTGAACACTTTTTAGGCTATTTCAAACTAAGTTTGTTGCACTCACACACTTGGATGTCATTTTGGGTCTTGAAGTGCTTTTTTTTTCGCACTTTTTGAACTTTTTGGTAGGTTATGAATTAAGAACTTACACTTTAGCGTTATTAGGTGTTTTGAAAGCTTAGCCACGTTACGATTACTTTTTAGGTTTGTTTGAAGATAAGTTTGTTGCACTTACACACTTGGTTGCTATTTTTGGTTTTGAAGTGCTTTTTCACACTTTTTTTAACTTTTTGGTAGGCTATGCTTTACGGGCTTATAGTTAAAAAAAATTGTAGGTTGTTTTGAAAGTTTAAGTGATTCTTAAACACGTTATGAACACTTTTTAGGTTTGTTTGAGACTAAATTGGCTGCACTTACACAATTGGTTTCCATTTTAAGTCATGAAGTACTTTTTTCATTATTTTTAACTTTTTGGTAGGTTATAAGTTACGAACATACATTTAAGCTTTGTTAAGTCGTTTTCAAAGTTCAAGTGATACTTACACACGGTTTGAACAGTTTTTAGGTTAGTTTGAGACTAAGTTTGTTGCACTTACATACTCTATTGCCATTTTTAGTCTTGAAGTGTTTTTCACACTTTTTAAACTTTTTGGTAGGTTATGAGTTTCAAACTTATACTTAAGCATTGTTAGGTCGTTTTAATCACTTTTTAGCTTTGTTTGAACTAAGTTTGTTGCACTTACACACTTGGTTGACATGTTAGGTGTTGAAGTGCTTTTTTCACACTTTTTAGGTTTGTTCATAATTAAGTTTGTTGAACTTACACACTTGGTTACAATTTTGGGTCAATAAGTATTTTTTTACCCTTTTTGGCCAAAAATAACATCTTAAACCTATTTTAGGCCTAGAAGAGAGGGTTTAGTTCATGTTATGGCCTAAATCGACTTGTTAGGCCTCTGTTGAATATCCCACATATGCCTTAATTAGCTCAAAACATCACCATAAGTCTACAATGGGCCTACGGAAGATACTCGGCCTTAGCCAAGTTTGAGATCGACCTTACCCAAATGAAAAATAGGACATGTCTCTCGACCCATAAATTGTATGATTATCTTAAAGCAACTTTGAAATCCTATTGAAATCTAAGTTAAGCACATCTATATCTACATCATTATGGAGTCATGAGGGTAATTTGTAACGTAACCTTAAACTTTTTAGCTTCCATAGTTTTTCTATCTTTAGCTTAAGCATCCAATTACGTGTGGAAACACTACTAAAGTTTTGGTCCTTGGCGACACAAAAAACGCTGGTAGATCTTAAGAAACGCATGAGCAAAGCAACTATCGATTTTTTTTTTTTTTTTTTTGCATAGGAAGGAGAGTGGCTGAAAGCCCATCGTCTTTTCTTCTGCCCACACTTTTTGATGTTGGGTCAGCAAAAGTACCTTCGTAAGTAAACGCGTGGGAAAAAAATATTTTCTACCAATGCAATTGTCGTTGGTAGAAAAGACCTTTTGGCCATAAAATTTGTATTGGGGGTAAATATGACATTTCTACCCAAGATTTTGGCATGGGCAGAAACTCTTTCCAAACATGGTTCTTAAATAATGATTTGCCCATGTAACAACCTTCATAAGCTTAAATTGGATTTATACCCACACATGATACGTCGACAACTAGTGTAACAATAAGTTAATATGAATTAATTTTATATATATTTTTTAATTTTATGTAACACTACAAGAAGTTGGAGACAACCCGATGCATAGTTAGGCGTCGGGATAATAGACATCGTAAGAAGAAGCTTTCCCTAACGTAGAAAAACGGTGTCGGCATTGGGCATATATGCCAACGTCGACTTGAAGACGTCAACACGGCATAAGGCTTCCACAATGCCATGCACGACAACATCCCCGAAGTGTTTCATTTAAGTAATAATATAACTATTTCGCGACGCCATGCAAGTAGACGTAGGCGATGCCCCATCTACAACTGACGTGGAAGTCCATGGCATCGGAGAAAGGAGAAAACATTATTAAAATTCATATCAATTGCGATGTGTACGTGCATGGTGTCTGCAATTGATCTGTCTATAACAGCGTTGGCGTTGATCACGTCGACAAAGTTTGAACCTTTAAATATTTATGACAACCTTTCCTCGATGCCGAAAAGTGGAATGTCGCGATAGACCTACCTTTTACCGATGGAGGGGTTGACAATGTTGCAAGAAACGGTGACGTTTGAAAGAGTTTGAAAACTTTTTCACAATGCCATAAGTGACTACGTCAATATTACATGCAGAAAAACGACACACTCACTTATGGCGTCACAATTTAGGGGTTTGCACGATATTTTTGGGGTGTGTCAAAAGAACCCCTGTTGTTAAAGTTTTGTGTTCACAAAATGACAAAATAAAAAAGAGAAAGATGAAACGAGAGAGAAGTTTCTTCGTGCGTCTGTCGTGAGTCGTCCACCGTCGCCACAGTCCATTAAGTCGTTGCCCGCTGCCGTCGCCGCCTGCTGCACACTATCCTTCTATCTCGTCCACTTACTTCGTCGTATCTACTGGTAAAAATGTTGTATTTGGTTTTTCTTTGTTTCTAAATAAATATATATTAATATATTGTATATTGTAGATTAGGTTGTATGTATATTGTATATTTTATGTATAATTTGTAGATTGTATATTGTATGTGTAGATTGTATATTGTATGTATAGATTGTATATTGTATGTATGTTTGATATTAAATTTGATGCATGAATAAGTAAATGTTTTTAGAATTTATATTAAATTATATGTATAGATTGTATATTGAAAATGTTGAAAGTTTTTTTATTAAAATGTATATTGAATTTTTTAAGAATCAAATTATATGTATAATGGAATTTTGAAAATTATAATATGTTAGGGTTTAAATGTAATGAAATTGTGATAATAATTATTGAAATTGTGATTGTGCTTGTTATAGAGAGATTTAAATGTATTGAAATTGTTGAATTGATGAATTTGAATTCTTTTATATTGTTATTGTAACACCCCAAATCCTAAGGTATTTTTATTATTTAAATCAAATTTGCCTTGTTTTTTGGAAGTTTTCTTTTTATTAATTTTTGAGTGTTATGTTATTGCAATTAGTGGAAGAATAAATGTATTTTGTAAGAAAGAAAAGAAGTGATGGAGGAAAAAAGAGTTAGAAAAGTAATAATTATAATATATTGTTGTTGTTGTTATTAAGTATTTAAAAAAATGAAAAAAGAAAAATAATTTTTCCTTTCTTCTTCTTCGCGCGCGGTACCCCCTCCCCCCCTCTCATCTTTTCTTTCTTCTTCCCCTCTTCTCGTGCCCTAGCCAACCATCACCTCCGTTTCTCCCCTTGGCCGCGCCACTCGGAGCTCCACCTCACTCGGATTGCAGAAGCCGAACGCCGGCCATCAAGTTCGCAGTCGTTCTGCGCCGCAATCCTTCGTCTGCCAGCCGTTCTCCGCCGCCGCTTCGTCAGCCAGCAGTTCCACGCCTCCGTGTCTCTGCTTCACGTGTTGAGATTTCGTCTCCAGCAACTATCGAACGATCTGAAGTCGATCGTCCCTTCCAGCCGTGGGTCTTCTTTTCCAATTACGTAGATGTCGCAGTCGCCACGTCGTACAAATTGGAATCGGGTGAGTGCGATTTTCTGTCTTCCAGCCGTGGGTTCGACTTCTTTTCACTTGTCCTTCAGTTCTGTTTTCGACGCGCGTCAAATTCCATTGTATTAAGTGGCGATTTTCTACCTTGCCACAAGTATTGGGTTTTAGTGTAAGTTGTATTAGTGAAATTTATGATTTCTGCGTGTTAGTTTCGTTAAGGTGAAATATCAAATTAAACGTTTGGTTAACATTGTTCTTTGAAGGTGTCAATTGAGGACGGTGTTTGACTTCTTGGACTCACGAAAAATTCGTCTGGAGTTAATTTCCCTATTTAACTTAGGATTGGTGTTGGACTTTATTGATCAAGAAACTTAGGTAACCCCAAGGTAAGGGATTCTCTACTACTGGACTCACCTATAAAGTAGAATATGTTGACTATATGCTGCTCCTAAACTGAGAATGGATGTCAGATATGATAAATATATTTGAAGTAGACTTGAGATTGTATGTATGTTGTGTTTGACTGGAACTATATATATATATATACATATGGATGTTGAAATAACTGCAAATTGTAGATTTTGCCTATATAATATGTGGATGTGAACTTGTTTGGCTGTCGTATGGACTGGGTGTAAGCTATACCAAGTATGGCTGTGTGCTAGTGAACTGAGGGGATGTTATAATTTCTTAGTTTGTTTAATTGACGTGTTGATATGTTACTGACTGACCTTGGGCTAAAATGCAACAAGTTGACTGTTAGGGTGTTAAGTGAGGAGATTATGTGTTGAGATAATTTGACTGTATTATGATTGACTGATAAGATGTTTAGAATGGACTGAGGGGAAGATTGTTAGTTTCTACTGGGATGTGTGCCTTGCAGGTGTCCTACGGGATCACCACTTATTGTGCATCCTTCGGGAGCATTAGACTGATAGGTGTTTCTGCAGAACACTAGACTGATATGTGCGTCCTTCGGAGCGTTAGACTGATAATGTGTCCTCCGGGATCACAAGACTGTGACTGTGCAGGGTATTCCATTAGGAAGATAACAATTAATTTTTCCCCAACGGGACCAGTAGTGGGTCACTTACTGGGTATGTTTATACTCACTCTTTTATGTTTAACTTTTCAGGCAAAGGTAACTCGAGGGGCAGACCGACGAGGGACAAGAAGAAGCCATGATTGCCATAGAGGACTATCTTTTAAGCTGGTTCCGCTGATGGTTTTAAATATATATATATATATATATTTTTTGTGATTGAACTGAGTTTACAAATAGTTATTTTGGTAAACAGTATTTTAGAATTTTATTTGTTTGAAACATGGTCTGAATAAAGTTTTCTTCGATTTTCTTATTGTTTTAACTAAAGTTTACTATATCTTGTGTCAAACAAATTGTTTTATGCTAAATCATGACTTTGACTTAGATTTGAAAAGTTGGGTCGTTACCGTTATTGATTTTTTTTTTTTTGATTTGTTGTGACTATCTTGTAGTTATGGTAGCCGATAGTTTATTATTTGTGAATATTATTTGTTTGTTAGAAGTAAAGTAGCCTTTATTTAGATAGAATTATGGTAGCCTTTAGTGTATGATAATTTGTTCGTAGTGTTAGGTAGCTTCTAACTTTATAAGTTGGAAGTGTTAAATAGATTTTTTAGTTTAAACTTAGATATAGTGAAAGTTTGGATATTTGATACTTGTGAGGTGTGCCTTAGTGATAGAGTAAATTTAGCATTTGAGATGAGGAATATAAGACTAATTATATGTATTTATATTCTAGATCTTTAATGATGGACAATGGTTGGATGAAACTTAGGAATAAGTTCTCGGTTAAGTATAGAGAGGGAGTTTTTCAATTTTTAGAAGTTGCAAAGTATCACGTCAATGAATACAGACAGACAAGGTGTCAATGCAAGAGATGTATAAACTCAAATTGGGACTCATTCGATGGTGTGGAGAGACATTTATTAACGACTGAGATATACTCCTCCTACATAAATTGGGTGTATCATGGAGAACCATTGAACTTGTATAGAGGTATAGACATATTTGATTAAGGAAATATCAGTGACCCTTTCCATGAAAGAACTAGCATTGACCCTTCCATGAAGGAACCAGTAGTAATCTGTTTCCTTAAGATAATGAAATATTGGGTATGCTACATGATTTACAAGCTTTGATTGAACACAAAGAAGAAACGGTTGAGGAAGGTTTGGAGAATGACATGTCGTACGGTGAATATATTTCAGGAGTTATTAAACCAAGCACGTCATGTGCTATACCTCGGCTATTCAGAATTTTCATCCCTAAATTTGTTTAGATGCTTTTAGAGTAAAGTTGTTCCTATTTTGTGCAGCGCATGTCTCATTTTTCATGAAAGATGATATTTTATCAAGTACTGATTTAGAGATTAGAGTTATGATTACATTTCTTGTTTATGATAATCTCAATGACAAGTATTCGACAATACAAGGTAAATTATTACTGATATATTCTCAAATTTAGCTACAGTAGTTGACACACACATATATATTTTTGATGCATATGGTAAAGTAAAACGGTTTCATGCAACGAAGAAAGAGTGGGGTTGTAACAAGTTAATTTCACTTCCATTTCTATTTACCTTGAAGGGGATTATTGGTTAATGATTGTTGTGTATTTGGAGTTGACATTTTTGTTATGGACTCTAATAATAAGAAAGATGGGAATTACAAAGGGGAGGTTTTTTCGTTGATCAACCAACCAACAAGTTATGAACATTCATGCAAATTCACCAACTTTTCAAACCTTATAAATAAGGATCCTTATGAATCTAATTCTCTTTTCCGTGGAGAATTACAATTGGTATGTAACTAAAATCCCTTTGATATTATTATTATGGAAGTTCTGCAGAGAGATATGGGTATAATAATAATAATCCATGGTGCTCAAGATTTCAAGAGTTCATGTACATACACTTTCTTTACAATGATACTCTCATTGTTGAAGTCAAAATTAATAAATTTCCAGACCTTGAAGACACTACTCTAATTTACAAGGATATATGGAATTAATATATTATAATCAATGTTGCTTTTTTAATTTTATATTTGTGTGTGTGAATTGTCATTCATTACATTAGCTTTAGATGTTATTTATTTTGTGGAACTATTGATTTTGTTTTTTTAGGACTATATTGATTGATATGTTACATCATATGGCATGGCAAATAATTTGAATAAAAAAATTAACAAGAATTTAATTCAACCGAAAATATATCGAGAGGATTCAAATCCAATTAAAATGAAAGAAGCCTGTAATTTTAATTTTAACATCAGTTAGTATTTTACTACTTTGTATTTATATGAGACTTTTGATGTGAAATAGAAAAAGATATTATTTAATTAAAAAAGAACATAAAAATTACTAGGTAAAAATGTCAACCTTTTCTTCACCCTAGTTGACACAAAAGAAACCACAACAATAACATTTTCTTCACCTATATATATGTACTGAATTAAAAGGTATGTTGTTGTATATAAAACCAATTCTTTCTTTTACTTTTATTTAAAATAAATATTGGATTTTTTTTTCTTTTTTGCATGAAAAAAATAGTTCAAATATACCTTTTTTTTTATGAAAAAATAGTTAAAAGTATATCGTCTACCAAATTATAAATTAGTTTATTAAATTTGTTATAACCTTTTCACTTTTCATAGAAACTGATAAGTGATTTTATTAAATTTTGTTAATTATGTTGTTCGTTTAATTAATTTTATATTATCTATATATTTGATATTTAAGTTTTACTAGGTTTTAAAATAAAACTTCGTAATAGACTTTCCCTTAGCTAATTTGTAAAAGATTCTGGTTTTTGTTTATTAATAATTACTTGAAATTGAAATAAACTAGTTATTTTAATGTTGAATAGAATTATTAAAAAATTGTAATTTTTTTGTCAAATTATTTTTTTATATTTGAGGAATAAAAAAGTTATAAAGTTTTGAATTTTTATTTTTATTTTTATTTTACCATTAAGCTTTTTTCTAGATAATTCTAGCTTTCGAATTTAGTTAAATTGATCAACAAACAAAATGATAAATATATATATATATATATAAAAGTTTATTTGATATTATGCAACACGATATATGTGTACTAGCATTATACTAAAATAAAGGAACCATTAATAAAGGAAAATAGATAAATTTGAAAATATAACCTAATGATAATAATAATTTTTTTAAGAAAATCCTCAAAAAGAAAAAAAAAAGTATTTTAAAAAATAGAAACACAAAAGTGTTTTAAAACTTTTTCTAAAATGTATTTGTATATAAGTTTCTTTAGTTTGTTATATATTATAAACTAAACTTAAATTTTATTAAAAAATTTCAAGATTTGATTAGTGTCGATAGGTTGGTTGGCAGTGGTCGTCGTTGAAAGTTCGCTGGTGGTGGTTGGAGATTGGCTAGCAACAATCATTGGAGGTGGTGTTCGAAATTGTTCGACGTACTTTCTAACTCTTATACAAATACCATTGGAGCTCAAAGAAATTGGGATGAGAATAAGATTGGTAGCAATTAAGGATGCCTAGGAATAATAAGTTCATGGGAATAATTTTTTTTTATGTCATTTGTAAAATTAATTACGAAAACTCTATAAATTTTTAATATATTGATTGATAAACAATAAAAGCAATTCAAATTTTTGAGAAAAAAATAATTATTTAACAATTTAAAAATAATATTAATTAAATTATTTATTACTAATATTTGTAAAATGAGTAATTTGGAGTGATAAATTGAATGAAGGTATATAATTATGATGTATTGACCAAAAATAATAAATTTTGCTAAAAGTTTAACCAACATCTAGACAAAGAAAAAAACTCATCATTTTGAATGAGTATAGTCGATGGACATAAATGATGCAAGAACATGTTTATCTCATACTTTTAACCCAATTCTCTCTAATCCTATTTCCATCTCAATTCTCTTAATTCAAACGGTCCCTTAATTACAATGGGTTATTTTAAATCCTAATTATGATCTCCAAGTAAACTAAACATTGTCTCAAACAAAGGTAGACATAGTCCACTCCACTCTCATCCCAAACATTACTTAAAAACAAGCTACAAATGTTTTAGAATGGGGAGAGACTATCAATTAAGTTTTATAAAGGATATAATGGCAAACAAAACAGATTTTATCCTTAATAGTTTGCAAAGAGTGAATCAATTTGTTTGTTTCTTTTTTTAATTTATTTCATTTTATCTTATTTTTTGCACAATTATTGTGATGCATTGAGTATGCACATATAGCTTTAGATGTTATTTATTTTTAGAACTATATTAATGGGTTAGATCGTCATAGATGACGACTTTCAACTTTAATTCTTCATTGAACCGAATTAGATTGTTGCTACAAATGGTACAAATATAAAAAAAAATTAAAATAAATAAAATTAAAAAAGAAAAAAGAAAACTCTAATTTTCAATTTTGTTTTCAAATTTCTATTATCAAACAACAAATCAAAAACACTCTTTATCTTTGCCGTTCTTCCTCCAAAGAAGTTAATACCAAGGAAGCACAGCAGATCATTTTAACAGTAACAACGAGAATCTACAGTCCAATGGAACTTTTAACTCAAAAAAGTGATCAAATCAAATCAAAACGTCATCCCTTTATATAATTTCTATGAAATTTCCACCCCAACTTCTTGTAGAATCCTTAAAAGAAGTGTCTGTCCAATAATTCTAGAACATTCCATCCCTCCACATAAAAAAGAAACTGAAAATTAAAACTGCAAACTGAATCAGTTCAACATAGAACCATTTGAGCTATTATAAGATTTTCTACTTCTATCCCCTATGGAATCAATTTCACAGCAAATTTCCATAGATATGAATGAGCTCTATTCCCTCATCACAGTAATTAACGAAAGAAATCCTGAAATCAACAGCTTACCAATTTGCATCACAATGCAGAGGCCATCACCAGCCAACAGCTCTAAGACTGAGAATAATGTTGGGAAGACAATTCTTGGCCTTACTTTTCAGGCAGTTTTGGCTTTGTTCCTTACCTCGCCCAGTTCATCTCCTCCACTTTTGACACATCTCTTCGGGGCTGCAGTCTTGATTAGCTTTGCAGTTTCATTTGCTGGAGTTTTACTTCAAAATGGATTCCCGAGAATCGCACTTCTGTTCGAAAAGATTAGTGCTCTTATTGCTGCAATTGGTGTGTGCATCGTAGCAAGTCTTCTAATCCATCAGAACTTTGCTTGGATCTCTTGGCTGGCTTGTGGCTTCTCCTTGATGGCTTTTGTGCTATCATTTAGAGGGTAGTTTCATCAGATTATTGTTTCTTTAGCTTGTTCAGTAAGATGTTAATATCATCTAAGAAACAAAGATGGCAGCATCAAGAAAGATGGGTCGTCTCTATGGTTCATACAAATATGGAGGAACCACATATTGGTGGAAGCTTAGTCATCCTAAAAAAATACATAGATTTGGTAATTGGAAGTGGAATTGGAATGCCAATGCCGCAATGTTGTTATATTGTTAGCAAATATATATAAATATGTTCTTATCTATGTTAAATGGGATGTAAAATGGAAAAAAGATGAGATCGATCATTACAAAGAACATTAGCAGGAAAGAAATTCTCCAGAGCTTAAAAGAAATGTGTCCAATCTAAACTATATTAGAAAGCTAAAACAGAATTTCAATTTTTCGTCTCTATTTCTAACTCTAAACCATTTGAATGCAAATAAATGAGACGAATAACAAGAAAAGGAGAGATGTATGTTGCAAAATGATCATATGGCCCGTGGGAGAAAATTCCCCATCGCTGCTGGAGAAATTAAAAGAAAACAATAAAACTAGAAACACAAACATTAACGTATAAAAACTTCAAACCAGAGAAAATCAGAGCACAAAATTTTTCTCACTATGTGAAAAATTGGTACTGTCACATGGAAATTTCTTCTTGATCATTAAAATAGCACTCTCTCGAAGCATTACATCACTTGCATAATTGAGCTAGTATATTACACTTAAATGCTTTAAATTGGGATGATTAGAAAGTATATTACACTTAAATGCTTCAAATTGGAATGATTAGAAACCCAAGGTATAGACTCCTTAGACTAATAGATGTGAGACAATTGTACTTCTAATATTTTACCAAAACCTAACAAGTTTCCTACCAAACATGAATTTTAGAGCTCTAGTATTTATTACTTCCCCAAAGTTATTAGGAAATATCCAAACTGATAGAGATAATAACCCATTAAACATTGTTCAGAAGAAAGAAATAGATTTAGAAAAAAAGAAAAATAATAACGGTAACCTTACCTTCAAATAGAAATCCCAATCATATATATCCTATGATGCAAAGCAGAAGCAAAATAGCAGAGCAATTAGAGAACTTTGAAGACTAGAATGATGTAGAATCCAAATAACAAATATTGAGTTTACACTCATGTAGAGGCTGCCTAAATAAGCATGTGAATAATAAATAGGAAAAAGAAGCATTATTCATCCATGTAAACATCCACACTCATTTTAAAAACAGAAAAAATTCAAATTTTAATTACAGGAATAAACGAAAGTCCTAGGATTGGCACACAATCTGAAAAGCAAAATCTAAACTAATGATGATATTAAGTGAGCTGGATGATAGGGAAACAACAATCAGAGAACTTTAAAGGCTTGCACAAAATGGGTAAGCACATCATAGCTTCACCTCAAAAGGCCTCATCATCTTAAATCGCTATTTTACATACTTTACCAAATAGAAAAGAGTGAGATCAACTAAGTAAAATGTTTTCTAAAGACAGGTTACAAGAGGTCTTTAAAATCGAAGACATCGAGGAGAGAAAACTTAACCAAAGACCAAACGGCAAACATCATCAATAGGGGCCCTCCCCAACCCACTAAACACTCTGTTATTTCTGTCTCCCTCATAAAACCCATGACAAAGTTACAACTTAATAGTAGTCTGAAACTGGTTGGAAACCATTGACAGGCCACTTGAGTGTGTGGCAGCAATACCACTCTTCTACCTTAATGAACAGACCCATAGCTTTATGAAACCAATATTAAAAAAAAAAACAAGAAAACATAAACAATAAAGAAATCCACACAAAGTACATAGTACATTAACGGTGTGTATTCAAGTGCAGAGGGAGAGAGTAATGTATTAATAGAGATTCAAGGCCTTCCAACAAATAGTATGGATACCAAATTGTAGGATCCCACAGACCAGAGTGTAACATAACAACATCAAATGGGCTATAACTTATAAGCACAAGAATCTAAGAAAGTAAATGGCAGGGTGCCCTAAGCCAACCTAAAATTTGACATCACAAACTAAAAAGTTAGAACATAAACCGTAAGAAACTCCACAAATATGTTATTATCACGAGCAAGTCTTGACACAATTTTGTGGTAATAGGCATTAAAAAATACTTTTTCCAGCACAAGCAAACCATTGTTTGTCGAAAGAATAGATGATCCAATATGGGATATCAATAAATAGCAACTAATTCGAACAACTTCTACTTCACCTGCATAGCAGTAAACTTTGCTGTCTTCAGATATTTCAACAAACAGAAAAGGATCCATGACCTAAATAGTCTTCATAGGCTCTGAAATCCAATGATTTAGGTACCAACCGAGCAGTAAATCAAGGGCAGTCCATGATATATACACATGGGTTTAACTTTTAAGAACTTGGACGGCACGTTCAGGTTACTTGAGTCACATACAAGCTTACAAAAATTGAGATTGTTGGTGTACAAGATCTTGTGCTGGTGGCTGTTGATGGCTTCTTCATGGGAGTGATTCGGGTGTTTCACACTTCTCATATTCTCAAATTTTGTATTTTAATATTAATTTTGAAGCGTTAAATTATAATATATATTAAATAATATTTTAATTAATGCCCTGTCGACGACATATTGCCATGTCGGCTATTGTTCTTATTTGTCTAAGTCGTATTTATGGTGTCGACAGATCAATGCCTTTCTCTTGATCACACTGTCGACGGTTTATCTAACATTAATAGATATGTTCTTTTACGTAGGAGATGAGTTTTCTAGATTCTAGAGTTTTAGGACATTCTCATTTAACATTTTTGTTAGTTTTATTTTATTTTATTTTATTCTACATATATAATTAAATAAATATTGTATCAGTATTCAAATTTAAATTTAAGTTAATAATTTATTTTACAAAAAATCTTAAATGTTGATGTATTATTTTGGTGAGAAAACAACTTATAAAAATAAGAGACATTTTCAGAAGTAATAAAAATCAATCAAAATATTTATAATAGGAAAATTGCATTTGATGACAAAAAATTTTAGAAAAAACAGCTCATAACACCTCTTTTTTACATATTGCAAATTTGAAAAATATGATGGTAATTCGCTTTTAAATTTGCTATTTTTGCAATTTTGAAAATGTGAGTACATGGACTTTATTCATAATTTTTTTTGCTATTTTTGCAAACGCACCTTTATAATATATATCAAAATTTTAGATTTTATCAATAATAGATATTGATAGGCTTCTATTGATGCCTATAATTGGTAAATTTAGAAATTTCGCTATATTTTCGATATTTTTAATATATTTATAAAAAACAGTGTAAATTGTATTAATTTAAAAGGATATTTAAAATGATGAAAATTATGTAAATTGTATATAAGCACACATGAGATCAAATTAATTATAAACTAATAAATAACCATGATGGCATGTAAATTCAAAACATTCTCGAATATAAATCCCAAAAAACAAACACATTAAACAAAATATTTCTATATATCTATAAAATAAAATAGGTAATCTAAGGATATCGTTCATCTATAATTTCATATATCTATAATTTTATGTATCTTAAGATTCCAGTTATTTGTATTTTCAAAAGGCAAATGACTTCTAATAGTAAAGTTGATGTGTTTTAAACGGTTGGCATCAACACTATTGATGATCTATGTATAAATTAAATAAAGAGTTCAAATTATTATCATTATGATACAAAGACATGATCTTACTAAATGATTAAGATGTTATGAATTTAATCTTATATGGCTTACTTAAAAACTCAATATCTTATCAATTTTCATACTCAAATATTGTACTAATTGTTCGATGAAATTAATTAAAAGTACTACTTCATAAACGAATACTCAAATCTCACTTTGTCCCATGGCTACATAAAGAGTCGGTGACACAATATTACAACATACATTACAGATTTTTGCCACCACTATGTTAAAATCCATACCTTACCCTACCCCTTAATGAAAAATGGGATTATTTTTAGAAATAAATAAACTAATTAATGATGTCGATAACTATAATAAAGTTTATTTGTAATCTATATATTATGAACTTGTACAATAGTATGTTACACATGTTAGTCGGTCTTTAAGGTTAACACAAATTTTCAACTCAAGCGTACACTTGTCGGAGTAAGAAATAGAATCAAAAGTTTCTTTTGCCAAGAGATCAAAATTTTAGAAAATAAGGAGAACTTCCAACACCAAAATCTTTTTCTCAAATATATAGGAAAATAAAAACAGTTTTAGATGAAAATTTATTTTTTTGGTCGGGTATTAAAAACATTAACATTATAACCATAAAACAATTATATTATTTGTAACCATCAAAGTAATAATTATCAATATATATTTTCAATTGAAACATTAACCCTTGAATCATCAAACATTTGCTATTTTGTTCAATCTTTGTGGCTTTCCAATGTATGAAAATTAATTGAAACTCCTCGATTAACCATCAAAGTTGGAGCGATAGCTGCGATGGACAAGGATGAATGTCAAATGAAAAGAACATACTAAAAAAAGAAGAAAATATTGAAATGGAAGTACAAAGTCATCCATCTAAGTGACAAATAGGCATGTTAGAATTATTAGACATAGTTCTTTATTATCTCATGGTATGATCTTTCTTGCTCGATTTTGACCGTTGTATTATCGGTAGGAGATAATACTTGCTACCACATCAGAACATAAAATCGTAAAAATGGTTCGTTTTGTCAACTTTCAGTGTGCTGGATCAGTATGGCAACCCTAGGGGGGTGAATAGGGTTTAATTAAACTTTTTAATAAATAAACCTAAATTAAATTAATTAGATAATTTTTTTAATTAAAAAAAATCTTTCTAAAATATGTTAAATAACAAGATTGATAAAAAAAAATATGAATGGGAGTATGCAATCAAACACAACCAACAAGAATATATAACTAAAATTAAATGAAAAAATAATTAGAAAAGAGTTAGAGAAGAATACACCGTAATTTTATAGTGGTTTAGTTAAACTCAACCTACATCCACTTTTCCAAGCACCTCTTGGGATTTTGATTGAAATTCTTCTTTTGACTCTTTCCACGGATTAGAGCTGAACCGCTACTTAATCCTTTTTCAGGTTCAAGAGCAAACTCGATCCTTTCCAAGAGTTAGGATCCAACCGTTACAATATGTTGAAGTTTTAAATCACACAAAAGAAAACTCTCTAAAAGAGTGAGTATACAATTTGAAGCTCTCAATCATTAATCCTCACAATTGAATAAGAATTCTCTTAAGGACAAGATGAAAAGAATAAAAATTGGAAGCTTTAAAAAAAACCACAATGTTGGCTTTTGCACTTTTTGAGGATTGTAAAATTGTATAATATTGTTAAAAATTTGGAGAAAATGAAGTATTTAAAAAGATGGAAAAGATAAATTCAAAATCATTTTGGGCCATTGGATGTAAGTAAAAGAAAAATGAATGGTTGAGATTTAAACTCAACTAGCCGTTAGATAAATACAAATAATAATATAATAATATGTTTTTTCAAAATACGTTGTTTAAAATTCAATAAAGCAACTTCACCATCTTTTTTTTTAAAAAAACTAGCCGTTAAACACAAAGATAAATAATAATATGTCTTTTCAAAATACTTTGTTTAAAACCTAATAAAGCAACTTCACCATCTTTTTTTTTAAAAAAAAACTAGCCGTTAGATACAAAGATAAATAATAATATTACAGTAATTTTCTTTTTAAATTCATTTTCTTTATAAAAGCCAATAAAACAAAACCAAAAGCCACATTTGTTACTCCTCCATTGCTTATAGTGGCTTTCTCTACTTGTTCAAATTGAATACTTGACCGCCACGTCACCATCTCGGGGTATTTTTCCGTTAAGTTTCTTTTAGCAATATTTTCTTCGTTTGAACTTTGATTTTGGTGATTCAAGAGGCGTCAAAATCATTGTTCCAAGCTCTACGTTCTGGATTTGGTCATTACTATACCAAGATTCCATGATTTTTGATAGTAAAACAACTACATATCAAGAAAACAAAACTATATTATGAAATAAATTAATGTCATTTTGATTCTTAGATTTAGGCAAATGTCTATTTTGTCACTTCAAAATTTGACCTTTCACATTCAGCCTATTTTAACAAGAAAGGAATAAAGTAACGTTGTCAAGTGGTAGTTGAGCTAAACTAGTTGACAAGTTTAATATGGTTGATGACTAAAAATTGTCAGACATTTTATAGCTTTTAACTAGTATATGTTTTTAATGGTTGGCACCAACACCACTA
Organism: Cucumis hystrix; assembly: GCA_025688845.1. NCBI lineage: Eukaryota > Viridiplantae > Streptophyta > Magnoliopsida > Cucurbitales > Cucurbitaceae > Cucumis > Cucumis hystrix. Next base: position 3,704,345 of record CM046891.1, on the reverse strand, counting down.
TATTGACGGCCAAAGAGGAAAAAAAAAATCAACCATAATAATAATAGTATGATTATTTGATAAATTATTTAGAGGCCATGAGTTCAATATTTGATAAAGTATTTTTACATTCAAATATTGTAGAATTAGATGAGCATGTTGTTTCTTAAAATTAGTCATAGGTGCACATAACTAATTTAATTTCGACACACACGAATAAAAAGAAAAGCCTAACATTCATAATTTGGATCGGTTTACTTTAATTTTGTTGTTGCACTTCGATGGAGCTAAGCATCACTGTAAGAAAACCTGCAAAACATAAGCATGTTAATAAACTGGTTGAGTCACGCATCTCGCCTCTTTAAGACGTTTCTCGGCTCTACTAGGATGTGCAACATATTTCACGTGTCATGTCGTCCCTAGGATAAAACAACCTCTAATTTTTTAAGTAGGAACTGCACTGGAACCAATAAGTATACCGACACTCAATAGATATACTTGTTTGTTCGAAAAACTAAAAGAAAACAGAACTTGCCAAATTAGGCAAAGAAGGAGAAGTCGAGAGAGTTTGAAATGTTTGTGGTGTGTCAAATGAGAAGAGAGGTGGGTATATATATTGTAAACCCTAGTTCTTGAACTCCCTAAAGTTTAAAGTGATAATCTTTATGAGAGGTTAAATGTTTGTTGTTCTTTGTTAGGTGAGAAGAATAAAAGAAATTTAGCTAAGTATGGAAGGTGTAGTTGATGGTCAAAAAGGAAAGAATAAGGCTTGTTGGTTGAGAATTTACTAAGTGTTGAGAGGTTATGCTAAGGGCTTAGGCATTGTGAGGATGTCCTAGGTGAGAGCGTTGGTGCTTGACGTGGAGATTTTAGGCGTTATGGCTTGAGACTAGGCGAGATAACTCCAAAGAGGTTGTCTAGGTGATGGAGGCTAGTAGGCGGCAAGTTTTGTGTATTATCTTTTGACCGTGAGTGCAGGCTTGGCAATGAGACTTGGGCTACGTAAGGAAGCTTGTGGCCAAGGAGGTTGTAGGCAATGGGATTTGCGAGCAAGCAAGATCTAGGGGAGATGAGGTTTTGGAAGTTAGTTTTGGGCAAGAAGGTAGTCTTTGGCGAGGAGTTTGAAGGTTAGGCGATTAAGGGTGTAATTAGGCATTTGGACAGACGGTGAAGTGGTTTACAGGTGTCTTATTCATGCAAGGGGTGGTTTCATGTAAGCAGGAGGTGACAAAGTCCACTTTTCAGAAAACTCTATAAATAGGCTCACTTCGTAATTTCATTTCTCTCAATTCTCTCATGCAGATTGAGTGATTCAAGTTGGAGAAGATTTCTTTGTGAGTATATTTTCATGTTTGAGGCCTATATTTTCATGTGTGAAGCTTTCAGACAAAGTTGATTAAGGGAAGGTTTAGTTTGAAGTTCAAGAATAGTTAAAGGTCAAATTTTGAAGGATTCTAAGTATGTTGAGTTTTTGGAGGCCACATAACTCAAATCTTCGAATTTCAAGCTGAAATTTTGAAGTAAGATAGTTAACTCATTTCTAAGAAACTTTGAAGGAGGAAGTTTTGCATTTTGAGTTCTAATTTAAAAGATGAATTTTTTAAGTTGATAGTAGTTTTCTAGAAAATTTCAATGTTATGGATTGTTTTTTAAGTTGGCTAAGCATTAGGGTGGAAGGTGTTGCTCATCGCGCAAGGTAAGCTAAGAGGTTATTTTTGGACGTTAGTGTGTCATGCGAGATGACCAAACATAAAGTTAGGTGGTAAAGGGCTCGCGCGGTGCTCGGTCATGTGAGGCGAGACGCACGGTGTAACGGACATACTTGTCAAAGGTGTGTTTACCTATGGCCGTATGCTCCGAATACTCCCAATTTATCTTGTCTTTATGTCTTATACATAGTTTAGTTAGTTGCTTTCAATTTCGAGTCAATATGCTAGGGTGTGACTCCTCGGCATTTTCATATGCAAGCCTGCCAGAGCTGAAAAAGTTAAAAATGTACTATAGGGGAGGCACACCTGTTGAATCCCCGCCCAAGCCTTGTCGCACTCTTTGCAATCTATGCTTTCTTATTGCAATTGACAGTCTTCAATGCTTGTTTTAACAACGATTTTAATGAATTTATTCCTTTCTCACGTTTTCTAAAATATTTTCCCAAAAACGTGAGTGGAGGCTAAATCGTGTGTTAAAGTTGTCCGCGGCTTGCGGATTTTGATCGGCTGACTTGTTGAGAGGATAGAACAAGTGCCGCACAATCGCTCATATCGTGTCTGAAGAGTTGCGATTGTGACAAGTGGTATCAGAGCCTAATTGGCTAGTTGACAGTTTGAGACGACAAGATGTCGGTGGCGAGACCCTCTAACAAAACCCATAATGAACGGCTTGTGGAAATCGAGGAGCAGATGCTCTACCTGGTGGAAGTCCCTGATTCCATCCGATTTCTAGAAAAGCGGATTGAAGATATTGTCAAGAAAGCTGATGGCATTGAAGCGGTGTCCGGTCGTCTTGACAGATTACCCATACAAGAGTTACTAACTAGAGTTGACACTCTGGAATCCCGAGTTGTGAGAAAGGGAAACGTCACCTACGAGCGTGGTGACAGTTCGTCGGGCTCTGTCGCCCAGATGGAAGAACGAGTTATGGAGCTTGATAACTCACAAAAGAAATTGAAGGAGAACCAACTGTATGTCAAGAGGGAAAAGTGTTCCTTTGCGCAAGAGCGGATAAATTTTCTGGGCCATGTGATTGAGTGTGGCCGAATCAGTATGGAGGAGGGGAAGATTGTCGCGATCCGTGATTGGGAAGTACCAAGGTCAGTCACTTACTTGCGCTCCTTCCTCGGATTAGCCAATTATTATAGGCGGTTCGTGGAAGGATTCTCCAAAAGAGCAAGCCCGCTAACTGACTTGCAGAAGAAAGACAACAAATGGACTTGGACACCCGAATGCCAGGCCGCTTTTGACGAGTTGAAGCAAGCGATGATCAAAGGGCCGGTTTTGGGGATCGCCGATGTGACCCAACCGTTTGAAGTTGAGACCGATGCGTCTGACTACGCGTTGGGTGGTGTTCTCCTACAGAATGGACACCCCATCGCCTATGAGAGTCGAAAGCTTAATGTGGCGGAGAGGAGGTACACTGTATCGGAGAAAGAAATGCTCGCTGTGGTACACTGTTTAAGGGCCTGGAGGCAGTATTTACTGGGGTCAACTTTTGTTGTGAAGACAGACAACAGTGCTACTTGCCACTTCTTTACCCAACCAAAGTTGACCTCAAAACAAGCAAGATGGCAGGAATTCCTAGCCGAGTTTGATTTTGAGTTTGAGCATAGGAAGGGAGTGAGCAACCAGGCAGCTGATGCGCTTAGTCGAAGAGGTGAACACGCTGTTCAAGGCATGTTGGCACACCTTTACGCGAGTCAGATTGATGGTCCTATGCGCGATGTGTTGAGGGAATTCTTGCAGAAAGATTCTGCCGCTCGAAGTGTCATGAGTTTAGCTGAGGCGGGTAAGACAAGACAGTTTGGGTCGAAGATGGCCTGTTGGTGACAAAGGGAAGACGGCTGTATGTCCCTAGAGGAGGCGACCTGAGGAAGAAATTACTACACGAGTGTCACGACACTCTGTGGGCCGACCACCCCGGATGGCAGAGAACGTACGCCTTGCTGAAGAAGGGTTACTTTTGGCTCAGTATGAGAGACGATGTTATGCAATACACGAAGACATGTCTCGTCTGTCAACAAGACAAAGTCGAGAAGGCAAAGGTTGCTGGACTTCTCGAACCCCTGCCAGTTCCAACGAGACCGTGGGAGAATGTTTCTATCGACTTCATCACCCATCTCCCCAAAGTAGGCGACTATGAGACTATCTTAGTCATCATAGATCGATTCTCGAAATATGCCACTTTTGTTCCCACTACGAAGCAGTGTTCGGCAGAGTTGACTGCTCAATTGTTCTTTAAACATGTCGTGAAGCTGTGGGGTGTACCGACCAGTATTGTGAGTGATCGAGATGGTCGGTTAATTGGCACCTTTTGGACGGAGTTATTCACCTTCTTGGGGACAAGTCTGAAAGTATCCTCAAGTTACCACCCTCAGACAGACGGTCAGACCGAGCGGTTCAACTGTATGCTTGAAGAATACTTGCGCCATTTTGTCACTGCAAGGCAAAAGAATTGGGCGCAGTTACTGGATGTGGCCCAGTTCTGTTTCAATGCTCAGACGAGCTCATCAACTGGGAAGAGCCCTTTCGAGATTGTTTGCGGAAGGGAGCCGGTGTTACCACACCTTGTTGATCATCCCTATGCAGGGAAGAACCCTCAAGCTCACAACTTTACTAGGGAATGGAAGCAGACCACAGACATCGCTCGCGCCTATCTGGAGAAGGCCTCGAAGCGGATGAAGAAGTGGGCAGACAAGAGGCGTCGCCCCCTAGAATTTCGGGCGGGAGATCAGGTCCTCATTAAGTTACGACCGGGACAAATGCGGTTCCGTGGACGCAAAGACCAACGCCTCGTGAGAAAATACTAGGGACCAGTGGAAGTGCTGAAAAAGGTAGGGAACACGTCTTACAGAGTCGCGTTGCCCACGTGGATGAAAATCCACCCAGTAATTCATGTGAGTAATTTGAAGCCCTACCATCAAGATCCTGATGACATGCGACGTAATGTCATAGTCCGACCAGCCATCGACCTTGGTCAGAAAGAGAATAAAGAAGTTGAAGAAATTCTGGCTGAGCGAGTGAGGAAGGGCCGAAGACCCACAAGAAGGATCCACGAATACTTGGTAAAGTGGAAGAACCTTCCTGTGGAGGAAACCAGTTGGGAACGTGCTGAAGACATAGAAGCCGAAGCGCAGAAGATCGAGGAGTTCAAGCTTCACCAGTCGACAGGGACGTCAACTGTTTAGGTGGGGGAGAATGTAACGGACATACTTGTCCAAGGTGTGTTTACCTATGGCCGTATGCTCCGAATACTCCCAATTTATCTTGTCTTTATGTCTTATACATAGTTTAGTTAGTTGCTTTCAATTTCGAGTCGATATGCTAGGGTGTGACTCCTCGGCATTTTCATATGCAAGCCTGCCAGAGCTGAAAAAGTTAAAAATGTACTATAGGGGAGGCACACCTGTTGAATCCCCGCCCAAGCCTTGTCGCACTCTTTGCAATCTATGCTTTCTTATTGCAATTGACAGTCTTCAATGCTTGTTTTAACAACGATTTTAATGAATTTATTCCTTTCTCACGTTTTCTAAAATATTTTCCCAAAAACGTGAGTGGAGGCTAAATCGTGTGTTAAAGTTGTCGCGGCTTGCGGATTTTGATCGGCTGACTTGTTGAGAGGATCGAACAAGTGCCGCACAATCGCTCATATCATGTCTGAAGAGTTGCGATTGTGACACACGGCACCCCAGCACACGACAAGGACAAGCACGCACAACAAGCATGCAACCAGACCTCTTGACAGTCTACTCTTGCGCATGCATGCCTGCCGCCCAGGCCATGCGGCCAGCAGTGCCATGACACTCAATTTTGAAAAGTTTTGGTATTTTTGAGATTTTTGGAGTTTGTTTGGATAATTTCTTATTCTTGAAGGATTATTTAAGTTAAAATTATTAATTTCAGGACAAGAAAGTATTGGGCAAATCTATAGACCGAAGGATTAAGCAAAAATTTGTGAAATATTTGTGAGTGACTTTTAAATGTTTTAAAAATTAGTTTCTAATTTTTTTAAGTTAATTATTTTACAAACATGCTTCCAAGGTAAGTGTTTGCTACTGAGCTATAAGAGAATGTTATATTTAAAGCATGAGTTAGAAAATACTTAAAGTATGCAAATGCTTTTTAAGGTAAAAGGTCGATGTTAAAGTATGCAAGTTTAAGTATGATTTGGGATTTCTGAATAAGATTTTCATAAGTATATGATTTGAATGCTTTAAGTCTATACTACATTTTATTATGAGATACATATAGCAACCCTACGGGGGTATTATAGTCATGTGTACAAAGATCCTATGGTGAGGGTATTCAGTAGATTCCTAGTTTATATTTTTCCACCATTTGTGACAAGGTTTGAGATGAGGGCCTTCACGGACTCCTAGCTTTTCCATCTCCTAGCTATCTACAGGATAGGAAACTGTTGATGCCTAGGTTACTCGTCCTGTAAATGTCGTATCATGAGATAGGGTCTACATGCCTAATGTATCCGTCTCAATTGATACATAGAGTTATACGGTATAGCATGAAAAAAAAGATTTAAGTCTTATTATTTCAGGAATCATTTTGACAAAGCAGTTGTTTAAGAAATATATTTTGAGTTGAACATTTTACAAGTTTCTCACGGGTTATATTTTAACAGTTTTACTTATAACATGGATTTAAGCATGTTTCTGTCATTTCATTAGTCACTCACTAGGCTATTTAGCTCACGCTTTTATATGTTTTCCAACTTTCAGGTAGAGATCGTGGAACCAGTACCTGACTCCATTTGTCGATCTGCTAGTGGCATAATTTTGAGTCCTCTTCAGTATGTATTATTTTGAGTTAGTATTTTAGGTGGTATGTAAGCTTGGAGTTTTGATCATGGGGTGTACGAGTCTGTTTAGTTTAACTCTGATGTTTGTTGTTTGTATGTCTATATCAGACTCGTGATGGTTAGTATTATGTAATTTTGGGTTTCACTTCAGTAATGTTATATTGTTTAATGGTTGAATGTTCTTTATGTTTCGCTGAGTTTCTACTTTAAGTTAGAGATAAGTTTAGGGTCGATAGGTGTCACTGAGGTAAGTTGAGATATTTGTTGACTAGTTGCATCATCCTTAGGCTAAGAGTTTGTGGCTTGGGAAGGCTACCAACCGTCAGATAATAATGACGATAATAGTTCGATATTACGACGGTCAAAGAAAACAGTCCAACAATCGAGTATTTATTGAAACGATCCAACAGTTTAATAAAATTAATTCAACGGTTCAATGAAATTAATTTGTGATTAAATTCATATTGATTTGAAAATTTTAAAATAATTTTTTAGCAAAAATATTATTTTATTCACTCGAATGGAAGGTGGCGCCATGTGGAGAATGTCAAAAAAACCCACTTTTGCCTACTCTTTTCACCTTCCAAAACCTAAGTTACCCTTGGAATCCAAAGCCATGTGTGAAGGTGTGAGTATTTAAAGGGGCTTCTACCCTACTTTATTAACAATGTGGGAAAACCAACTTTAAATAAAAATAATATTATAATTTTTGCTTTCTAAAATTTTCATTAACAAATCCAAACTGAAAAGAAGTAATTTGCACATAAGCAATTGAGTAAAATCTGCCCATCATAATTCATAATACATTAAATACAGCCCAATATCACACCTTTCAGATGTGACATATCAAATTCTACCCTCTTCTAATAGACACAACATTATTACATTGAGATTGTTCCACTACCAATCAAAATCCACACCGTACCTTTAAAAAAAATCCATACCCTAACATACTTCTTAATGATAATTTTAATCTCTTAAAAATGAAATAAAAATAGAAAAGAAGGAACTAAGATGATATTTTTTAAGAGTTTGGATCAAAATGAATATTTTGAACGTTCAAAGAAAATAAACAAATAAAATAATAAACATTTTAGAAATATGTAGATAACGATAAACTAAAATAAAAGTAGTAAAAAAATAATATTTAAAACAAAGAAAAATGTTCATGGAAGTTAAGAAAAAATATTTGAATATAATGAGAGAGGATAGGAAGAAGACATAAAGGAAGATAGAGATTGCTATGAAGAATTTTGTAAATTAAAGGCTCTAATTAATGAGTTATTTAAGATAACTCAATTATTTTGCAATAATAAATTATCTGAAAATTCACAAGTATTAAATAGTATATATCTCGAAATAATACTATTAAGTCAAACCTCAGTTTGATAACTTATTAAAGACAACTATTAGATTTAGATAGGTATATTAATTTTGAAATGGATAATGATTAGGCGTAGATTGGAGTTCATCTCTTGATTGTAATTTAACCATCTTTTTTGAGAAAATTAAATTTTTTTGTCACTGACAATTTTTAGTTAGATAATTGGTAATCTATTTCATCTAATTTCTTACAATTCATATTTTAAACACGAAAATTTAATTTAATCCACAAAAGGAAAAAAAAATCTATAAGCTTATTTTTTAGTCTAATGATTATGTGGTAGAAATGAATGATGAAATTTTGCAATTGTATGGAAAAATTTTAAATACAAAATGTGACGTTATTGCACAATAGTAACAAATGTATTTATGGGTTCAATTATACTGAAATTGAATTGAGGATATGATTGAAGATTTAAAGCATACTATAAAATTCCAAAATTTAGAATTGTTATTTTAAGTTGAATGTCACACTTTAACGTTTTGCCATATATTAATATTACTCATCTTGAACCAACATTTGTATTTTAGCCACAAAAACTAAAAAGTAACTCAGCCTTAAGCTTTGGCTTCACGTGTTCAGCTTTATGGCTCTCAATCATTCGTCTTTCTACAGTAAATCAAACTATCATACGCCTCTCGATGCTGCAATCAACAGCCGATCCTTCATCAATTCTTTATGTATAATACTCTCTCGGCTTACGTTAGCGATATCGACTGTCCGATGGTTGACTCTGACGCCTGAAATGGAAACCGGTGGTGGTTAAACCCTCTGTGGAAGTCTTCGTTTCTGGCCGACATACCCGTCGCATCCGGATTTTTCCTTTTTCTTCAAGGTAAGCATTTTTTTCTCCCAAAAATTATGGTTAACGAATCGATTTGAGAGTGGTTTTTGTATCGGATGGACTTTGTTCTCAATGCAGTGTTTCTTCTGTTGGTTCCTTTGGAATGAGATTTTGTGTTCTTGAATTAGGTTTTTCTGTTTTTGGAATCGTTTCTGGAATTGCAGGTGCTAGAATGGCTAAATGTGTAGGAGTAGGGAGTTTGTGGTTTATAAGAGTACTGTTTGTGATGATTTCCAATTTATCAGGTTTTAATAAGATTGAGCTATGGGGATGATGGATGAGAATGGTTGCAATCGAGAATCTCAAAGACTTGAAATGCAAGAAATGGAGTATACTATGAAAACTTTGACTAAACTAGAATTGGGCTTGGCGTATTCATCGGAGAAGTTGATGAATCTTCATGTGCTTCTGATGTGCTTACTTGCTCAGGAGAATGATTTTGAGGCTATGGATTTGGAGAATGATTATATACCGGATGATTCGTTTGGGAAGGTGTTGGTATTTGATTTTTTGTCTGGCTTTTTGGATTCGGAAGTGAGAGAGCTGGATAGTTTCATGAATACACTCGAAGCAGAAATAGTTGATGCCCGTGGAATGGTATCTTCTTGCTTACAATCAACTGAGGTTTTCAGTGTGTTAGAAGGAAAATTGCTTGATTCCGAGAAGTCGCTTGTTCAATCCCGAAAGCAAATTTTGGAAGTGAAGATGCAGTCAACCAAATTGCAGAGAATTGTTTTAAGCAGTGGAAATTGTTCGTGATTTTTTCTTTTTATTCAGTTATTAGTGACCTTAGATGATGAAGAATTGACTGCTTTGTAATTCTGATTGCTCTGCCTTTGTGACAGGGAGATTGGAAGATCCGATGATGTCGTCACAAAATGATCAAGTTTTCAACATAAACGGGAAATCAAATACAATGACTGAACAGCAAAGACATATTTTAAGGATGCTAGAAAAATCACTTGCAAGGGAGCTAGATCTCGAAAAGCAGTTGTCTGAATCAAAGCAACGAGAAGAAGAGCTCAAAATGAAGCTACACTATACTGAACAAGTTGCTTTGAGAATGGAAGAGACTGCAGAAGTTGTTTGGGGTAGGTTTTTAGAGGCAGACAATAGTGTCGAGATACTCATGGGGATTTCAAAGGAATTAGTTGGCCGCCTCCAGCTCGTCCAATTCAATCTACATGGTTCATTTCAACGTGAGAACGATATCAAAGCTAAATTTCAAGATTGGACGGAGCAGCTAAATGCAAAAGAAGTGGCTATACAGAAGCTTGAGAAAAGGAATGCTGAACTAATTGCCAAGAATGCTGAACTAGATAAATCGAGGGAAGCAGTGAAGTCTCTTGAGGAACAGCTTAAAGAATCTAGGCTTGATCTGAAAAGTGCATATGACTCAAATGAAGTAAGTCAAGATCAGCTTATTGAAATGGAAAATCTTGTTGAGTCACTGAAAGAAAGCATCTGCATATCAGAAAATAGAGCAGAAAGTGCTGAAACCAAGCTTACACAGCTACAAGAGACAAACTTGGAACTTACCGAAGAGGTGAGTTTTCTTAAAGATAGTGTAAGCAACAAAGAGAAAAAGGTTGGTTCACTTGAAAAACAGTTGAGGGAACTAGAGATTCAACTGCAACATGCAAAATCATCATCAGAAGCAAGTCAGGAGCAACAAAACATGTTATATTCTGCAATATGGGACATGGAAACTCTCATTGAGGATCTTAAATCCAAAGTATCTAAAGCTGAAAGTAGGACTGATAGTGCAGAGGAGCATTGCATTATCTTGTCTGAAACCAACTTCGAACTCAATAAAGAACTTACTTCGCTCAAGGGTCAAGTGGAGTTCTTAGAGAAAGCACTGGATCAAGCCAACGGTGAAAAATATGCAAATGCAAACGAAATTAACTTGAGTTCCAAGTTTGTCATGGACATGGTGCTCCAACTAGCTGTTGAAAGGGATCGGATTCAGAGACAGGTATTACTTCACAAAATCATTTGACCTTTATAAATTTGGCTACATAAAGATATTCAGTTGGCTGCACTCATCATAATAATCTAATAAACACTCAACGGTTTCATCCATGTAAGACCGAAGAAAAAAAAATTGTAAATATTCTTAATTTTCAATTGCAACACTTTTACCCAGTGGCCTCTTTGAATCAACTGTTGCTTCCGCCTTCCATGATTTCAGTAATTTATTGGAAGCAATTTTTAATTTTTCATGATATTAAAGCTCGGTCCTGAATCCTGATGAACAGATAAAGTTAGCTGAATTAGTTTCAGCTATAATATTTATTTTTTCTACATACAAGAAGCATATTTCTCGAGAGCTCCAGAAAAGTCATATCGTCCAAACTCTATTTGCTCATGCAGCTATCCATTTTGACAAACGATAACAAAGCTCTGATTGAGAAATTGAAAAATGTAAGAGATGGTGCATCTATAGTCACACGTGACAGAGAAGACTACGACGAGAAGGAGCGGTCAGCTCCAAAGAAGGATGTAAATATACTGGCTCAATGATACCTGAGGAAACTTTTATGAGTCTTTAAGAAAAGGGGTCAAGAGGCAGGTACTCTTTCTTGTAAATCAAATTCAATTGCTTCATGAGAACGTACAACAACCAATTTGCTCAACTGAAGAATATTTGTATCTATGATGTCTGCTTCTAATTCTACAACTTTTTTTCTTCTTGGGCATCAGATTACTAAAGCACCTCATGAAAGCACACCCAAGTGTTGGGCTGAAGGTACTTCTTCTGCATCCATCAGTTAACATGCTGAGAATGTCTCAAAACCTAAAGTTGTGAAGGTGACCAGGTACAAAGATTTTTGTGTGTATTCTTCATATTATTTTCTTTTACTTCTTTTAGTATCACTGTATTCTTTTATCCAGAGTCTTCCACATTCTATGGTTTTTTGTGGTTAAAATTTTCATGGCCTTTGGACCCAAAAAAAAGAAGGAAAAACTTTCATGGCCATTGCCCATGTATTCCATTGTTGTTGTCAAATCGATATGTGTTAGGAGGTTGTGTTGGTGGCTTTCCACTTATAGTGAGATTGTGTTATATTATCTTCATTGCTCAAATGTGAATATAAAACTATCGTATTTGGATGTAGATATATGTATTTGGATTGAGTCATGTGACTTGGTTCCCTCTTGGAATTTGAATGTGAGGGTGTTTCGAAACTTGTAGTGAGACCGGAATGCATTGTAATGTATTTCTAAATTCATGTTTGAATTGAGCTCGAATTGTAATATTAAACTCATTCGTTTTGGCAGTTTTCTAACCTTGTTTTCCATCGTTTCGCTTTTTATAATTTCATTTTTGTTTTACCCTCACTTTGACACGTATTCCAACACTCGTATGATTTCTGATAATCATGATTACATTTCATCTCCTCAAGTACCTCTCTTTGTATTTTATTTGGTTGATCTTCGATGATATGTTGTCATTTGAGCTAACTTTCTCTCCCTCCCTTTTTTTGGTTACATTTTTCCATGCTTCTACTTTGAGCTTGTTTCTTTTCGTTAGTATTCCAAGTCTCTAGTTATTGACTAATAATAGGAAAGAAATATAATAGACTACTATTATAGTCATTCTGATCATAGTATTAGAGGTTCGTTGACATGTTGATATTTGCACATTTTTATGAATTAATATTTTTTATCAATAATCTCACAATTCTATAATTTTTCAAATATATATACATATATATAATTATTTGGTTAATCTTCGTAAATATAACAATCCGGCAAAATATTTACGGTCCGTGTAACAAAATGATAAAGCGAGCCTTTTTTTTAAAAAAATATTCTAGGTTTTTCCTTCCTCTTCATCATATTTCTTCTTTTCTTCCTCTACAAAATATGTACAAAGAATCTTAAAGAAATCTAAACGAAGATGTTCCAAATATAAGGTATTGTGAAAAAAATCGTTAAAGATTTGGGTAGCTAAATTTCAAATATAAACTATTGTGTATCAAATCTAAATCATTGCTTTATAAATATAAATTATCGTTTTTCAAATATAAATGACGACTATCCAAATTTAAATGATCATTCTTTTTTTTTTTTGTATTTTCCTGTGGACTTTTTTTTGTTTTTGAAATTGTTCGTCTAAATATTTTGTCACTTTGTTATATCTTTACTCGCTAAGAAGAGAATTATTTTTGAACGATTCTACCATGGCCAAATTTTAAATTTACAACATTATTCTATATTTTAAAATAAATATTAATTATCGTTTAAATTTAGAAAAAAAATGAAATTTATGAATTATATTATTTTATAATTGATTTACTGTTTGTTTTTATTTATTTAATATAAAGAACATAATTAATAATTATCTTTTCAATTTCTTAACTACAACATATAGAATATTATATAGAATACTTTATCTATTTATTTCAATAATTTAATTTATAAATATTTTGAATTTATATTTAATGAGATTTTTTTAAACATGAAAACAAATCATTTATATTTCATGAGTTTTCTAAAAAAAAGTTTATATGAATTATATTAGTTTATAATTAATTAATTAATTAATTAATATAAAAAATAAAATCATTATTACCTAATATGTTTTCAAATTCTTAACTTATTATAAAGTTTAAAAGGTTTTTATCTATTTATTTCTTTAATTTAGTTTCTAAAGATTATATTTATATTTAATGATGAGATTTCAAATAAAAAAGAAAACAAGTCATTGATATTTCATGAGTTTTCTAAAAGAGCTTTCACAAATCCAAATCACACCATACAAAAAAATAATAATAATGTGAATCTCAAACAAAATACATCAAGATTCTATACATTTAAACATTCTTGTCTAATCTTAGGCATATGTTAATAACAAAATAACACTGAGATTCTATATACTTGAGTCTTCTTAGTCAAATCTCAAACATATTTAACATTGAAATCCAATATGTTTAAGTTTTTTTTGGGTGAAATCTCAAGATTTACACTTAAGATTCTATATATACTCAATCAATTTGAAAAATCTATTTTGGCAATTGAAAAATTACACTTGAATTTGCTATAATAATTATTAAAGATAATTAAATTCGAAGAAATTTTGAAAGGATAAAATTTAGTATAAGATTTTGAAGAAATTACATTAAGAAAAAGTAGCAAAATCTTAATACGGGTAGATTGATGGATTTGAACGACGGACTAGTTTTGCTTACCATAAAACCCCGTATGTATTATTCTCTCACAATTTTCCAAAAAAGGCAACTCCTTTTCCCTTAATTTCAAAAGTAACCTTTCTTATCTATTTTCTAATTGACGGAGTCAACATTCTTGTAGGAACAACGAATCGAGAATTCCTAAAACCCTAATCCCTCAAACTTCTATAAAACCCGATACGTTGGTTCACAATTGCCACAACCTGAAAAGCTTTGCCCATTGGGGCTAATCTGGAGATCATCTTCTTCGAATCCATTCTCTGGTAAGCGGCGCATTACTTAGCCATTAGCATAAATATTCTAATTCCCTTTTACTTCGTGATTTGATGCACCAAATAGCCCCTTGTTTCTTCGAGTTTAGTGACAAGGAAAATCGAGAAAAGGGTATACTTATGGTGCTACATTCATTTTGGCTTTTACATCTGTGGTTATGGGGGAAGTTTTTCTCCAGCTCAACCCTGCTTGGCCAAAGAAACAACTATAAAGTCGTCTTAAGAATGTGAATTTTCGAAATGTCCTGTTCCCTTTTCATGGGGTTGTCTTAACTTGGCTCTAAAGAACGTAAGAAATAGCCAACAAAATGATGAGGGTTTTTTTTTGAGGTGAATATATGATGTGCCTAACTCATATTGTGCTATGCCTTCAAAGTTCTCTGATTGTTGTTGCCTTATGTTTGTTGACTTTACATTTTTTGAAAAAAAAGGAAAATGTGGTTTTGGTATCCTTTAAGGATAAGTGAATTGATGCAGATATGTTTTTTTTTTTGTATTGAATTGATCAACTTGTTGTTATAAGAGAAGCAAGGCAAAATGATGAAAACTTTATTATCTGAAATTGATGTGGAACTTATATCATTCATTCTGGTCTCCAAAGTTCTCTGATTGCTTTGCTATTTTGCTGTTTCACACCATATTATATATATAATTGGTGTTTCAGTTTGAATGTGAAATTACTATATCCATTATTCATTTTTTCATGTCTTTCAAATTACCTCTTTCTTTTCTTCCATTTTTTTATAGATTAATTATGTATGTTAACTGTTCATTTATTTAGATATTTTCAAATAATTTAGGGGAAGTAAGCAATACAGGGTAGCACTTAAATTCATGGTCTGCAGGGAACTTGTATCTCAGGCCATACGAGCATAGTGCGACATTGAAACCTCTCCTTTTCTTCTCTTTGTTGCCTCAGTTACTTGCATGAGATTGAGGCAGACCTGGAAAGGACATAATGCAATTCTCTTTATTTGCTAATCAGTTATCTCACTTGGAGTTTACACGATTCAAGTGAACACTTATCTCTGCAGCCTCTAGAGAGTTTATTTCTTGTTATGGATGGATGTCATTGTGAACCTTGATTTATTATTGACTTTGTTGTAGTTCTCATGTGTGTGCCTCACCGATGTTGTATGAATAATAGTATAGTTTATAGATATTTTCTAATAATATTCAACATATCATGCCCTTTCCACTATTAATTGCACTGACTAAAAAATACGTAAACTTTTCTTTCGTCGACAAGATTTTAATTTATATCTTAGGATGACTAAGCTTCAGCAATATGTGGTTTTTCTGCATCAGTCTACTCCAACGAGAGAATCCATCTTTCTTGATGCTGCCATCTTTAGTACTAGTCTACTTTGATGAAAATATAGCTACTTATACTTCAAGCCTCCGTCTTTACAACTCAAGATCCAATGGTCTGATGACACTACCCTCCTCCTTTGTCCGGGCTTGGGACCGGCTGCGTGGAAGAAATGATGCTTAAGGCACGACACAGGCAGAGTTATCATGTCATTATATAAGTTGTAGAATAACATGAATTTTCAGGGAAATTGGAGCAGATGTTGTCTTGGTGATGAACCACACAAGGTCAAGAAACAGAGACTATCAAAGAGATAAAAACACATGGGCATGGATTCTACAGAATTGCACCCTCTGCCCACCTCCAGACATTGGGATGCACATTCTGTCATATTCACTTGAATGATATAATAAAGGCTGACAAGATGAGGCCACACGCCAGCCAACTGATCCAAGTGAGGTTTGGATAGAGTAGAAGACTTCCTATGATGCAGGTACCAATTGCAGCAAATAGAGCACCGAACTTTTGCAACAGTTGTGCAGTTTTTGGGAATGGCTTTTGAAGGATAACTCCAAAGGAAAATACGAAGGCAGTCAACATAATAGCCCCAAAAAACACTGAAAGAGGTGAAGGAGATGAAGTGTTTAAGCTGAGAAACAAGCCTAAAATGGCCTGAAAAGTTGAACTAAGAAATGTGTTCCCAAACTGAGGGCTGTTGACTGGTGAAGGCCTCTGCATTTTGATGTAAATTGGCAGGCAATCTGATGCATCTCCCCCCCACGTACAACTGCTTATTCCAGGATTTCTATATGTGACTGCAATGATAAAGGTATAGGGTTCATTCATGTCTAGGGAGATTTCATGTGGTGTAGTTTCTGCCATTAGGAAACAAAAAAAATGTGATCAATACTCTCAAGTGGTTTCCTTGAACTGATTCAGTCCTCCAGTCTCCTTTTAATATTGCATGGAGTATTCTAGAATATAATGAAGAAGTTTTTGTGATTCTCCTACAAGTTTTTTTTTATTAAATATCCTAAAAAATTTGACCACTTTTTGGGTCAAGTTCATTTCACCGTTGCTTCTTTTTCGTACGACAAACAAGGCCTCTCTGGCCCTTTCGGTGGTATGTTGAACTATTGCTGATTGGATGACTGATGGGAAAAAGATGTATTAAAAAAAAACTATAAAAAATTACGACTTGCTGATTTTGAGTAGATTTTCCACTGGAAATTAAACACAGGAATTAAGTATGGGCTTATTTGACGGAGTTCTAATCCCTAAAAATTATGATGTTGAATTTCTGGGTTTAATCTGTTTAGTTTTTTTGTGTGAATTGTATTCTCCTACTTATTTTATTTTTTTAATATTTTTATGACAATAATGTAAAAACAAAAAATTTAACATTCAATAACAATAATTTTGATTATAGATTTAATTAGGAATATTAAAAATTATTTGTAAAATATAACAAAGTCACCTAATCAATGAAAAAGGTAGAAGGTTTCAAAATAATAACTAACTAGAAAATAAAAAATGTATATTTAAATTTGCAATTTATTTTCTTGGTGAAGAGGAGGGGATTCATATTTGCAATTTATTTTCTTGGTGAAGGGGAGGGAATTCATATTTTTTCCATAATAAAATAAAAGATGAAAAGGAAAGTTAGTGTTCATTCATTTTTATTCTTTAAACTAAAATATATCATTTTTTTTAATAAATGTGTTTCTTTTTCTTTAACATATATAAAAAATAAGAAAATTAGATATTTATTCGTTGAAAATAATAAGCAAACTCCACCAAACAATCTTATTTAATACATAAAATTATGAATAAACTTTAACAAGCTTTTTTCTAGTCAAAACTAATTTAAATTATTTTGATCTTTAATTTATTTAACTTGTCATCTAAAAACTAAAATAATAATTTATAAATTATTTTGATCTTTAATTTATTTAACTTGTCATCTAAAAACTAAAATAATAATTTAAAAAAAATGGAAGTGAAAGTAAGTTTAATTTTGAGAACTAAAAAAAAAGAGAGAAAACCCTCTATTTAACCTCATTTATTAAGCCAATAATTTTAGAGTCAAACATCCAAAAAAACAAAGGACCAAACAACTCCTAAAGGTGGGTTTGGGGGATGGAAAGGGTTATGGGAAAAAATGATTGTAATAATCTTACGATTATAATAATCCGATAAAACGTGTTTGGGATTAGGGTTATTATTGATAGTATTATAGTAAAATGTATTTGAGAGAAGAAATATGAATGGTAGAATTATGATAATATGTGTTTGGGGGAAGGATTATTGTTGTAGTATTATTGTAATGTGTTTGGAGGAAAGATTATTATTATAGTATTATGATAATATGTGTTTGGGGAAAGGATAAAAATGGTAGTATTATTATAAAATGTGTTTGGGAGAAGGATTATTATTGTAGTATTATTATAACATGTGTTTGGAGGAAGAATGTTTGGAGGAAGGGTCATGAGTGTAGTATTATGATAATATTCGTTTGGGACAACGATTATGTTAATAGATTTAGGATAATTTTTTTTCTTTAAATAAAGAATTTAACATACGAATTAAAAAAATATAATACAATTTATTTTTTTAATAATCAATATTAATTAATGTAATTATAATAAACCAATTTCTTTTACATACGGTTTCAAATATTACGTTATGAGATTAGCGAACTATTTGTTTCGTAAATCGTTATGTTGAGACTCATTTCATTTTTTTTATTTTCTTATGTATTTGTCCAGTAAAATGAATGTGTAAACCCGTTAAAGGTTGAAATAAATATTTTGACGTAGATGCACTAGGTCTGATGCGTTAGGTCTTATGTTTTCTTCGGTCCATTCGTGTACTTTGCTTACACACTAGGTCTGACGCATGAATCATTCGAAAATAGGCTAACTGTCTAATCCTATGCCTAGTGTCATGGGGGATGTGTAGTATCCTCCTTCTATCGTTATATAACAACTCCAACATTAGTACCAACTGACGTTAGGATGTTATGAATGCATTTAGTACAGACACAAACTCAAGTTCGTCCATCAGAGTAATGTTCGATTGACACCCTGTTCGAACAGAACCTTAAGAATGCGTTAACTTCGACTGATGTGAACCTAATCACATACTAGGAATTTAGGTTTACAACGGTTCAAACTATATTCAGATGTTGGTTCAAGTTTAGGTTTGGTAGATGTTGGAAATATGTTCACGTAGGTTTGCAAACCTTTGGTAAAATGTTTGACCGTATGTTTGTAAACTCATTTTCTAAGTTAAATAAGTGAGTTTGAAAAGTATGTGTGTAAGTGAAGTAAGTGAGTGTGTTTTGTAAAAAAACATTTGTAAAAATGGTGTAACGTATCTTTTGTAAACCCATTTTGAATATGAAGTGCGCTTGTAACAATGTGTAAAACAAAACGACACAGTTACTTATGACGGTTAATTAATGTTGTAACAAATTTTCTTACACTAATTTTATAAAATATGACATGCTACACACTTTGTGAAACACAATTTATGACTTTTTTATGTGAAACATAAGTTGTAAGTAAACACAATTTTTTATTTAACCATTGAATTGGAACACATTTAGGGCATTTTATCGTTTAAAATATACTAATTTCATTTATTAAAAAAACCCAATTTATTGAATTGGAACACATTTATTAGGTATTTTGATTCAAAATCGCTTTTCAAGTGATGTTCGTATCCACTTATTTTACATAACTTACTAAGAATCCTTCAAAGTGTATATTTTTCTACCTAGAAAACCTATGAAAAACCCATTATTTATATCTTCTCAAAAAACATGTAAAACACATATGTAAGTTCTAACAGTAGACATCACAATACATTTTTTTCTCCGTATTGTGTTTCATTTCTTTATTGGTTATGAAAAAACAGTTACTTTATGAAGGTGAAGGGATTTTTTTCCCAACGTTGGCAACTTATTAAAAATACTCAAACACTGTTTTATGTATATGTCGTTGAAAATTTGAAAACAAGTAAATAACAACCGCATAATTTTTTTCGTATTTAAAAAGTAGCTAAAGAATTAAATTCAACAAGCAATATTATAGACATGGTTAATATGCTAGGCAAGTTAATAAATAAATAAAACTAGTACTAAACATAGTAAAAAAATTATCAGTTGACATAATGTATTGCAAGTGTTCAACCATAGTGAGGACGAACGAAAAAGGTGAATTTAGTACAAAATTCAATAAACACAAATTAGGAACGCTGAAACAAATTAGGAACACCGAAACAAATTGACAAATGAACAGTTTGAAAGAAAAATTTGAACATTAGATACTGCCAAACATTAAACTCATCATTGGCAATGGAAAATCAAATGTATAGTAGACCCAAAAAATGTACCAATTATGGCTAAAAGCATCAGGATAGAACCACCAAAGTACTCATCATCGGCTGCACATACCTTCTGTGTTCACAGACGACCCTTGCCATGCTCCACCCTACCCCTACTCGGCTTCCCTTCAACATTTTAGTGTAGCATCTGATGCATTAATGGTCATTCGATCATAACAAAAGTGTAGAAAAATCGTTCTCAGACCGACAAGAGTTGGGGTGCGGCAAGGGTTCATCGGCAAACCGAAATATGGAAAGATGGAGAGAGGATGAGAAACGTTTCAGAGGTAACGAACGTTCGTCGCAGCCGGTCATCGAAACGCATCAGAGAGAGGATGAGATTTGTTTAGGAGGCAGCGTCGAAACGCATCCGTCGCAAAACAAAAATGGGTCTAAGGGCAAGGACATATAAAATCAGAGAGAGTAGGGAAAAAATCGAAGATGAACAAAAGTCGGTTATCGAAGAAAATGGGAGGGAAGAAAATAGATTTCCTTTCAATTTTTTTCACACGGGAGACGAAAAGGAGAAAACAATGGAAAATGAGGAAGAAAAGCAGAGGAAAAGGGAAGAAAATCGAACGGAAATCAGAAGAAAACAGGGGAAATCGGCCGAAAATGTGTAGGGATATTGTAGGGCTATACGAAGGAGAATGAGGGAGAAATGGAGGGGTTCGTAGGGTTAAATGGGGATTAGGGTTATCCTAATCCCCATGTATCATAACACTTGAGCCAAACACATCCTAATCCTTTTCCTCCTAAAACCTACGTCCAAACACACCTAAAAGATTATTAGGAGGGGCCTTAAGTTTTTTCTTTTCAAATTTTTATATTTGTTGAATGATTAAGATTATGATTTGTATCTTCTTGGTATCTAAAATTCTAATCAAGTCATGGGCTAAACTTATTTATTAAAAAGATCATATTTAGTACACAGAATGGAAAATTTAGCATTTACTTTTTAGTTATTTTTCTTTTTTCTTTCAAATCCATGGAAATAATGGACTAACCATGACCTACGGTTCCTAAGTGTAAGGACTAATTAGTAGACGACACCACTAAGAATCTTAACTTTAGAAATGTCACCAAAAAAAGAAATTAAAAAAAATGTAATTTTTAATCCTTGCAATGCAAGTGTTTTTTATTTAGAGAAAAGGAAAGTGATCATCCCATCCCACTTTATTTTTATATAGTTTTATAGCTTTTGAGAAATTTCACCAAAATCATTTTACTATTTCAAGAACTTGGGGAACAAGTCTGGGTTGCCCTCCATTAATTTCCAAGAAGCTTCCTTCTCTACTTTTTGTCATCTTACTTCATATAAGCCAATTAAAATGGATGTTAATGACGTTGGGAATTTGATGAAAATAAATTTGTTTTCTTTTAGATTATGATTGATCTGATTTCATTATCATTATAGGCTCACAAGATGATAATAGCTTTTGGTCAGTCCTCTAGACTAAGGTGCTTTTGGGTAGAGGAAGCTTAGTTGAGTCACAAAAATAAAATGCACTTTTCATGGAGATCTAAAATACCCTCTACGAAATTAAATTGATTTCATCCTTAGATTTTTTTTTCTCTTCCAGTTGGTTGTTTACATTGTTATTTAATATTTTCGGACAGGTTTGGAAGTGATACTAAAATTATTTAAGTCTCCTTTTTTACTATCAAAATCACACTATTATTCATTCAAAACAAATTTTGGTTCGAAAGTTGTATTTAAAAATTTTAAAGTAAATCTATATTTATTTTGAGCGATTAAAATTACATTTTTTAGAGTGATTTTTGTATTAAACATTCCTACATTTTTTTTTTCTTTTAGTCATTAGTTGGGCCTATGAAATTCTGCTAAATATTGCAAACACGTAGATGATTCTAAGTCTTAGAATCTAGGTGACATATGTATTACTTAAAAAAACTCTAATCTGGGCGAGTACGAATCCCAGATCCAGGCGAGGGGAGAATTTCAAGTCTCGATAATGAGTATACGTTACATCCCAAGTAACTAGCATGACACTGGTTGAGTAAGGATCCTAAGTCTATACAAGGTTGTAATGTGACACGTGATGAATGTGAAACCCAAGTCTGAGCAAGACGGATATGACGAGGCATTGGTGGTAATCGAGTAACTCACGTGACACTGGTTGAGTGTGAATCCCAAATCTGGGCGGTGGAAGAATCCCAGGTCTCGGTAATGAGTATAAGTTGTGATATGATTTAAGCTCGTGGTACTTATGCACTTGCTATAATGATGGTCGTATTGTTGTGGACCGTAATGCGTTAAATTGCTAGGCGATTTGAGCATACAATGCTTGTAAAAGTTGCTATAGTGATGGTCGTATTATTGTGGACCGTAATGCATTAAATTGCTAGGCGATATGAGTAGTAGTGCTTGTAGCATTTGTTGTGCTGATGGTGGAATGGTTTGTGGCTTATGTGATGAGATTTATATGTTGCTATCTGACCTTATTATTATTGTTTCTATGGTTTTTGCCCCAAAAAGGTTTTTCTCAAACCCATCACTCACTAAGTCCGTTTGACTTACGTTTTAAATGTTTTTCCTCCCAAGGTTGTTAGGCGTTGAGGCCATGTGAAGGTTAGTTCTGAGGTTGCATAGTCAAGCTAAGGAGAGAAGACGAAGTGTCTCTGTAGTTTCACATGGCGCGTTGGTCATGAAAGTTTCTATTATGTCTGAGGAGTCGGTTGGTAAGCGGTGTTGGGATTTATGTCCTAAAACTCGCAAATTGTAAATATAATTAATTGATCATTACTATTGTTATTATTGTAATAATTGTTATTAATTATATTATTAATTTTGTCTTAATAACCCAAATCCAATAAACTAACATCCTAAGTTGTTTGATGAGTCTTGAACAATATGTAGAGATATATAGAGATCAATGTTTGAGATTAGCTTAAAGGGTCTATAGTACAGAGATAATGTTGGGCATCTTTGTCACCACGTGCCCGAGATGACGCGGAGCGACCGACGTCTTAAAAAAGAGTTAGTTTTAAAATAAAATAGAAGTCGCCACCAATTTTTTTTACGGTGTGATTGGACACCGAAATAAAGCAAGTAGTTTTTAAAAAAATGGTCTACAAAAAATAAAGTTGAGTTCATGAGTCATTTGCGTATAAGGAAGGTATTAGCACCCCACAACACCCATTTAGAAAAACGGTGGCCAAATTTCAAATCTTGAATTGAACATATTTTTTAATTTATTTTAAAACTAATGTCTTATTTTACCTCTCATTACTCCAATATTTGAAGCAATGATCTCATAAAATAAGTGAAATAATATTCCATTAATTAGAATATATATTGAAGAAAATTTCTCACCTTAAGAAAATGAGAAATTATTACAATTTCTCAAAATCTATCATAGTCTAGTCTTCGAATAAAGATTTTTTTAAAACATTGATTAAATTCATTTTTCCTTCGGATCACATCTTGGACTTCCAAAGATGTGATCCCTCACCTCAATAATTCTAGAAAATCGGACTCCCAGATTTCTAGATTCCGTCATAGGGTTTTATTTAAAGAAAACGGTTAAGTTATTAGAAAAGATTGATTTAGGAAACCTTATTAAATATAATTAAATTTTGAAGGTTTTGAAAAGCATAAAAAATTTATAACATTAGAGACAAATTTGCTAAATGATTAAAAAAATAATCTTTTTTACTTTTTTTTTAAAATTTAGAATACATATAACAAAATTTTAAAAAAAAGTTAGGAGTGCAAATAGTGTTTATAGCTTAATTTTAAAAAACCAAATGGTTAAAGATGGACCATAAATTTACAAAATTTTATTAAAAAAAATTAAAACAAAGAGTTAAAATTTACAAAATTTTTGTTTGTGTCAATATGTTTAAGCAATATAAAATTGGAAAAGATTTTTAGAAAAATCAAATCATCAAATAAAATTTTTAAACTTTAAGGGGCCGTTTGGGGGAAAGAAAGGAATAAGAGGAAAAAGGAATAAGAAAAAGAAGATTAAGTGGATGAAAGGATTATTATAATCCTTGTTTGGGGGAAGAATTAAGTGAAAGAAATATGGAGGATTATTTATAATCCTTGTTTGGAGTAAGGATTAAGTGAAAGAATTATGGGGAATTATTATAATTCTTGTTTGGGAGAAAGATTATTTGGAGGAAGGATTATGTGGGAAGGATTATGGCAAAAAATTTGTTTTTTTTTTTCATTTGTGTAATTTTTTTTATTTGTACGTTAACCCCAATATGAGAAACAATACATAATTATTTATTTCTTGGAAATGAAATTATTGTTTTTTTTTTTCGCGAACCCAATACAAAATAAAAAATGTGCTAATATTTTTTAATATTTTTTGCATTTGTGTAAATTGTTCGTACCATAAAACCTCTCTAACCAAAAATTGTATTCAAATTCATTTTTTTAGTTAGGTTATACAGTAATCCAAGTGTTCACAAAAAGTTTGTATTGATTTTTTGTTGTTGTTTTGTATAAATATTTTTTTTACTTGTAACGTACACCTAATATACTTTCAAAAGTAAAGTTTTTTTTCCAATTTGTAGAGTAGTTTTTTCTTTCTTTTTTAACATTAAATCAAGTACACAAAATAAAGTTTATTATTATTATTTTTTTGTTGTGTAAAATATGTTTATGAAATTTATACCGTAAATTCAATTCACAAAGAAATTGTATTATTTAATTTTTCATTTGTATTCAATTTGTAGTTCAATTTGATCCGTAAATCCGATACATTAAAAAAATATTCTTTTTTTTTTCAATGTGTAAGAAATGTTTATGGAATGTTTTATGTAAACCAAATAAGAACAAAAATTGTATTTTTTTTTTTTTTGCGTTTGTCGAAATTTATTTATTTTGGGGAAATTTTAAAAAAAGTAGATTTTACAAAATATTTACCAACTATAGCAAATTCTATCACTGATAGTCATTGATATGCTATAGTGATAGAATCCAAAATTTTGCTATAGTTTGTAAATATTTAAATTTATTTTGCTATTTTTAAAAATGCCCCTTTATTTTGTTCTTACTATTTTCCAAAACGACGAAAAATTGTATTAAAATAATGTTTATACTTCATTTCTACTGTAACCCCAACACACAACAGATATATATTAATTTTTTAAATTGATTTTGTATAAAAGAAAATTTGGACCGTACACACAATACACAATACAAATAAATTGTATTATTTTTTTTCATTTATGTAAAATATGTTTCTTCAAATTGTACCGTAAATAGAATACAAAAAGAAATTTATATTTTAAGTTTGTATCATCAATCTTATACAATAAAAAATTGTATTTTGTTGTTTATATTTTTTCTTTCATTTTTTTTTTCTTCATGAGAATGAAGAAGAAGAGAGGTGGATTAATTTGTTTGGGAAAGAGAACAAATAAGAGGATTAATTTGTTTAGGAAAGAGAAGAAATAAGATGATTAATTTGGAGAGAAGAAGAAATAAATGAGGAAAGAGAAGAAGGAGAAGAAAGAGAAGGATTATATTGGAAAATGGAATGATTATATTGGAAAATGAAATGATTAAGTGGAGAAAGTGATGTAATAAATGAGTAAAGAGAATAAATAAGAGGGATTAAGGATATTACTTTCCCTCCACTTAATCCATGGGTCAAACAAGAAAAAGACTGTCCTTTCATTTCCTTTCCTTCCCCCAAATGGCCCCTAAGGGTATGTTTGGGAGAGGGAAAATGTTATTGGGGAAAGGGTTATATAACTCTTTCCTTGTTTGGGGCAAGGATTATGATAACTTTTTCTCAATTTTCTCAATCCTTCCTTATTCCTTATTCAATCATTTCTTATTTCTTCCTTATCCCTTTCTCTCCATCTCAATCCTAATGTATAATTAATCAATTTAAGTTTAAATATTATTTAATCCATTTTTCACTCATTTATAAGTTCTATACATGCATTTTGTTAATTTTAATATTTTTATTTAAAAAACACAACATGTTTTAAGTTATGAATTTGATACAATTACATTAATTTAAAATTTTAATTTCTTCTTTTACTCTTGAATTAGGTAATTTATTGCAGCTTGACTCGTATTTCTTTTTGCTCATGCATTACAAAAATTAGGATGATTTAGTAAATTAAATTTACGAAATTTGTGTATTGAATTTAGAATATGATTTTTTTTAAAAAAAAATTAATAATTTAATCGCACCTAACGATTACGTA
This sequence comes from Cucumis hystrix, assembly GCA_025688845.1. Classification (NCBI taxonomy): domain Eukaryota; kingdom Viridiplantae; phylum Streptophyta; class Magnoliopsida; order Cucurbitales; family Cucurbitaceae; genus Cucumis; species Cucumis hystrix. Next base: position 3,678,241 of record CM046891.1, on the reverse strand, counting down.
AAAATGGTTGAAAATGGATGCCGTATTTAAAGAAATTATTGCAAATTGTTTTATGAAAACTATGGTGATTTGGTAAATTAAACATATGAAATTTGTGTATTAGAGTTAGAATATGAATTTATTAAAAATAATAATATTTTTTGCTCCTACATTGTATTTTATGTAATTGACTTCAGTTTATAATTCCCTTCCTAAAAACTATCTTGTTCTTCGTATATCGTTTCGTTTGAATGAAATTATGGTGTCAGTATTTGGTTTAAATCAATTGTTAAATATATGCAATTTGTGTATTGCATTTAGAATATCAATTAAAAAACAAAAATATAATATGAATTTCAAAAATTAACAATTTAATGGCACGTAACAATTACATAAAAAATGTTGAAAACTAAGATGATTCGGTAAATTAAATATATATAATTTGTGTATTGGAGTTAGAATACGAATTAAAAAATATTGAAAATGTATCTCGTATTTAAGAAAACTAATGTAACTTGTTTTACAAAAATATGACAATTTGGTAAATTAAATATACGAATATTTATGTATTGGATTTAGAATACAAATTTTTAAAACATAATAATAATAAATAATTTTCATAATTCTTCCCCAAACAAATATTATTATTACACTACATATTATAATCATTCCCCCAAACACATACTATCATAACATTGCTATTCATAATTTTTCACCCAAACACATATTATCATAACACTACCAACACTAAACTTTTCTCCAAACACATTTATCATAATATTAGGATTATCATAATTCTTTTTCCCATAACTCTTTTTCTCTTCAAATGCACCTTAAATTTGCATGAATACAATTTGGAGTTACTTTTTCCTTCTCTATTCCTCTACTTTTTCCTACTTTCTCACTCCTCTCTTTGGACAAGTTGTTGAAAAGAAATCTAAAAGAATGCCACAAATAATTTAAAGGAAGAACATAATAGACACTGTAAAATCCGATAAAGGGTAAAATTATGTGTAGACGACTTGAATTGGGTTAGGAAGATTTTCTGAACCAACCCAAAATTTAAGGTGGGTTAAATTAGCAACCGAGATGACCTGAATAGGATCTTCAATCCAATCCAACTCAACTCTTAATATTCGAGTTACTTTTCTTTTTTTAAGTATATTTTTTATTAACTTAAAGACTCAAATTTGTTTACCGCACATATAAACAACTAAAATTTCATAAAAATTTGAAGGTTAAATATTAAAATTCTACGTATCAATTATGTATGAATTATAATATTTGTAAGTAATGATATATATATATTTTTCAATAATATAAAAATTCATATTGAATTGAGTCAACTCGAATTTTTAAAACCAAACGATAAAATTTCAAAATATAAAATCTATGCAATGTGTCGAAAAGTAAATGTTTTGGTCAGGGAGACTTCATTCCATATGGGCCACATCCCACTTTATGGTTTATGCTTTTTGTGAAATTTCCCCACAACACTTTAATTTGAAAAACTTGGTGAAGAAGTTTGGGTTTCCCTTCCTAATTTCCAAGAAGCTCATCCAACCTCTTGTTGCCATCTATAAAGAAACTAAATTAGTCCAAAATACCAATAATGACCTCATATCATCAAATATCTATCTATCTTCTCTTGGTACTATCATATTCCCTCCCTTTTCTTCACTAAATGAGATGCAAATTTGAGAAAATGAAATCAAACCAAATTTCATTAACTTTCACTTTTCCAACAACAATCTTAAACTCTATTCTATTTGTATCTTTCAACACCCTCACAATTCTTATGTTTCTTTCAGCAAGAAGCAAGGATTTGAGGAATTTGGTCATATTCAATGGCCTTTCTTATCCCTCATTTGCCTTTGATGCCTTTGTTCTATCCATTACCTTTTCTTTCTCAAGTGCTTTGGGTGCACTTTTGATTCCTAATAAGCCTAATCTAGCCATCTTTTATGCCTTCTATTCCGTGGCTTCCATGGCTTTTGCTTTGTTTTTTCTGATTTTGGGACTCTATTACTTTATATGATTTTGTGTGATCTACATGTCAATGTCATTTAATATGAATTCTAAGTGTGGATGTTAATGAGATGTTATCAAAGAAGAATGTGAAGCTAGCAAGAATCATTTTGCAAATCAAGTCATGGATTATTGCTCAATTCTCTTGTACTTTAGAGTCATGCCATTTTATCTCAATTTCATATTAAATGTCTTAAGGAAGTCTATGTGTAATGTTTTTGGATTCGATTTACATCTAAAAAGTTTGGACATTATTGATTTCATAAGTAACTATGTACATTTTGATAATCTAACATGTATATTATTAATCGTTTTAATGATGCGTTAATAGGAAAAGGGAAGTGAAATCTCATATCTCTTCCAGTTTCCACAACGTTCATTGTTTCATAGAGGTCCTCACTTTCCTTGTCAAGGAAATGAATGATATTTGGAAAATTGTATTCAATCAAAATAGGGATCATTGATCAACAACTTTCTTTGGCGAATTGATGATAATTAATCTTTCAAGCCTTCTCTAATCGCTAGGCCTTCCAACGCTTTAATTGGCCACTTTCTTTGAATTAACCGGCCAAGACCACGTGGAGATGGAAGATCTCCGAGTCATAGTATACAATTACTTGACTTATTATTTCAATCGTCATATTAATCACACCACGAGGTGTTAGTGTTCATCTTCAAACATTTAGCAAGTTGAGGAATTCATTGAGAAAAACTCGCAAGAATGATTCAATTAAATTAACTCCATAGATTCAACTAAATGACCCAACATGAAGGAAGGTTTCTTTTGATTTTCGTTATTTTATACTATGAAATCTATCTGATTCCATCCCATGCATCTATTTATATTTTGTTGGAATTTTTGTATTTTTATTCAAAGAAATTTGTGTTGCCGAAGAAGGTTGTCGAAGGTACTTTAGTTACCTTTTGGGTTATGTCGATTTAGTTACCTTTTGGGTTATGTCGATTTAGTTACCTTTTGGGTTATGTCGAATTATTGAAGATCGATCAATGATCTTACTGAGTATCAGTTGATAATAAAATATGAAAAAAAACTGAAATAGTTGAACTGCGATAAATTAATTTAGGGGGAGTTTGAGTTTATCTTCAAGTAAATTCAAACACAAATTCAGGGAAGTCGGTCTTTGATTAAGTTTCTGTTATAACTTAAAAGTATTGTTGATTACTCATTTGGATCTTAATAATATTTCTTATTTGAGTGGAGAAACTCCCCAGACGTAGGTGATATTCGTCGAATTGGGTTAACAAAGCCTTCTATGATATTTGTTCTTTCTATTTCTTTAGCTATTTTTTCAGTTTAATTACTTTCGATATAGCTAAAGGATATTATTGATCGTCTCATTTATTTTCATATTTGTTTCTCTTAGCTTTGACGAGTGTGCTTGAGAGTTGTTATAGGTAATTCTGGATTGAAAATGATAAATTCAACTTTATGAAATTTCCAAACTATCTAACTAAAAGAAAATCATGAAATTCAAACCAAAATCCAAACCATAACTAACTTGATTGGCCTCTCCACCTCGATCGAGGATGAGGTCGAGGTCTAGCCTCCTCCTTTAATGTATAATAGAACATACCATACGACCTATTTGAACTTTGAGAAGATGATAATTTAAAGAATATTGCGAGAACCGCGTAGAAGGCGCAAAGCATATTGCGTTGAGGCGCAAAGAATATTGCAGAAAATTTGAAGAATTAGACATATTCATATGACAAAAACCAAGGCGCCATAAGACAGGTCATAAGGCGGAATTCAATATGCGGGGTTGAAGCGACTGGTTTATATAACTCAAAGAAGAAAATAGTGGGACTTCTTTATAGGACCGATTTTTAGTAGGTTTGGAAAGAGGAAGCTTAGGGAGAAGAAGAAAAGTGATCTTTTGTATCTTATTTTTTAGAGATATGGTCTTGCTTGGGATTGCAATATATCTAATCTCTAAGAGAGGGGCCTTTCACGACACTGATTTTCTTCTGATTGAAAGGTACTCCCCGTCTCTGTAACCAACTTGAAGACAAGCCAGAGGAGTTCAGAAATGGAGTTAGTTTAGGGCAGAGGCTATGATTTGCTCTCCCAGAGTAATGTTTATAATAGTTTATAAATTATTCAAAAAAAATGTCCAATCTGAAGGCACAATGAAATATGCGAGTAGGCTGAATGAATATGAGTTTAAGTAGGCGTAGGTGCGAAGTGCAGCGACTGTTAAGGAGTGCAAGTTGACCTACTAAATGAGGCGGCTCTTGAAACTACAGCTCATTCACAAACAAATTGACAGATTGAGGTAACCAACAAAACCTTAGGCAACCTAATACGTTGTCTTAGTGGGACAAAACCTAAGTAGTGGGATCTAGCGCTTGCACAAGCTGAGTTTGCTTTCAACAATCTGAAGAATCGTTCAACTGAAAAATGACCCCCATCTCCAACTCGCGTGCTAACCTGGCAATCTCTGGCTTGCCTTTCAAAGACTTAAAGGATCCCTAGCTGGATTGCTTCTTCTTCCTCAAATAGTTAAGAAAATAGTGACAGAGATACGGTCTCACTGCAACGACCTTACTTACTGGGACAGAAGGATTCGAACCTCCGTCTAGTCTCACCACGCGCTCTTAGTCAAAATGGAATGCTTAGAGAGCATTTCAATTCTTCAACTTTACTTGACTTATGGAAAGAAGATTACATGCTTTTTAGTGGCTAGTCCAATCTGCTAAGGCATTCAATGCTTGGGGTGAGCTTTTTTAGTACTGATTGGCTGAGATCAGGATTCAATCCTGGAAGACCTCTTCGTTAGGAGAAGGCCTTTGGCTCTTAAATCAAGTAAGGACTCTCTCTTTCGACAAATTTTCTAGGTGAGGTGCGGTCAAAAGCAGGAGCGCACGCAGTCTAGCTTTTGCATAACATAAATAGGGAATTCTTAAAGGTTGTTCACTTTCAGTCAGAGCTTTCTCATGGGTCAGCTTACAGCTGTCAAAAGAATCTAGTTTGAATTTGCGTATTTCAATGTAATCTACTTTATCACTCATTTACATCGCTAAAAAGTAGACTCTACACTCTGAACTTCAGTGCCTAGCGTAAATCTATCACTTAGCAATTGGGGGTTGGTCAAGGAAAGGTCGAATTCTCTACCTATATCTTCTACATCCTAGGTCTTCCCCTTCCTTCATCTGGCTTATGTTTTTCATGTAACATTCAGACCGAATGACTCTATGAAATTACGTCGATACTTCCACATATTACGAGTAACATAGGAGACATCTTTATTTTTCCCCTCAGGAATCCTTAGAATCACCACTGCTTAGCTTTCAATTTGCCTCTAACCATCAAATGTCAATGAAAGTCCTCTGTTAATGGTTCTAGAACAACATGGCGAGCATGAAAGCGGGGCAAGGAAAAAGCTCTGCCTTACCTAGCCAAAGCTCCCCTCAAGGAGCTGAGGATAAGCACTATAAGCTAGCCTATATCATTGATTAATTCATGTTTTCTTCGTACTTTCGGAAAGAAATCTCACTCATTTCATTATATCACATAATGAGAACTCTAGAAAACTTCATGCTTTCTTCGATTTAAAGACCTAATCCATCTTTTGTCTATGACGATCGATATGAAAGGAAGGCATCCACAACCTCTAATGATAAGGAAACTGAGAATGGCCACCAAATCCTCTTGTTGAAACACAAGAACTTTTTAATACACCATACTTAAAAAAAAAAGATGTTCCTGCCTATAAGTGAACTCCAGTCAATATTCTTTTCACCTCTGTTCACGGTCCAAATACTCCCCCGAGACTCGATCGAAAGACAGAGCCTATTAAGCCCCTTGATTCCCCTTTGAGTTACCTTTATGATTCATAACAACGATTTGACATGATTCCATTCTACATAGGGCGTCTCCAGTTTTCTATGATTGAACCTATGGAGTCAAGAGTTAAGAAAGAGGAGCATAGGTCCCATAGGCCCATCGGCCTTACTCGAGCTTAGAGAACAAGGGATGAGGCGACTTCTACAACCTCGATCCAACTGGCGCATTGAAAGAAGAACTTCTCAAGACTGGCTCGGTCGAGATCTCTCTCTCCTCAATTACGCCTAGCCTTCCTTCGGTAGCTGGAAATTCTTTATATTCTAAAGGTAAACTATGTTCAAGGCATGAACATATCCTGAGTCTATTTTTTTTCCAGTAAGCTTATAAAGAGGCTCTTTTGTGAGTTGGGCGGTCCATATATAAAAAGTTGTCTGGTTTTGAGACGTCGTTCAAAGAGGAGGTTGGTGGCGATCCAGTCGATCGCTAAATATTTTTCCTGTAGTTCTTCTGTCAAAATAACCCAAACCAGCCTCCTCGACCTTGGTCATGTTGAACATCCAAATTTGATGAACTTGAAATACTAAATGTGTATGCCCTAGCTTGACACATTTCACATGGGAATTAACCTAATATAATTCAAAAACTTTGATTTGGATGCCTTAGGTAAGAATTTTACTATGTATACATCATTATGATGAGTCCAGAGCATGTGAGTTCATTCTAATACTCAAACTTTACATAGGTAAACTTATGACTCGCATCTGAGCATGTGTGGTAAGCAACGCACTGGTCTGGAGATCTTTCAATCTTGCATTAGTTTGTAAATCTTTCCATCTTGCAGGTCACGTTCTTCTCCAAATATAAATGCAATTGTTATCACATGAAGGTCATGAAGGAATGGAATTCCCATAGCAAAAGCATGTGAACGCCGTGCAAAAGAAAATTCAATTTGAAACACATACAAAATTTAGAGAAAACATTTAAACATGCTTCTATGGAGGAAAAAAAGAAAAGAAAACTAACCTTTGTAGAATCTCCCAAGAACAATTCTTTTAATCTACAAACACCACAAAGTCATGTAAACTTTAATTCATGATCATACAATAAAACTCTAAGATTGTATATAACAATGAGTCCCAAGATCTTTGAACTAGATAATTTTACAAATTAAATTTAGATAAAAATAACAGACATTGATCCATGAATAATTTGAGATTTAGTTTCTTGATGGGAAGAATAAGCTACTTAATAAAGACAGTGAGAGGACCAATCCCTAAGGTTCTATTTATAGACACCACTCATCATGGTGTTTAATTAGGACATTATCTTTTTACCTAATGGGCTTAATAAAATAATAAGCTCAAAAGAGATAAAATATGATATAATACATATGGGCCACATTAATAATATTATATTTAAAAATAAATCTAACAAGTCTTCCTCGTTATTCTCAATATGAAAATCAACTGAGAGTTTGCGGGCTTCTATGAATTTTTGTTTGGTGAAAGGGAAAGTTATCAAATAACTCCCTCTCTCTCCATCATGTAGGAGTTATTCTATTAATTAAATATATATTAATAAAATAAAATTAATAAAAATTTAATACATATTATATCTCATATAATATAAACTTTATATTATATCATATATAATATAACTAATAGTTTAGAACTCTCATATGATTTATAGTTCTAATATGAATCGAAACCATATTAATTTTAACATATAGTTTATTTATGAATCTCAATCATATTATTATAATTATTTGAATCATATTCAAATATTAACTTCTTTCATGAAAATGTTATATTATCAAATACATTATATTAATTGTATCATATACAATTTATTCTCTTTAATCAATTTGAACAATTCAAATTAAACCAAAATAAATTTGATTCTCATTTATCCTTATTGAGCTAACAAGGGAACCTTATGGACCTACAAATTGAAGTTTCAATGATGTGAGATTAATTGATTAAACTCTTTAATTAAATTAATCCATATTCACTAACTATCAGTCATTCCACTAAAGACCAATAGTTGCACTCTTCTTACGGTAGATAAATTTTTGTGTCCATTAACCAATCAACAGTGCAATGACCCTTCACAAATTGCTAGTATTAACCCACTGATTTGCCCTTGTGGTTATATTTAACTCCTTAAGTACCACTGATTCTTCTAATGAACATTAATTATAGTCTCACTATAACTGATCTCGGTGTGGTGCTACATTGTTCAAGCCCTAGAATCAACCTTTAAGAGAGAAATTTCTCTACTTACTCTATCTATAGAGAATAAGTGAATTCATTCTTGTATAGTTGTGGTTCCAACTCCCTAATCAGATGAATCCCTAAAATGGTAGGCCTATTGAGTCGACAACATAAGCCATTCTCACCCATGCAAATCAAAGGATTGCCTTCATGGGCAGAAGTTCACAACTCAATCAGGATTCGGGTCAAGTCACCTATGGTCATCTTGATGAAACGTAGTCTCAAATAGTAACGATGTTAATAAGAGACTATTCATTTCATGGTCCGGTCTAATACCCCTACTTTAATGTCTCATCATAAATTATTAGGATCAAATCATTTGTAGCACTTTAGAACAATTGTAACAACTACAAAGCAGACCGTATTCGTAGTAGGATAAGGTATCGAGCCTTATCCATCTAGACCATTTAGGTTATCACTTAAACATGATCCACTTGTATGTCTCCACATACATGTTTAGATTACAGAAGATAACCTTGGATGTTAGTTTATTGGTTTTGTGGGTTAATACAACTAAATGTCAAATAAAATAAAACATTTTATTTATCTAATAAATAAAATGTTTGTATAATATATACAATTAAAAACTACAAGACCACAAGATTTTGGCATCAACAAGAGTTGCTTAAAATCAAATCACTTGTGTCATTTTTAAAAAACAAGTTTTTAATCATTCAAAATCAATTTTGTTAAAAAAATATTTAAAAGTGTAAAAGCAAATATTAAATTAATTTTGAGTGATTAAAGACACATTTCAAATATATTTTGAATATGACAAAAATATATGTTATTACCAATTTCAAAATTACCCCTAAACATGCACGAAGTTTGTGTCTATATTGCTCCTTAACCTTCAAATTACAAAATTATTTTAAAATTTTTTAATATTCGCAAATCTATCAAACATAAAATTGAAAATTAATTTAGGTATTCGATATATTACACCTAACATACAAATTTATATATAGCAAATGAATTAATTTTTAAGAACTTTGAATTTGTAAAAGATATATTCACACATTGTTAAAAGCTTAGAAATATATCCGCTTCAAAATTTAATGACTAGACTCGTAATTTAACACCTAAAAATATTAGGTACTTTGTAAAGGTTAAAACAGTTTGATTTAAATTGTCATTGGAGTTAGATTAAAAGCAAGTTAGAACACGACAGATTGTTCATCGCGCTAATCTAAAAAACCAACTGGTAGGTTTCCATTATATTCAATGGAAGCTCATGGTTTTGTGAGGCTAAGTTGATCATACCAATGGATCATTTTTAAGGGTAAACTATTCCAAAAGAAAAATGAATATTCAAAATATTTTTAAATATAATAAAATATCTATTAATGATAGACAATCTATCTATGAATGTCTTTAGTGATAGATGATAAACACTAATAAACAGTGACATTTATAAATATTTTGTTAGAGGAAAATGTAGAGGCACTGGTGTCTTTCTCGACATGTAGTGTATCAGAGAGAGAGATAATAGAATGGAAGAGGAAGGGAGGAAAGAGAGAAAAAAATAGGTGAAGTGAGAAGGGCTTCCTTTGGAAGGACTATTAAAAATTACGAAGGAGAAGAAATGGAGAGAGGAAAGATAAAGATGGGAGAATAGAAAAGCACACACATTAATTCGCATGCAAAGATACGCATATTTGGGTCACAAATATTTTGACCCAACATTACGTTAATTTCTTCAAATTTATGTTCTAAAATTCGTAGTTTGTACTTTAAAAATATATTCTATTCAATAAAGTTGTTACAATTGAAAAATTATTTGTAAAGTTGATTACTGTAATCTTGAATTCAATAAATAAAGTTTCGAGGCTATCTTGAGTAAATTTAAATTTTATGGAAAGACATAAACATGGATCAAGTTCGAGTATATAGCCTAAACAGTCTAAAGATGAACGTTTTATTCGGGAGACACTATGGATGTGATATTGTCCTAATGTATTTGAATATTTTTTGTCAATCACTTCGATTTTTTAATTGATTTATTTCACATCTAATTTCAATTCAAAAGTTTAAAGACTTAAATTGTTACCTAATACGACAAAAAAAAGTTTGGTCAATACACCATAGAAATAAAATTAGTAATTTTAAGTTAATTTTTATTGAACGGTTAAACAATAGTAGTAGTTTCAAACTCAAGGTAGACCCACAACAAATTTTAGAGAGATTGAAACTCTTTATTTAATATATATAGATATAGATATAGATATAACAAACCAATAATATAGACTCTTTCTAAGATTTGTTGAATCACAAGATTAGATGTTAATAATTCATTTTATAGTAAAACAACTATATTCATGGTAAGGATTGAACTTTCAACTTCTAGAAACGAAAAGAAACGAAAATCATGTCAATATTATTTAATCAAACTCATTTAAACAACTAGACATTAAAAGTATTGTATACGAAAATTAAAATGAAATGAAATTCAACGTAGAACATCAAAAATGCTATTTCAACCTATACATCTTGTGGGAACAGCTTCTTCTTCAATGATATTATCTCAACTGGGGAAAAAAATCAATACAGAGAGCTCATTATTCTTGATGGAGCCGTGGAAGGTCAAACAAAATGTCTAATGGATGGGTAAAGAAATGGCCATTTTATGTCTAAAAAATGTCACTTAAATGATAAAGCAAAGACAATGATGGAGAAGGCACATGCCACCCAACAAATCCAAGCAAAATTCTGATGAACTAGAAGAAAGCTTGCTATGAAACACACACCAAATGCAGCAAAAAGCGCACCAATCTTCTCGAATAAACGGGCGGTTCTCGGGAAGGAGTTGCGAAGGAAAAGAGCAGCAAATGAAACAGAAAAGCTAAGGAAAACAGCAGCAGCAAACAAGTGTATCAAAAGTGGAGGAGAGGAAGTTGGTGGTAAGCTAATGAACAAGGCTAAAACTGCTTGAAAACTAAGGCTAAAAATTATCTTGCCAAGATTTTGAGAGTTATCGGCTGTTGCTTGAGAGCTTTGTTGCATTCTCATGAAAACTGGTAAACAATTTGATGGTGCGCAGCAACAGCCAAGTCCATAGTTTGTTTGGCTGATTGTTCGTATAACGGAAGGAAATGCACTCATATCTAAAGAGGTTTGGTGTGAAGTTGAAGCCATTGGAAAAGAAAGACTAAAAAAAGGAAAGAAAATGATAGTTTTTTCAATACACTCTCAAGGGGTTTCCCTTTGACGCATTCAGTATGGGTTGCCCTTTTTCTATTGGTGATATTTAATTCTACTACAATTATTTTGGTAATTCCAGTACAATTTATTAGAAGTTTCTTAGAAGTTGTTAGGGTTTTTTTTTTTTTGTAACACTTTTTTAGTAAAGTTGTATGACTCTTGCTTCTCTTTCACACACAATCATCAATCAATTGAACTTTCATGGTAAATACTGGGGCACACACTTGCATTTATCACAGAAGATTTTGCTTGTTTAAAGAAGTTTCTTTATTATATGTAATTATGTATGTGTAAATATGTATGTACTTTGAGTTGAACATCATGTAAGAGGATTTGAACTTCTGAGTATTGTGTCATTGAGTTTTAATGTTAAAAGGATAGAATAAACCAAATAAAAATTAAAATATATTAAGTTTCGTTGGGGAATTATTTGGTGTTTGATTTTTAGTTTTTGAAATTGAAGTCTAGAAACATTTCTTCTACCTTAAGTTTATTGTTGTATTATATTCTTTTAACCAAAGCTTTTAAAAACCAAAGCAAAAATAATGAAGAAGAAAAAAAAACGTAGTTTTTGTTTTTGAAATTTGACTAAAGATTCAACTTTTTTAGTCAAGAAAGATGGAAATCATGGTAAAAATTTGAAAAGAAATACATTTCATTTTAAAAAGTAAAAAACAAAACAGTTACAAAACGATACGTTATCAAACCAAACAAAGTTATAAATATCATCACCCATTTGAATTATGCCCAACTAAAAGAAACTCCCATAGAAATATCATAAAAAATAAAAACAACACCCAAAAAAGTCTATCTAACTTCTAAAATGAAACTAGAATGACAAAGCCAAAAATAAGGTACTTGGGTAAGAAAGAGCAACCCCATTTCCATTCAAATACTTACTGGAGAAGCGTTGTTCTTTTTCCTTCTTTGTCTTGTCTTGTCTTGTTTTTTTGTTCTTGTACTTGCTCAACAAGTTGCAACTTCAAACTTCAAATGAAGTTCCAAGAAACTTCCTTTCTTTCCCTTTAAAAAAACAAATGTGTCAAAGTGTAAAATCAAAAAAGGCAGTACAAGGCAGCTCTTGAAAACTTCTTCACCATTTCCCTCTTTTTCCTCTATGGATGGTATGCAAATTAGAAGAGAGGAAGGAAATTATGAAACTATCAAACCAAATTGCAATGGCCAAGCTCCCAACATCTTTCACTCTTCCAACAATAATCTTAAAATCAATATTGTTTATGTCTTTGAACAGTCTTTCAATCCTCTTGTTATTTGCAGGCAGTGCAGTGGGGACTGTAATTTTTCACGGTCTTCCTTCCTCTGCCATTGATGCCTTTATTATTTCAATTGTCTTTGCTTTTTCAGGTGCTTTGAGTGCTCTTTTGGTTCCTCAAAGGCACAACTTAGCAAGATTTTGTGCCTTGTATTCTCTGGTTTCCATGGCTTCCGCTCTGCTTCTGCTGATTTGGGGACTGTATCATACACTCATTCTTGGCAAAGCTCATTGGTAGAGGGACCTTTATGACATTAGAATATGTTTGGTTCTGGTTTTTGTTAAACCCCTTTTGAGCTTTGAATCTAAATCTTCTCCCAAGTGTTTTCAGTAATGTTAGCAAATAGTTAAGAATAAGAAGAAGATTTGTTAATTCAACTGTACATCGTACTTTTAAGCCATCTTTTTTAGTTGAACCCCTTCTCTTCTCTTCTCTTTCTTTCTTTTTTAATGGAATCAATATGTTTTTCTTGTTTGTGAGATTAGGGTTATGGGTTCAATTTTGATCCACGGAGTTTCAAAAACAAAACATTTATCATTAAGGAATGAACCATAAATCCTATGTCGAGAGTAGAACCTTGGTATTTAGCTTTGTTTTTAATACAACAATTGTTGGGTGAAGGACCAAATCTTCAACCTCTAGGTTGAAAAACTATGTCAATTACCATAGAGTTAAACTTAATTTGTCTTAGTTATAAACTAAAAGAAGTTGTTTAATCATTAAATAGGAGAATTAAGAAAATGTTTGAGACAAACGTAGAGTTATTTAGTTTACAATGCAATGAGCTAATAAAGTCCTGAAATTAATATTTGTTAGTCAACCAAATAGTAGAGTTAACAAACAATTCCCTCAACTCCCACTCGTCAAGATAAATATGGCCTCTGTGTTTAAAGTGTGGCTCATTGAGTATGCAAGAGGAATGGTATTTAATCGGATTTATAGTTCTCAATGGATTACTTCTCTTTTAAGTCCTATTTTCGGCCAAACAGAGAATTTTGCCCCGAAGAAGATTGTAAGCCAATTCTCGATTTTATTTATTGATTTATTGGTTTTTTTTTCAGAAAACAAACAGCAAGAAGATCGAACTACAGAATTACATCAAGTGACACAAGTGAAACAAACCACCCAAGATAAGGGAAGTAGATAAGAGAAAAAGGTTGCTCTTCCAACATCTTAGACGTCGGAGAGTGGGCCAGAACATCTTAGAGCACCACAGGTCATATCTACCTAAAAATTGAAACCTTCCTATTGTATACTTTGAATCCATGTACTTCGATATTTTCCTATGCATAAATCTGCTCATGATCGTTCTTGAATAAATATATATACAACCTAGTTTATAAACGTTACAAGTGATTTGATTTGAAGGTTTAAGACCCTCCATAAACCTTCAATCTCTCAATAATAATGACTATAAAAAGATATAATTAATGGTTACCGGGGCCAAGTTGAAAAATAACCAAAATAATCTTTTTTAAAAAGTAATCATAATACTTTGTTTGTATTTTGTATTCTTGTTATAATAAAAAGGAGCATACATGTCAACATTTCACAAATAAAAGTACCAAATAAATTTATCAGAATTTTTGTCACCTAGATTCTGAGTCATCTACATGTTTGTATATATATGTAGCAGCATCTAATAGGCCCAACTAATGGCTAAAAGAAAAGCAGGAATGATATGTTTAAATGATTATCCACATTCCACAATATATAATCTTTCATTCCTTTGGTAAAAGTATTCATGCTTGATGGAAGTGGATTCTTGAAGCATTAATAAAATGAGGAACAAACCAGAAACTATCCACGCCACATACAATATTTAATTGAAATACCACTTTTCTGATGAATTTTTTTTAGATATTATAATAATTTATCTTCGCTCAACTTAAACTTTTGGGTGGATCGGTGATTTAAGAATTTTATATATGGATGCCTATGTTGATGGTAGGAATGTAAGAATAACCCGACAAATCTGGACTGTATGGGTTGGGGTGGGTTGAAAATTTTGGTATTTTTTGGGTTGGGTTGGATCCCGGATTGGAGGTTGAAAAATTCGGTTCAACCCAACCCAACCCAAATTAATAATATATATATATTATATATATATTATTATTTATTTAATATTTATGGATTATGTTTGGAATGTTGAACTTTTATGGATATTTGAAACTTTGAATTTATGAATGTTTCAATTTTTGGATGTGTGTATTTATCAATATGATAGGTACAACAATTTTAAACTTTATAAACATTAGGAATGAAAAAAAAACAATACAACCTGACAACCCAACTCATATTTTAAGGGTAGGATTGGCTTGAGTTGAGAATATTATTCAGGTTGCCAATCCAAGCGACTTGAAAATATGGATTGGGTTGGGTTCCCAACCTATTTAGACTCCTAATAGGCGTCGTGAAAAAGACATGCATATGAAGCTCTTTCTTTTTGTTACCTTCCTATAAAATCTCTTTACCTTATGTTTTCTGCTTCCTATCAGCTCAGCAATCTCCTCGTAAACTCCTTCAGATTGCTTATAATTTGAGTATGGAAATCTCAGGAGCCCATTTCTTTGCACCTGAAAAATATGGCATGATCCAAAATCCCAATATCAATGAATTATTGTCTTGTATTCCTGTTAACTCAATCTCTACTTCTGATGATGGTGATGATCAGAACCACAAACCTGGGATAGTCGTCGATGAGAGGAAGCAAAGGAGAATGATATCGAATCGGGAATCGGCACGAAGGTCACGATTGAGGAAACAGAAGCATCTTGATGAACTTTGGTCAGTGGTGGTTCGTCTTCGTACAGAGAATCATAGTCTCATGGAGAAGTTGAATCAGTTAACAGATTCTAAACAACAGCTTCTTCAAGAGAACGTCAAGCTCAAAGAAGAAGCATCGAATTTTCATTGGATGATCACTGATATTCAAATGGGCAGTCCTTACACAACTCACTTGAGAGAGCTGGAGGAAGCCCCCTGCAATACGTTTGTTATCATGGCTGAATCCTCAAGCCAATCTGATGACTAGAGAAGTTACCTTCCACTGTTTCACTAAGATCATAGCTATTTCCTCATATAGTCTCTTCCAGTTCTGTTTTAGAATGCTTGTAATAAGCCTCTACCCTTTAGTCGGCCTCTACTCACCAGTATAAAATGAAAAAAATTATTAATTTATACCTTTAAACTTTGGTATCAACTTAAATCCTAAACTAATAATCATGTGACTTCACCCTATCCATTACATTCAGTTTGAAAAACCTCGCATAAAACCTATAGTTGTATCAATTGACATTTGAAGAAGTCTAACACATATTTGAAAATTAAAGCATGGTTTATTTTCAAAAGTAAATCGTAATAAAGGGATTAAATTGAGACTTATGAAAATTTTAAGAGTTTAATTAACTAAAAATTTTAAGTTTCATATGACATTTGTCAAACTAAATCTGGAGGACATAAAATATAAATTGATACACTTGCCAAAGCTGAAATCAATACAGTTATTAGTTCAAAGATTCAAGGTTTAAACTGATATAGAAAGTTGTTATAAATTGATATTTAACCAACCAATAGACTTCTAAAATCTCTGTTCAATAAACACCATGGTGCTCTCTGGGGACTTTTCTCAAACATCTAGTGGGCCAAAGCAGTTGAAAACTACTCAATAGATTAATGAAGTAACAGGAAAGCAACTAATCAAACGAAGCCAGAGCTGTGTAGCAAGTGCAGTGAAAACAAGTATACTTTCCAAGAACATAGAAAAGTAAGCACCAATAACACAAAATGGTGGTGGAAGTGGTGGGGATAGTGGCAAAATATCTACTAAGCAATATAAAAATAAAGTGGCAAAAACATGAAAAAATCAGTCATATAGACAAACCCATCTGCAATTGAACTCGAATGATTTTCTCCTTTTTACCTGAGCATCAAATTCCTTGCTTCCTTCAACTTGGTTTTAGTTCAGCCAAGTCCATCGCTATCCGCAAATCTTCAATTGGGATTCTACAAAATCGAAATTGGGAACATATTCACAGTTGACAATTCGTTTTGATTCTTCTTTCATCCTTCAATCGTACTTGAGTGAATATGAATTTCAGACACCATTTTGCAAGCAAAAACTGCCCAACTACTCCAAATCCTAATGTGTAGCTGGGTATCTGACAAAGTAGTAGCTTTATTGTTGGGAATTTGGAGCCCTTTTGGCTGCGATTGATTCCAATTGATAGCGATTTCTCGTTGGGTGGATTAAAGTTTGTTTGAGAATAATTTTGCAGCACTTTAATGCGTGTGTTAAACAGATGTGAAGGTGGGAATTTTGAAAAGAGAATTAAATCCCAAACTAGAGATGTTCACGAGCCCGTTGGGAAATGACGTTCTATCCCGGCAAATTTCTATTCTTACCTACCAAAGGAACCACGATACTTACAAAATATCACCTTTATTTATCTCTACTATTTTCTTATATTTAGGTAAATTCCCTTTTCCTAATCATGATTTGGAGCAAATTTAGATATAATAACTGAGTGTATATCAATATTTTAGAAAATTATAAATATAATAAAGTTACTTTTTGATCTTGTATGACCCCATTTATACAAGTCTCTTGTCGTTATAATTTTTTTTTAAATATTGTTATATATGTTAATATTTTGAATTTGATGGTTTGATTTGTTAATTTATTAAATATTTGTAACTGTCGATCTACCTCCTTCTTAAAACATTACTTAGTGAAGAGTAAATGAGGTTAGAATTTGGTATAATTTCAACCAAATACAATAATTGTTTTTATAAAAAAAAAATAATATATTTAAATTAGTTATTTTTAATTAGAGAAATAAATTCTTCAACACCTTAATAAATTGAAATATTTTTAAAATATGATAAACTAAGGGTTCATTTGGATTGAATTAAAAAAAAAATGTTTTTCAAGAAACTCATTTTTTTAAAATTTATTTTTCTAAAAATTGTTTAAAATACACTTAAAAGTCTATTTTGAATCACTTCCAAACACTTTAGTTTTTTCTTTAAATAACTTATTTTCTAAATTAAAACACTTGAAAATGTAATCCAAACACAACTTATTTACAAAATTAACCAAATTTTACATTTAAAAAGATGCTCAAATTTTAAGGTTATAATACATAGTAAAATATATCAAAACAAACTACGATAATATAAATATTATATATACACTAATATAATAAAACAATTAAGAAAACAAATATTTAATCACATGATAAACTAATTAAAAAAAGAAAATGTGGAACTTGATGTTTGATAATATAAATTTAAGTGAAATTGAATAATTAATTGGTTTGAAGTAAAATAATCGTACTTGTTTTAGTAAATAAAAGGTATAAGGATTTGAACTACCATGAGAGAAGAAATGTACTTAACTATGACCAATTATGCGAGGCTTGTTTTTCAAAACAAATCAACTTCTTTGAAATAATTACACAAATAAAAACATTCCTAATAATAGACTAAGATTATACTTAATGAACTTGGGTAAACTAATCCATTTGTATTTCTTTAGTGTAGCATACATTCAATCTCCAACTTGAAAAAAAAAATGAGTTGCTATTAAAAAAAACGCAAAGGAATAAGTGGATGATTTGATCTTATATTGACTTATCAATTTCTAAATTTTAGTTGATCCTGATTCTACCATCAATATCTACCGGAAGAGCAACAACGATGACAATAATAAATACAGAAGCTGCGATCAATAAGATAGAGATCATCAAAACACTAAATCATCCAATGTAAAGATAATTTTTATTGTTGGTTATCCAGTTACCGAAACAATCTCATAGGCTTTCATTTTCACGTCTCTCTAAAATTATAAGCATATTGATTTTTTTCCAATAATTGAATACTCTTTTGTATGTAAATATTTGCATATTTGATTCCATCCATAAAACTTCTTTCTTATAAGTTCAAGTTTCAATAAGAATGCTATTTCTTACCATTCCTGAATAATTATCCTAAAAAGTCAATTATATCCAATTAAAACAAACTTACTTTCATTCTTGCATTACATTAAAACAAACATAACAACTCTCTCTCTCTCAACATATGATAGATTTATTTTAAATAAAGTTAAATTATACGTTCATATAATAAGTCACTAAAAAATGGTTTAAAAGATGTTAAAAACCTATTATATGCTCCTTTAACCATTTTAAACCAAATTAAAAGTTAATAAAGACTGAAATCTAAATTTTGTAATAACTAAAATTACAATTTAACTTTAAAAAAGTATATCATCATCTTCAATGAGTTATAAAGTGAATTCACAGTGCACAATATACCATGAAATTGATAGTTTGAAGGTATAAAATAATAGACGTTTGTTAGAATGAGAATAACTTAAATAAGGTAAAAATAAATATATTAAACAACAAACATACAACCAATTGTATATAAAGTAAAATTTCATCGAGAGATATATTAAAAAAACAAATGATTCACTTAAACATAATTCAACTTATTCTCCATAAGAGTTGAAAATTTTAATCCAATCCTTACTTGATAGTTGGTTGAATGTAATAATAATTATAATAATATATATTGTTGTAACCATTCAACTATTCAAATTTCAAGTGAAGTATAAGTTTATAGGTAAGATACTAATCATCATTTGAGTATGGGTTTAGGTTTAATCGTTGTTTGAACTAGAAAAGGGTATGTAGAATGAGGTTGATAGTGTTAGAGAGGAATGGACAATTCAGGAAAGTATTCACATTTCATCCATTGCAAATTAAAAATTTGCACTTTGCTAGCACGAAGGTTTGACCCACCACAGCCCACAAACTTTGGTAGCTCGTGGCTGAATCAAAGTCTCTGCCAACGCACACACACAACACAACTCCGTGGGAAGAGAGAAACTCTGTTGATTTTCGATCCCTTCACCCTCTTCTTTCTTCTCCACTCGATCAAAGAACTCAAAATCTCAGATGGGTTTCATTGATTCTTTCAAATCAATCGATTGGGAGCTTGAATCTTTCCCTTCTTATGAGGATTTCACTTTTCTTCCCTTTTTTGCGCTTCTCTTTCCCACTGTTCGGTTTTTCCTCGACAGATTTGTCTTTGAGGTATTCCCTTTTTTTCCTCCCTTCATTTCCTTTCCTTTTCGACTTTTGTGTCTTTTAATCTTTGTATTGGTTTAGCTGATTTCCATTGTTGAATTGAGATTCAATTGACCGTTGACCCCGTTAACTACTGGCTGTTCGTTGAATGATTCTGTTCTTTTTCATGTTGGTATCTGCTTTGCGTAATTAACATTGGGTTTTTACTTTTAAGCCGTGTTGATTAATTGAAGTTAAACTCGGGTTTAATCGCCATTTCATTCACTACCCATGTTTTAATTTAGATACTTGTTGTATTGGGGAATACTGAAATTAAGGAAGGTTTTGGTGGTATATGTTATCTGCAGTTTCTATTAAATGTGGTGTCAGAGTCTTGGTTGGTCTGGTAGTGAAGATAATTTATAAAAGACTGACAATATTTTGCTGTTTGGGCTTTCTTTTGTTCCACGGCTTTTGGGAAGCTATTCGTCATGCATTGATTTTTGAATCCGCTTCTTTGTTCTCTTCTCTCACCTCTTATTCTTTTCTCTCCACTATTTTCCTTAGTCTTTGACGAACTCTGTACCAATAGCTTTGGTATTTCTTGTTCATTTTTCGTCTTCAGTAGGCTTTTGATTATAATAGCAGAATGATTCCACCAATTCTTTAGTGTTGTCCAATGTTTCACCAAACCTGTTAGGAATATGGTAGAAACCAGTTATTCCTCTTTGTCAGCAAGCAGTGCCAATTGTGGTTGTTAGTATCTAACTTACTCCTTCGTGTTGAACTGAGTGTGAGTTCCATGTGCTATTGACAAGAAAGAGTGTATTTTGGGCTCAAAATATCAATGTTTTATTATAATCATTGTGAAGTTGATTGTTTGTTGCCTGCTTTGACTCAAAGAATTTCTTGTTTGATCATGTGTTTGTGCTTTTTGGAGACGCCAACTTCTTGAGAATTTGGTAGTTGAGCATTATTTCAATGGTGATATACGAAGTGTATGTGGTTCTGTTCTTTATAGTTCAACTGAGAATTTTGTAGGGAACTCAATTGTGTGAAGTTCACTAGCTTGATGTGTGATGATTATCAGAGTGTACTATTTATGATGATCAACTCGGTGAAATCTCAAGCACATTGGAGAAATTTATAATGGGCATCAATTTTTCACGTGCCTGCATACAAATTTTTGAGCATTTACTTGATTGTCTAACCCATTTTTTCAATAAATCTAGTGAACCAATAAGGATTCTTACCAAATTTTCATGACTTTATTTATTATTTTTGCATGTGATCAATGCTGTTTAGATGAGAATGCTTTTGCCTTATTGGCACCCCTTATTTTGTTTTAAAATTCTTCCTGTACTGTAGCTGAGGAGCTCCTAACTTTCTATGGTTCGAACTTTCTTACAGAAAGTGGGAAGAAGACTGATATTTGGAAAAGGCTATCAGCTGAAGGATGTGAATACAGATGAGAAACGGAAGAAAATAAGAAAATTTAAGGAGTCAGCCTGGAAATGTATTTACTTTCTTTCTGCAGAGTTGTTGGCTCTATCTGTTACATATAACGAGCCTTGGTTTACTAGCACAAAACATTTTTGGGTAGGACCAGGAGAACAGATCTGGCCTGATCAAAGAGCTAAGTAAGAGTCTCAAGCGTTTTTTTCTTTAATATGTGATGGTTCCGTGTCTGCCATTACATCTACTATTATACAATGTTTGTGGGTGATATCATTACTTTAGGAGTGTAGGTTAAAAACTGTTAGTCCCAGCTGTAATTCACAATCTTACATAGTTCTATTATTTTTCCCTTCATATGTATCTTTTATAACGATGTTTTTAGTGCCAAGGATTCAATCATTATATCTTTCAAAATACGAAGTGTAAATCTTCGTAAAAGGAAATATAAGGACAAGTGTTAGTGTTGCAAGAGCAAAAGTTTCTGGACTAAATTGTGTTTTGACCGAGATCTATTGTTTAGGACATTTGATAAAGTAATAACTTTCATGTTTCAGGTTGAAATTGAAGGGATTATATATGTATGCTGCTGGATTTTATACGTACTCCATATTTGCCTTGATTTTTTGGGAAACAAGACGTTCAGACTTTGGGGTGTCCATGAGCCACCATGTGGCAACTCTCATTCTCATCGTACTTTCCTACATTTTTAGGTACTTCTTTATACTTTAAAGCTTTGGACTATTTTACACGATGGTATGGCTACTACCTTTATGACTTGGAAAATACTGATTACCAAAAGAATGAAATGTCTTAGGCTTGGCCTGTCTATTGTGTTCAATTACTGATTGCACTGAAAACTAATTGTTCGGTGCAAATACAACCAGATGTAATATTCTTTTTATCAGAACATTTGTCCAATTTATTAAAATGCCCATATTGTACGTTGTTCTTGTAGATTTGCTCGTGTTGGTTCTGTGGTTCTTGCACTTCATGATGCAAATGATGTGTTTCTGGAGATAGGAAAGATGTCCAAATATAGTGGCGCTGAGATGTTGGCTAGCATTGCATTTGTAGTCTTTGTTTTGTCTTGGTTATTGTTACGTCTCATCTACTATCCATTTTGGATCCTTCGGAGTACAAGGTATGTAAGATTTTGGCCTCTTTTTGTGGCAACTATGATCAATTGAACTGTTCAGAGGAATAGGTTACATGAAGTCTTGAATTCATTCCCCTCTCACTCTCCTAAATATTGTTGTCTAATTTTCTTCCCCGTTTTATTTCAGCTATGAAGTACTCCTTGTATTGGACAAGAACAAACATCCAGTTGATGGACCAATCTACTATTATGTGTTCAATACTCTTCTATTTTGCCTTTTAGTTCTTCACATATATTGGTGGGTGTTAATTTACCGAATGCTTGTTAAACAAATCCAAGCTAGAGGACAGATTAGTGAAGATGTTCGTTCAGGTAAATATCCGCTCGCTGTAAATGACATGTGGTATTTAGCTTCACTTTTACATATTTAGTAGAGGTCAAGGTTTGACTTATCTGTTTATGGGATACAACAAACTTTATGGGCACCCTCAGCTTGTCATATATTCCCAATATGGAAAATATTGTCAAGAGTTTTTTTCCGTCTCTCACCTTTTGAGCTGCGCAGATTCTGAGGATGAGGAAGAACATGAAGATTGACAAGGAACAATCAATGCAGAACATACTGTTACATACATGAAAGGTATGGTATAAATGCTTAAACCATTTGGATGACCCTACAAGAAACAAAACAGAAACTAGCATCTGCTTCATATGACTATGATTATTCTGAATTTAAGCACTGAACACTAGCATATTAGCTTTGGACTTAATTTCTTAATAACTTACAATTCATTTATATATTGAAATAATTGCACGTAAATTTGTTGTTTATCTTAATGTGGGTATGTCATGTATAATTCTATTGAAACAAACTGATATGCAAAAACACAAGTTTGAAATCAAAGTAGAATATTAGGTACATATTTGCAAAATACTACTATGGGTTTATCTTCTTACTTAAATTGCTAGTGAGTTCACATTGTTGTTTTCTGGGCAGATGAGATAGAGATTAGTCATACAATGTGGTTCTCGCCAAAACAAATATTTTGGTGTGTGAATCTTCTCGTGGCGTTGTGTTGAACCGTGTATCATTTCATCAAAATACATTCAGGATAAGAGAAGGATGCAAGATGGAGAAGGGGGTGTTGGGAGTTAGAAAGAGGAGTTTAAATCTTGATATTTGAGGTTTTGGCCGAGGCAACCACTGGTCAAACTCTTTCCTTCTTGTTTTATGTTTTTTGTCCTTGATTCTTTTGCAGAGGTGTTAGGTTGAAAACTGCACTGTGATTATTTATTCTTTTCTCATTTACTTACTGAACTCTTTCATCTTCCTTCTGTTCATATACCCAACAAACAATTTCATTGACTTCAAAGATCAGTAGACATTCTCTTCTTAATAGTGAACAACTAAATTCTCTCTTTCAGGGTTAGCTACTGTACTACCAACCCAACTGATGTGTGTTTTGTAACTTGATTACTGCATTACGAAGATTATACTGTAGTTCTCTTTGTACTTTGTTTAATTATTTA
Organism: Cucumis hystrix; assembly: GCA_025688845.1. Lineage (NCBI taxonomy): Eukaryota > Viridiplantae > Streptophyta > Magnoliopsida > Cucurbitales > Cucurbitaceae > Cucumis > Cucumis hystrix. The sequence goes on along the minus strand of CM046891.1, from coordinate 3,654,521 downwards.
TACAATTTTAGATTGAGGTGTTTTAGAAATAAAATGAATAATTATTGGGATCAGATGGTAGTTTGAAATGAAAACGAGTTTTCATGATTGTTTCTGATTTCAAAAACAAAATTCTTGTGATAGAGAAGATTTGTAAATGCTTGATATTTCACCACTTATCATAGATGATGGATTTCTTTAGTACAATAAAAGGAAAAAAAAAAAAAAAAAAAAAACCAAAGGTGATTAAAAATACCTGAAAAATCAAGCATTTAAATCTTCACGTTGAAACGGAAGGTCTGATTACTAATATTTGTATTATTAGTTTTGAAATCGGATGTTTGATTTTTTTTCATGTGTTATTAAAAAAACAATATAATCGATCCTTATAAATTGTAAAAATATGGAGTAAATCGGGGACATAATTAAATATAAAAGAAATATTTTAAATCGAAAGAATCTTTTCGATACAAAATTGAAAGTTTAAGACCAAAATGAGTTTAGTTAGTATCATCAATTTCAATGTCAAACACTTAGTTCTAAGTTTTCATAGATATTTATATGTTTCAATGGATTCGATGTTGATATAAGGGGTGAATCATCGAACACAACAAAAATAAGTCATTAATACAAATATAATATAAAGATTAAAATATCAATTTTCATCTTTTCAAATGTCCAATTTTATTCACTAAATTTTCAATAAATCTTAAATTTAGTTCTTGCTTTTTAGAATTTTAAGTTTTAAAATTATACTCACTTATCGTATTTATTTGCACGAAAATTATTATGATAATTAATTTCAATAAAAATGATTTGAGGGACTAAATTTAAGTACTAATATTCAACCTTTGAGAGCAGAGGAATAAAGTTACAAAATCTTGCACATAGACCAAAAGTGGTATTTTTAACCTAATACGAACAATACATTATTTAATTAAAAATTATAAGATGTTTATTTTACCATTTTAAATTTAAATTTCTTTATTGTAATTTTTTAAGAAAATATCCATAAAAAATTGACCTTTAATCAATATTAGTACTAAATTTTTGAAAAATTTACGTAAAGTGAAGAAAATGAAAAGTATTTACATCCTATACAAAAAAAAATGATACATTAGGTTTGAGTTAAAATTTTAGTTATCCATTTTGAGCGTTCATTAAAATTTTGCTATGAATCATAAATAATTTGTCAATTATTCTATTTTTAAAAATTTTCCTAAATCTTTTATAAAATTAACGTAAATTAAGATTTCCATATTTCCAACAACTTCTATATTTTAAAGCTAGCTAGAGTTTAAGATTTCCTACATCTACACATTAATCAGTTTTTTTTATTATTGAAATTTAAAAACTTATTAAGCAAGAAACTCAAACTTTAAAAATTAAAATGTTTGAACAAATAGTTATAAATAAAGAGAGAGCAGAATGCACATTATCTAAACTTTCTTCATTTCGGTAAAAAGTAACCTAAATATACAGTTCCCTCCCATTTCACAGTTCACCACAACAACTTGACACCAACCGGAAGTTTCCTATTGCGGAATCAAATCTCCCCTCCCACCGCCTCTCCTCCGGTTGGTACCTCTTTCTTTTTTCCCTCCTCCTCCTCCCCATTTCTTTTTCTTTTAGGTCGTTTTAGATCGTCAATCTTCGAAACGCATTTCGTTAATCTGTCTTATTAAGCAGCTGTAGCGAAAACCATGTATCATTTGCGATTGAGTCCGATTTCTTGTTGCTAAAGTTAAGTGGAATAACCTGGTTCTGAATCTGGGTTCATTTTACTTTTCGGGTTGGGTAGCTTAATTTTGTAGTACGGAAATTATCTAGTTTAAGCTTTGAATTCTGTTTTTCTGCAAGGTTTCTTATGGTGAGAAATGAGAATTTTTGTTTAGTTAGCTTGATGTTGTTGCTGGTTATCTGCTGTTGAAACCAAATGCTTATTGCGATTTTGCTGAATGAATAGGTGTGAATTGTGATTGTGATTATTTTTCTATGTCATAGCTTTTTTGTCAGGAAAATGGAAGATGTTCTAACGGAGATTCCCCCTCCTTCAAGGTTTTTCCAAGATGATATTAATAATTTTGCTCCTGCATCACCATGTCTTCCTTCCCCATTTCTTTTGTTTCCCAAATCTAAGCCTAATGAACCTATCCGCCCTTCCCTGCTTGTCATTGCCATTTCTTCTCCTTCTCTGCATCTTTTCCATCATTTATCTGCTAAAACCCTTATTGGAAGTCTCATCCTACCTGAAATTCCTTTCTCTGGAAACCATATCCAGCCGTCGGTTGATGACAAATCTTGCAACATTTACTCCATTGATCAAGATAATGAACTCATTATTCTTGTCTCCGTTCAGTTTTCTGTTCCTGCAGAGAGATCTCTCCTTGTTGCAAAGCTACTACTTGATCATAAAATAATTCCTGAGAGGGTTCTGATCTTAGATAGTCTTCAGAGCCAAAATTTTAGGGGGAAGCTCTCGCCTGATGAGACTTTTGCTTTCAAGTTGGAGACCTCTTCTGAAAGAAAGAGTAACGATGAGGGTAATGATGGTTCACAAATGTTAAAAGGCCTGGATTATTATCCATCAGGAAGTGTTGTAGATGGCTTGGCTGCTGCTTTGCTTGGACGTTGTCAGATGAAGAATATCAAGGGAGCACTCTGTGTTTCATGGCCTGAATATGGAAGCGAGGTGGTATCTCTGCTCAAATCTTTGCTTCACCAAAATGCACTATTGCAACCAATATTAGAATTTTGCACTGAAAGTAATAATGGGGATGAGTATGTGAACCGGATTAAGGACCTCGATTTATACACCTGAAAGAGTTGTGTTTTCAGATTCTATTATATATTCCCTGTGTGGTGGACAGTGTTTCTTCTTTCCTTTTCACTGTGCTCCAGAAATTGTAGAAATAGATGTTAATGCACAAGGTCATTTGTTGAGGGAGATGGAATTCAGTGGTTCTTTAAGGCCAGTTCACAAGGTTTTATGCTGACTGTTATAGGCTATGGAAAGTTTTTGTGCAATTCTTTTAGTGTTTGGCTGTTAGCTAGCTAATACCAACTATACATTCAGCTCGTCATGATGCTTGAGATGATAGTTATTCTATTAATACTTGCACTTGAAGCTCTCTGTTTGTTATTTTAAACCAATGACTCAAACCTGGTTTGATTAAATGAAATCATTTACTTGGAATTTCCTTTATGGATTAAATTTCAATCGTCATACCATGCTATGATAGATAGTTAAGGGGCCAGTGAGAAAGAACAGAAACTTGGAAGAAATGGATTAGTACTCCATGGTTTCTTGGCAACTGATGTTGCAAGGTCAAGTGGCTGTCCCCAGAGATGAATTGAATGCATATACGCTTGTCCTAGTAATGGTGTCTATTAAAAACAAAGGTGCAAGCCAAGGTTCTTAACCATGAACTTGAGTTATTGTAAGTTTCTTTCTCGTTTGGATAATTCTCTCTCGATTGAATCGTGTTAGCTAGTTTTTACATCAATCAATCAGTAGATGCCAAGGTAAGACTTAATCATATGCTTGGACTTTTGTAAATATTTTACTCCTGTGAATATTTTTCTGGATTTAATCATGTAACTGGATTTTATATTAATTGATAACGTACCTACCAAGAGAAGATTTCATCATGTCTTGGGATCTTCGTATGTTCTTTGCCAAGTCTTATTCAAACTTGAAATTGTACATATTTGAATGCACCATGTTAATACAAAATGAAAGCAACTCAAGTCTAGTCGATTGATTACAATGCTTGGTGATTCGTAGCTGAACCAATCATTTGCACAGAACCATCTCTCTCCCTCATATATATATATATATTAATCTTAATTTGAGATTTGCATGTATAATACCACAAAGTTATTATAGATCGTTGTTATTTTACAAGCTGTGTGGCTTGATCAACTGGCCATCTTAAGCGAGACTAAAGAAAAGCATAGCTAGAAAAGGACCCATACAAATTACATTTACAAGCTCAAGACTAAGAATGCAGCCATAAATAGGAAAATCGCCTAAAACATTATTCTTCAAGAACACAAGGAAGTGGTCTTCAAGAAATGATAAGTGATTACAATGTTAGCCATTATCTTTTAAAACTCCAATATTATGTTGTTCAGAGTTTGCTTAGTTTTTTAGAATGTTCCCCAGCGTACTGCTCCCATTTTCTGGTCATTGGCCAGTTCAATATTGCCTTTTTCCAGTGCTTAGCAAGTTGTTTTTATCTTGGTCCTGAGAGCTCTATCGCTTGGGCAAACAATGAAGAGTCATCAGTAAGATCAGAGTAACGTTCTGAAGAGGAGAAGTCATTGGCTCTGCTCCTGCTTGCTTCTGCTCTTTGGGACGCTTCCCATTTCTCAGCAAGTCCATCTCCTTCAAGCATCCTGACCACTTCAGACATCTTAGGCCTATGGCTTGGAAGATATTGAATGCACAAGAGAGCAACTCGAACAATTTCTTCAAGTTCGATTCGGTCGTAATTACTTCTCAAGTCTTTGTCAACAATCATTTCAAGCTTCTTTTCTTGGTGTATCTTCTTTACCTGCAAGTATAGTAATTTGTTAAACTAATCGTGCAGGTTTGAAATTTTGGTACCTGCTAGTCTAGATATTCCACAGCTTACCCAGTCCAGTATTGCACCCTTTTGGTTTGCTGCTTTACCAAACTCGAGAGCTCTTTGACCCGATATGAGCTCAAGAAGTAGAATTCCGAACCCAAAAACATCTGTTTTCTCTGAGGATTGGCCTGTTGATAGATACTCTGGTGCAATGTGCCCAACGGTTCCCCTAACTGCAGTAGTGACATGTGAATCTCTGTGATCTAACAGCTTTGCCAGCCCAAAATCACCCACCACTGCCTCACAGAAATCATCAAGAAGTATATTTGCAGCTTTCACATCCCTATGGATTATTTTTGGATCACACTGTTCATGTAGGTATAACAATCCCCTGGCAGCTCCCAAGGCAATTCTCTTCCTTGTACCCCAATCCAGAGCTGGTTTTGCTGCATTTCAAAAGAATAGTTTGAACAAAATTATTGAATTAGTACATAGTTGAGGTCAAATTCGTCCACCATGTTGAGGCTCGTTTACCTTTAAGACGGGTTGCAACACTGCCATTGGACATGTAGGGATAGACCAAAAGCCTTTCGGTTTCTGTCATACAGAAACCATATAACCTGAGAAGGTTCCTATGCACTGCCAAGCTTATCATTTCAACTTCAGTCTGAAACTGGATCTCTCCTCTCATAGCATTTCCATCTTTGAGTCTCTTTACAGCTACAATGGTGCCATCTTGTAGATATCCTCTGTATACATTTCCAAAACCACCTTTTCCAACCAAGTTTTTACTGCTGAAATTGTGAGTAGCATTCTGAAGTTCTCTGAACTGAAACCTCTTTATGTTCCCTAGGCTATGATCGTCCCGATGCCAATCTAAAAAACATTCAGTGCTTGTTAATTATGATGGAAGGCTACTTTTTTTTTCTAAGGATCATTCAGTTATATTTGTTAGTTAGTTACCATTAGCTTCAAAGAATATTTGTTGATTGTGCCTATGCTTCCGCCAGCTAAAGAAACCATATGCAAGAGTGAAGAGACAGATGCAGCTCAAGCTGAGACCAATAACTAAAGCAATTCTCTGGCCACTGTGTCTCCTAGGAGGTTGAGAATCTTTAGAAGTCAAAAACAAAACTCGAGTTATTCGCTTCAGAAGAAGTATCATGCTCGATTGCTAAAGATGTATAAAAGCTTAGAAATGAACCGGTCGATTCAAGGAGTAAAGTATGAAGAAGATAGTTGAACTGTGTGTGGATAAAGAATTAAAAAAGAAAAAGAAAATTACATGTGGAATTAGGAAGAGCAAAAGAAAGTGGCAACGGAGTTGTTCCATAGCATACTTCCTTAGTTCCAGGGGAACAAATCAAAGAGTTTCCAGTAAAGCTGTAAACCAATGAAGCAATCAATAGTAAAAATCAACAAGAACTAATTGAAAAAGAGAATAGAAAATGTTGAAACCCTGTCTGCAATAACTTACTTAAATGTCTTAGCCAGCAATCTGGGCACAGGACTGCTCAAGTTATTATAGGACAAGTCCCTAAAACAAGGGAACAAAATGCATTCAATCACTTCTAATCAACTAAAATATAAATAAGCTAAAGATTTATAATCTGTTTGGGAGTTTAAAAACAATTATTCAATTATATCTTCACTGAATGTTTGTTGAAGAAAGTTAAACTCAAACAGCAAAGAGAGTGGAATTTCTTACAGCAGCGTAAGCTGGGTCATGTTAGCCAGTGATATTGGGATTGGCCCTGATAAAGTGTTATTGTTGAGTCGCCTGATATCATGCCAAAACTTCTGGTTAGAATATCTATCATATAAGAAGAATATGCAATTGTATCTTTAATCCCACTTACAGGTATTGAAGGCTTTTCGTATTGGAGAAAGAGCTGGGAATTTCACCAGAGAACGAGTTGTTTGAAAGATCAAGTGTGTGAAGTTTTGTTATTTTGGTAACCTCTTTGGGGATTTTTCCTGAAATATTGTTATTCTGAAGAAGCCTACAAAAAAATAGAAATGAATTCAAGAACTGATTAGCACAAAGAGAAACTTTACAAGTTATCATGACTGTCTTCTTCTGGTTGTGAGACTTACAAAAATTGAAGGTTTGTCAAATTTGCAATACTTGGTGAGAGTGTACCAGAAAAGTTTTGGCTTGGAGCTCCTCTGGTATGAGACAACATAAAAACAAATTATTATATGATGCACACATAGAGCTCCTTTTAGAGCTTTTCTATTTGTTTTATTGTTTTTGGGGTTCAACTTACATGCCAATGACCAGTTTATCAGGAGAGCAAGTGATGAAATTCCAAGTACATGCATCCACAGCATTTTCATCCCAACTCAGAACAGAATGAGGATCCTTCAAACCAGCTTTGATCCCCATCAAAGCTTGAACTGTAAATTTTTTTCAAAATCCATTAAATTCTACACTCTAGACTTTAACCAAGTTTGAAACCGAAGAAAACAATTACCTTCAGCAGTAAGATCTTTGCTTGTTGAAGCCTCACTTGAAAAAGCCCATAACCAAAGCAAAGCCAGACTAAACAGTAACCCAGTTTTTCCTATAATTTCCATTAAACTGACAGCTGCAGGTTCATCAATCGACAAGATGAACAAAAGGAACAGCTTTTTCGACAAAGAAAAAAGTTAGATGTTAAAGAGGTGATGGAAATAAAAGTTAGAAAAAAGATTCGACCCAGCCAAACTCAACCTAAATAATTTGTTAGCTTTAGTTTTGACTTATGAGATTGATATATTTACATTACTTGAGCCGCTTGCTGTCTCACTCACTAACTCAAAACATTCGTTGAGGTCCCAACTGCCAAAAGAATGGCTATAAAAGGACACAAAAGAATCAATATGTCTGCCACTCCACTTCTTTACAAAAAGGCAAGAAGAAAGAAGGGAATATCTAAAGGACAGAACCCATAATAACCAAAACTTAGATACTCTATTATTTAAACATGGTTGAAAACAGATAGATTGATTTATATTAGTACTAGAATTGGAGTAGAAAGTCAATTGAGATTTTGAATATCGTGTCATGACTTAGAACGATAAGGTAATCCAAATTCCAATTTTATATTACTGTTATACCATTTCATGTTTCAATTTACGTCTAACATTCCGAGGGGTTTCTACTCCAAGAATCGTTTCGAGATGTTTTACTTTTCAAAAGTGAACTTTATGTTTTTCTTTTTAGCTTTTGCTTTCTCCCAGTCAATTATGAAAGTTGAGAAATAATGAAAGCAGAATTCTTTTTCTGCCTTTCCCATTCACAGACACTTGGTCAAAAAGTTCTCTGTAATTTATTTTTTCTTAATGTAGAGTAGAGTGAATTGGAAAAATGAAGGTCCCCAATGGCAATATGAAATGCTGCAATAGAATGTTATTGAGCTACACGTGCAAGATTGGTCTCATTATTAATATAAGATGAGTTGACTTTGATGTTCAAATCTATCTGAATTTTGGCCTCTACTGCTTCTTCTCAACTTTTTAATCATAACCATCATCACCTTTTTCTATTAAATTTGATTACATGGTAATCATTCATGTCCTTTCATTAGGGCTCTGGGATTATAGGCACTTGATCCAAAATGTGTTGGGATAAGTGGGGGCTTTTTAAAACTTTTTTTTTCCCTATTGTTTTTAGTTCAATGGTTGTAGAAATGTAGATTGAACCATTGACCTTGATGAAGATTGATATCTTTATCTACTAAGTTATGTTTGAATTCAGTGTTAATCTATACTCTTCATTCTAGTATGTGGTTTTTTGAGTTGTTGAGGTGGGAGAAATTGAAAATCTAATCTCAGTTTAATTTCTGGTGGTAGAGAGGGGAAAAAACAAAAACAAAAGGAAGAGTTAAAGAACAGAAGTATGACCTTGGCTTTAAGTAATTGTGTGTCAAGTCAGAAATTTTCTATATCGTTAAGAAAATGTTTTTAAGTGTAAAAAAAGTTTTTTTTTAAAAAAAAACAACCCAATCAGATGGATTGTCAATTTAGAGAGATAGAATTTTCACTTTTGAGGTCATGCTCGGGGTCCCATCTGAACCCACTGAGCTTTCATTGACACCGTCAATGACTATTCATTCCAATCTTGTTTGCCCCCTAGTTTGGCTTTCTTAAACACTCTTCTTGGTTGATGCATTGTTGTCCTTGGTTGTAACATGACGCTTCCCTTTTTCAACCCTTTGCTTGGGCCAAAGGGTGACACACATTGTTATCACTACACTTTTTCTCTAGTGGGGTCACAACCTATTCTCTTGTGATCGACTGATCAAATGGTTAGTGTGTTATAAAAATCACTATAAAAAAAGATTTTTTGATGCACAAAACCACCATTGATAGGAAGGCAGTCAAGAGAAATGGGCAACTCCCAACGGGTACTACAGAGTGTCGAGTATAATGGACAACTTCTGATATCGTATGTAGTTTTCAGAAGTTAGTTTTCAAAAGCAAAAAAAATTATATCTCCTAACGCTGTTAAGAACGACGTCGGGAGTTCTATTCTAACTCCTGACGCCTTTAATTAAGCGTCGAGAGTTTTCATTAATTTCTAGTGTCCATCGTACGTCGGAAGATATCTCGTAAAAAAGACCCAAAACTGATATGAATTCTCATACATTTATCTTCTTAGTAAAAAATTCTAGGGTTCTCTCACCATTGCTTGCCTCTCCCTCTCCCCACCCTCTGTTCACCTCTTCCTCTCCTTGTTGTCTGCCCTCCTCTCCGTGATTGGTAAACAATATTTGCTATTTTTTATTTGGTTTAGAATGATTTGAATGTGGAAAATATTTTATTTTATTTTTCTTAAAGAAATTTTAAACGGATGATTAATTATTTCGATATAATTTGTGTTCAATTGGTGGTTTTAGGTATTTGAAATAATTTGTGTTTAGTGCATTGGATTTGATTTGTATGCTTTGGTGGATAACTTTGTCTAAATTTAGTATGTTTTGTTAATTTGCTTTTAGAACCAACGCGTTATAAAGCATAATGTGTGACTTTTTAATATAGAGTGAATGGATTTGTATGCTTGAATTAGTGTCAATTTGTTGCCTTGGATGTATGCTTTAATGGATTTATATATGCTTGAATTAGTATGTTTTGATTGATTATATTGCTTGAATGAGCATGTTTGTTAGTTTGTGTATAAGACCCAAAACAAGAAGACATAATGCTTTGTTAATTTGATTCAGAAATGAACCTATGAGTTTACTTTGAATGAAGTTGATTTGAATAGTTGAAATAAATTGAACTTGATACAAATTGTGTTCCATAAGTGATTGCTAAATTGAAATGAAGGGTGTCCAATGTGTGTTGCCTTCAATTTGTATGCTTTGGTGGATAATTTTGCCTAAACTATAGTATGTTTTGTTAATTTTCTTTTAGGACCAAAACATATAAAGCATTATATATGTATGGTGAGTGAATTTGTATGCTTTGGTGGATTTGTATGCTTGAATTAGTATGTTTTGATTGATGATAGTGCTTGAATTAGGGGTGTAAACGGGTTGAGTTGGGTTAAGGGGTATTTTGGGACCAACTAGAATTTTCTGGTTGGTTGGGTTGACAACCTGAATGACCCGAGAATAATTTCCAGCCCAACTCAACCTTAAAAATATAGGTTATGTTGGATTGAGTTATCGGGTTATATAGTTTTTTTTCTTTTCTCATTCCTAATTTTTGTTAAATTTAAACATTATAACACCATATCCATATATCCATATAATAATATTCAACAAAGTTTAATTTCAAAACATCTAGAATTACTTAAGGAGAGTTAAATATGAATCAAACTTCTAAAACTAAAAACATTTCAAACATCATCCATAAACATCCCGAGGCCTGAAGTACAACATTAATGCTATACATAACATGACAACAAAGTTCTTAAACATCTAGAATTACATAACGAGAGCCAAATATGAACCAAACTTCTAAAATTCGAAAACATTCCAAAAATCATCCATAAACATCTATGAAATACAATATATAGCATAACAATAAAGTTCAGCTTAAACATCTAGAACTACATAACGAGTCAAATATGAACCTAGCTTCTAAAATCTAAAAACATTTTCCAAGCATTTTGAGCCAAATATGAACCGAAACTTCTAAAATTCGAAAACATTCCAAAGATCATCCATAAACATCTATGAAATACAACCTTAATACAATATATAGCATAACAATAAAGTTCAGCTTAAACATCTAGAACTATATAACGAGTCAAATATGAACCTAGCTTCTAAAATCCAAAAACATTTTCCAAGCATTTTGATCATTTAAATTTGTTCTGAAAATTCAAAAAAATATTTCAAGTAAGTAGTTTAAATAAAATAAATGAATCAAAAGAAATTTAAGTATTCAACCTACCATGAAAATTGTCAACCTATAGAATTTCATGTTTATGATGCGACCGTGGACATGATATTATCTAAAAAGACAAAATAAAAGTATATAGTATCATATAAGAATACAATCCTCAATCAAAATAAAAGTAAAAGACATCACTTACCATTCTTTTTTTTTTTCTTTCAGAAATCTTTGTTTTTTAAAGCTCTAGACAAAGATACAATAAGTTTGTTTTGCCACACCCAATTTTGTGTACAAATCAAAACTTTCATGTCCTATGTGACAAGAAACTTTAAAAAAAATTAAGAATCCTCCCTTTTGTACTAAAGAAGCCACATTAGACACTGTAACGACAAAAATATATATTGAGAACTTTTGATAGAATTATGTAACATCCGGAAATTTTAAAGTAATTTTGTTACTTAATTATCTTTAATAATTTATTATTAGATTATTATCAATGTTACATTAATTGGAATTGGAAGTCAAGAAACTTATTTGGTGTATTGTGTTGAATTAATTAACTATAATTAACTATACATATATGGATATATATATTTAATTAAAGATTTTGGAATTTGGTGGAGATTGTTATTAATTATGACATAAGAGAGAAAGTTCTAAATTTTCGAACAACTCAGGACAGTGGACTCTCGTGTTTAAAAATGAAGTTTATGAACTAAACTTGTAATATAACCTATAATCTCGTTTAATGAAAAAAAAAAAATCATATGTATCAAAAGAGAAAATAATTTCAAAATCAAGATGTTTGGCTAAGAAACAAGTCTATGTTAGGTGCTCCAACGAAGCATGTTGAAATACTCAAATTGATTCGAATAAGATAAGTAAGAATGAGAATTTTAAATCATAGGACATGCTTTCGAGAAATATCAAAGTAATCAACTTTCATCCTAGACATGAGCCATTATAAAGGGAGGGGAGGAATTTAACTTTTGGTTTCTTAGTATTGATAATATGTCTTGTGAAAATTTATTACAATCACACAAAATATTTTTCACTCTCCATCCTCAATTACATAATCATTCTCTATTACAAAATCACTCTCTTTAAAGTTTTTAAGTACTCACACACCTTTTATGACTTTCAAACTAAAAAATACAATACAAGGCAATTTAACTAGAGTTGACACACAAGCTTGTTTCTAAAGTAAATCTTTTAAAGAAATGAGATAGTATATAAATTATAAATCATCTCCACCATAAAGAGTAGAGCACTTGAAGTACTACCCTTCCAAGATTTTTCTTTTTTATTTTCACATGTCGATAAATTTTGCTAATATTCATGGTGCAACTTTCACCTACTTGGCTTACTTAGAAGTCCATTAGCCATCAACACATATAACTTCCAACCACACACCCTGCATAGTTGCCAAAGTTAATGACCTATGTGCAAACTTGTGGAACCACTAACATCACATTATCTATTTATCATGGCAAAAAGAACATACAACAAGAATGTCTTGTTTCAATCGAAGTCATCTTCCTTGACAGAGACAATATTAGCATCTGACTTAGAGCTTTTTTACAAACATGTTTGTTGGAACAATCCTTTTTCATGTGTCTACCCACATTCTCAACAAACCCTCTTCTACACAAAGTGATCTTTCTCATTTCTTCAACTTGCTAGCTAGCTACCAGTACAAAATTAAAATAGTAGCAATTATTGTAAATATAATTATGTAGATATCCATAACCTACAATATGTTATCAATCTTCCTATAACTCTCCCTTCATTCAATGTTGTAACATTCATCCCATTGAATTTCATAGTGTAACCTATACCATGGGATGTCCTATAAATAGAGGTATATGGTGCTTGACACACCCCAATTGAGTTCAATTGTTTTCTACTTCCTCTCTTCTTCATTCTCTTCTTTGTGTTGTTTCATTGTTCTTATTTAGCTTCTTTATTCTTTATTTCATAATAACAATATATATATATATATAAATTTATTTATCTATTTTTTAAAAAGAACCTACTTCTTCTCTAACTTCCTAAATAAATAAATAAATAATGTATACACCGCCCTAACAAATAAAATTATATGTCTAAATTAGCAATTTGAACCAATGAAACTTTTAGTTAACAAGGGATAAAATGCAACAAATGGTAAAGGACACGATATGGATACTTTAGAAAACATGAAAGAAGAGGGAAATTTTGAAGGAAAAAAAAAGGTGAGGGCATAAATGAAGTGGAATGAAACCAAATTGGCTTTGTGAAGAAGAATATTTCACCTAAGAAGAGGATAACTTGATTCTTTATTTTTCAATATATGTTGGGTCAAATGACTTTGTAAATATAGTAAATCAGTCAAATATTTACACTAGAGAACAATTTCAAAAACAAAAAAGTTTCACAGGCTCGCAATGGGAATTTTAATCGGCCACACGCACGTAAGAGTGATCTTCTTTTAAATGATCGTGTCTACACTCTAAAAGAATTATACACGATCGTGTAATTCATTTTAACGATAAAAAAAAAAGGCTTCAATTTTAAACGATTGTGTTGATTATGGTAAGCGATCGTTTAGATCATATTCACACGATCTAGTAGTTCTTTTTAAATGATAGAAAAAAAAAAGACTTTAAATCTAAACGATATTGTTGACCATGTTAAATGATCGTGTTCACAATGATTAGTGATTGTTTATATCATATCAACACAATCGTGTAGTTCTTTTTAAGCGATAGAAAAAAGGCTTCAAATTTAAACGATCGTGTTGATTATGGAAAATGATCATTTAGATCATATCAACACAATCCTGTAGTTCTTTTTAAACGATGGAAAAAATGTTTCAAATTTAAATGATCGTGTTGACAATGGCAAATGACCGTTTAGATCATTTCAAAATGATATTTATATGATTTTGATGTTCTCGAATATGAAGAAGATGAAGTAGCTTCAAAGAATTTTGTCAAAAATGGTAAAGATGAAATAGGAAATTTAAACAAAAGAATAAGTCGTTTAGAAATAAAAGAAAGAAAATTTGGAAGAAGAGATGAATAAATAGAAGATGAATAAATGGCAAAGAAGAAGAAGAAATAAAAGTTATAAATCGTCTGCAATATTCAAGGGAAAATATAGAAATTATGAAGAATATTGTACTGGCTTCATGGATTTTTGCTTTTTGTTACATGAATCGTAAATACTTCTGTGTTTTGTTACATTTATGAAAATTAACCTTATAAAATTGTGGTTTTTTTTCCCCAATTCTTAACATGCTTTAATCCTTAAAATTCATGTAATTTAGAGTGTTTTACTTCGATTCTATTCGCTTCTAGTAGCATATTAATTTCTCTCTCAAAAATTAGGATTTTGCGACATTTTTTGAACTTGTCACTATAAGTCGACCTTTTACCCACGAAAATTGCATGTGTTGTTAAGCTCGCCACTAAAGAGGATTTTTCTTGCACTGAGTTTTATAAACTATGATATATCTATGTATCACTCTCTCCTTATCTCTACTATATTAAAATGGGCTTACTATATAAGGTGATAATAAAAGGTGATGTGAGCTTATAATAAATACGTAATATATACATGCATATTGTTTGATATTATGAATTTTCTTACAAACAAACGACGGACTTAGGGATTTATTCATAAATGTCCCTCTAATCTTAAGTAGTAGAACTATAGAAACATGTTTAAAATGATAAGTTTGGTATAGAAAAGCAATTTAAAGGTTATTTGCCCAACTTCTATAATCTTCTTCACTCTATCTCATTTAAAAGTAATTAAAACTTCTAAAATTAATAATAAATATTAAAGTGCATGTGCAACATTGTATATATATTCATACGGTTTGCTCTTCTAGTAATTGAGTTTGTTTCTACCTATATGTATGCTTGCTCTCTTTTGATGTACCTATTGGACCCTTTGGAGTCCAAACTAATTATCATCATCTTATTGACCCTTTTTCTTTTTGGTAGATTTTTTATTAGTTGTAAATATAACAATTAGATTTAAATAATTAATTAAGTATAGCAATATTTTAAAAAATTATAAATATAACAAAATTTATCAATGATAGGAGTCTATTTGCAATAGACTATGTTACAAATATTGGTCTATCACTGATAAATCATAAAAAAATTTATTAGCTATAGAATTTTATCAATATTTACAATTTTTTTAAAAATGATATATATTCAATTATTATTCCTAAAATTACTACTCATTATAATTACCTTTTAGTTGTTTCAGAAATATATATCATTTTTTTTATAAATTTGTTGGAAAATTGAAATATACCTCTCTCATATATTATTATGTTGTAAAATTTTCATATCTTGATGTGCACTTAATAAATATATCGTAATGTATTAAATACGGTAGGTTTGTATACCTAAAATTTCATATTTGTATTTACTTTCATTATAGTTCATAAGTAAAGGTTATGTTTTGGTGTATTCATCTACTTTTGTTTGTACCTAACATTATGAACGCAAAAAATTTGTATTTACTTATAAAATAAATCTAAATTCATACCTTATAGTTTTTTTTTTAAAAAAAAAAAAAATTCTTACAAAATACCTAATTATTGCCTTAGTTTTTCACCCTTTCAACTCGTGCAAGCTTCAATTTTTCTCTTCTTTTTGCTATTATTCTTTTTGATAACGATAACCCTAAATTTAGAGTTGGTTTAATTAGATTAAATTGAGAAATAAGTGTTTTTTTCGATTAAAGAACTCATTTTTGTTTAAATTTTTTTGGTAGGAAACAAATTGAAATACAATTTGCCAAATATTCTAATTTCTTTCCTATTAAAATGAAACTTCTTTAAATTGAATTTAATGATATAATTTTCTTGTAGGCCTATTATATATATAATAAAAAAGGTTTAATTTAGAATAGATTTTAGAATATTTCAAAATCTATTTTTAATATATAGGCTGTCCACTACTTTAAATTTTTAAATTTTTTTAAATGACTTTCTTACTTTCAAAGTAGAATATAATTACATTAATTGACACTATTCAAAAGGTATAATTGAGAATTTGGACACTAGAAACCAGTAATCTCTGTCTGTATCATGCCACACACTCATAACACTAGAGACCATTCAACATATTTACTTTTGCAATAAATTAGTTAGATAAATTTGCACATTTTCCCTTTGAAATTCGTTTATTTTTCTCGATGTAATATGTCTATCTTTCTAGATTATTCAACCATTATTCCTTTATTTCCAAGTCTCGTTTTATACTGAACGTCCATTTAAACTTCATGATGTTAAGTTAACATCATGATAAATATAAAAATCAGATAACCATGAAATATATTCCATCTTACAACTTGTGGGAAGATATATATACCCCATCATAGTTTACCAGTTGGTGGATTTTTTGTTACAAACTAAAATAAAAACACACACACACACACACAATCTTTTGCAAGAATTTACTTGATGCAATAATATAATTTTAACGCCAAAGTTAATCCAATTCTCTCTTCTTCTTTTTTTCAAATGCCAATGTACTGAGTAGTGAGTACTCTATGGTTCTATCCATTGATGATTAAAGCAACATACGGTTTAACGGCTGAACCAATCCACAACCTCCCTCTACTTTCTTCAACCTCACTCACTGACTCTAACGCTTGCCCATCCCCTCCATCAACCATCCCCTTCACTTCCCCTCTCTCGTCCAACTTAACCGCCACAGGATCGGCCTGAGTCCACGGGATCTTCACCTCCCCCTGCTGCATTGTTGCTCCAAGGTACAGCTCCTTCCACGTTTGAGTATCCAGCTTCCCTCTTGCTGTGTTCATGGCTATCCAAAAGTCGCCGTTATTAGTTCTCTTTATGTTGTCTGGGAACCGTTCAAGTTGCGCGAATATCTCCATCGCGTTAGCTTTGGGACCCTTACATAATTAATTAAGATAAAATAAAATTCACAATATTTTTCTAAATTTAAGATAAAAATTAAAAAAAAATGGATACAACTGAAAAAAAGAAAAAGAAAAAGCAAAACTTTTAAAAGTATGGTGAGAGAAGGTATGATGATATAATAATTACCTTTAACCAAAACTTTAAGATCTGGAGAGTGCCGGTTTCAGCCATTAGAAGGAAGGAAGAATCGGCGTTCAAAGCCACGCCGTTGGGGAAAGCGAGGCCATTCCGCAACACGGTGACGTTTTGGGTACGTGGATCGTACTTCAATAGCCTCCCTGTCTTGTCTCCGTTCATTATCGACAACAACCAAACCCTTTTCCCCCAAACAAATTACACTAATTAATTTACCATATTTATTATCATTTCATTTTCTTAGTTGCCATTTTTAAATTACTAAATATCCAACTTTTTCTTTAGAAATCCATAAAAAAATAATTTGGTATAGTTTGTAAATATTTTCTTTTCATTTTACACCAACCACTCTTCTCTTCTGTTAATTAATTCACACACCATTTTGGATAAAAATCAAGGTAGGTATAGTGATATTTAACCATTTATCATCTCATATAAATCTTCTTTTTAATGTCACATTAACTTTTATTCAAGTGTCAATGTCATTGAAATGAATGATAATTCATTTGAAATTGTGTTACACCTTAATTAATGGAATTCAAGGTACATATTCAAAAATGGATTAAAATTTTAATGGTTTAAATGAAAATTCATTTCTAATATTGTAAGTTGTAACACATTAATTAAATTATTTATCTAAATATATAGCAAGTTGTTATTGGATCACTTTGTATACTTTTAAATAATATCAAGAATTATACTTCTTATTGGTACTTTTTAGAAATACATGTAATAATTAAATCGTAATTTTTGGATTTTGGTTCATAGTTTTACTAAAATTTTAAACGTAGAATAATTTTCTTAATTTGTTGAAAATGAAGAAACATGCATACACACCAATTCATTGTCTAAGCAATATATTTTCTTTTTACTTATATCATATGCTATTATATAGAATAACAAGCATAGTTTTAATGGCATATATATGATACGGATTTTATCCAACTTCAAAATTGTCTACCTATAGTTTAATATTTTCATATCGAAAATTTTAAAAACTTTAAATTATTATACTCTTTTGCTAGGTAAAATGTAAGAGACAATAATTATTAATCACAACTTGGTCCCTCATTTATCTAGCAAAAATATAATAATTTACTTTTTAATTTAGTAAATGGCGAATTGCAGAGAAATAGGTATAACCCAATCCGACCAAGTATTTTTCATAAATAAATACACCTAAAAGCTATACCCTATTTTTCTTTGTGTCCATCCACATTTTGTGGAAGGCTTTTTTGGTTTGGAAAATGTCAAACTTCATTTATTAAATGGCATTTAATACTATTTTTTATTTTCTACTCTTAACAAAATAATATTTCTTTATTTAGAAAAAGTTACAACTTCGAAAGAAAACAACAATAGAGGTATAATTATTGCAATATTAATGTTTAGTATTTCCATGAAACGAAAAAAGAAAAAGAAAAACCAAGGGCTACTTAATTATTATTTGGAATATTAAAATATTATTTGTCATATAAACAATAAACTCATATATATATATATATATACACAGTTGACTAAAACAAAAACATTTCTACATTTTATAGATCAATATGAAGTATAACACATTTTTTGGAACCAAAATTAAATTTATGATATTTCTTTCTTTTCCCTCTTTCTTCTTCTTTTATCTATCTCTTTCTTCAACCTTCTTTCTTTATGGCTGTCATTGCCACTGTTTGTTGTTCATCGCCATCAATTCGATGACCATTATTATATCCCACCACTATTTTCTCTCTTCTTTCTTTCTCGCCCCAGTAGAGGAGAAAATAAGGAAAAAGAGAAAATAAAAGGAAAGAGTGAGAAGAAAAGAAGTATTATTGTGGTGGACAATGGCTAGTGACAGTGGTAACCATGAAGAAAAACGTTGGAAGGAGGCAGAGACAAGGAATAAGAAGGGAGAGAAAAAAGTATAAAATTAAATATTTTTTAAGTTTAAATGAGTACAAAATATATATATATATATATATATATGATATGAAATTGTATCTTAAATAATAAAACTTTTGAAAATATTTATCACTAAGATAAATAGTAATTAAGTTAGTAAAGTAAAAATTAAAATTTTGAGACATAGATTAGATTACATTACCTTCTTTGAAAGTGGATGCTACTATCGGTGAAATAAACGATTCCGTTTTGAGGATCAATATCGAGAGCATTAGTGAAGCGAAATGGCACACCTTGAGCAGAAGTGGCAAGCTGGCGAGCCAAGCCACCCTTAGGTCCTACAGCCAGAAGGCCAAAATAAGCATCAGCAATGTAAAGGTCACAAGTTGTAGGGTGAAATTTGATCCCTAATGGCCTTCCACATGCTGCCTCACTTTGGGGCTTCCCATCGCATTCTTTCCCTTCCCTTTTGAAAACAACAATACAAAAAACACTCCATCATTCTCTACCTTCTAACATCCCATTCATCTTTAAGATTTTTGTTTCTGAATTTAGTTTCTTCTTCTATGATTCCATTGAAGAATCTCATCATGACATGTTGCATCATGCATGTAATTTTTTTTCATCGTGCATCATGCATGTTACCTTCTAACATCCCACTATCAATGTAATGTTATTTCTATTAAGAACTTGAGGGACCTCACAAAATCTTAATTAGATTCAATGGATTATTGTTTTTCTCGTTGTCAACAAATTGGTTTTGAAATGAAATTTTGTATTATCTAATAAAGATGGTTGCAAATATAGCAATCAAACCTAAATTAGTATTTCTATATAATTTTAAATCAAATATAGAAAACTTTGGATACAACTCTCAAAATCTATCAAGAATCTATCAACATAGTGATCATTTACGAGAGTTTATCTGTTATAGAGTTAATCACTTATATATAGATTTTCCTATATTTGTAACTCTTCCAAAATGTAGTTGTTTACTTAATTATTACTTTAAAAGTGTTACTTGTTGCAATTATCATATTTAATTATATGATATCAAAGTTCATAACAGTCAATGAGCCAAACATTTGGTCCAAATAATAACAAATTTTAGAATCATATCCAAAAATGATGAACACAAATGAAGCCCCATATTAAGGATCTCATGATAGAAGAATCAAGGAACTCAAAATCTTAATAAAATAGTAAGATCACTCCTCCCGTAATTGATTTTTAAAAGTGATTCCAAACCCTACAATGCCATTTTTTCCAGTGGGTCTTCCACAAACTTTCAAACTCACAAGTTTGACTAAATGCTTTTAGTTCCATCAATGATTTAACCATTTTGATCTTATATTTTAGTTATATTTTAGTTGGTTCCTTAAATCTAATTTTACTTAAGATCTCACAAAATATTTCAGCTTTCTATCTTTGCTTTAGCCAAATCTCGTAGAAACCAATTATTGAAACTTTGTGGGAACTGATTGAAATTTGTAAAATAACAAAACATATATATTGTGTGTACCTAATAATTTAAAATTGGAAGGACTGTGTATTTATAAGAAGTCAGAAAAAGTTGTAATGGGAAAGCTTTTTCCTCTTTATGTACAACTTCTGGCCTCTGCTCTAATATGATGTACCAACCATTAATATAGGTAGGGGTAAATAAGGAAAATGTCTAAATTAAATAATGGTGTGTTCTTGTCTTTCCTTTCTCTTTTTTTTTTTTTTTTTTTTCTTTCTTCTAAAACTAAATTATGAATTATTGATGTCCATGAAAAATAAAAATGCCAAATATATTGGCTAGATATTGTTGTAAAATTTCCATGAAAGATTATTAAAGTAAATTAATATATTTAAATTAATAAATAAACATCTTATCGTTTGCAAAGTAATTAAAATGTTTATTATATTTATGTGTTTGTAGAAGTAAAGAAGAGTAGGTGGGTGGGGTAAAGAAAAATTTGTAAAAATAGAACCCTAAATCAAATGTGTAATAAATTTTGTGTTTTTGTGGTTTTGTTAGGTAAAATATAAATAGTTTGTCAACTTTTTCTATTTTTCAAAAAATTTAATATTTTTAAATTTAACATAGTGAACTAAAATATTTATAAAATATAATAAAATTTCAGATTTTATCGTTGATAGATCATTTAGAATCTAAATTTGGCTGTATTTTGTAAATATTTTTAACAAATTTATTATTTACGACCATTTTCCTATTTTTATGTTTTAGGATGTTTTTTTTCTCCAACAATATAAGTCGCCCATCCATATTTTTTAACAACACATATTTTATTTTTATTTTTTAACTAAAGAATGATCATTAAAAGAAGAAAAAAACTCTTAAAACTTTTTCAGTTATTTAATTAAATAATACCCTTATAATTTCAAAAGCTTTTGAAATAGTGTCGTTAAACTTTTATAAACATTTTTAAAACATCGTTAGAATAAAAATTCTTCAAAACTTGAACAAAAATTGAGATATGAATTGGTGTTGTATTTGATAAAAAAAAACTGAAAAAAATTCAAATCAATCGTTGTAGTTTAGGTCAAAGCCACATCGTTTGAAGTCCTAAAATTTTTAAAGGGATTTTACAGTGGAAAGATAGTTTTAAAATGTTTGAAGGATAATAATGCAAATTTTGAATTATTTGTTAGAAAAGAAAAGTGAAAGGTTTGTGTATATTATATTATACCTGTTGGGTGAGGTAAGAGCAAATTGAGTCCAACCCAAGTGAGGACCTTTCCACTTGAGGATTCTGCCATCGGAGACACTGGCGTAGGGCCCTTCTCCACGGCAGTCAAAGGCTATACTTTCCGGCCCGAACACACCACCGGGAAGCTCTACGGCTTCAATTGCACCTTCCACCACCCCCACCACACACAGAACGGCCACCGCACCCAACAATGAACAACCTACCACACACTTCATCATTATTCCTTCCACTATGCTTAATACCTAATGCCCTCTCATTCCCTCTCTCACCTACTTTAATTTCCTCCCCATCATCTCTCTCTATATATAATCTATAGTTTTACCCTTTCTCTCCATTCTCTTCCTTCAAAATATTTAGAGCTCCCATGAAAATTAGAATAACTACCTCTTACTATAATATATACTATTTGAAGGTCTTCAATTAATCACAGTAAACATTATTTCAAAATTCTCAATTTACTACAATTTTTATTATTTGACATTTATCATTTTTTTTATTCTTTGTTATACTGTTTACTATTTACTCATAAAACTAAAAATAATTTACTCACTAAACCCATATTATTATAGTTTAAATAAAAATAATATATACCTAAAATACAAACTATTATAATCAAATCATAATAACTTAAGACTATAATAACTCATTCCTGGTTCCAAACACCCTCTTAAATATATCTTGAGCTTATTTATCTTCCTATCATCATATACTACTTAAATGTAGTGTATTGAATATATATATATATATATTTCTTACTACTAGAAATGTAACAAATTAATAAAGAAAAAAAAAAGAGGAAAAGAATTAATGCATAGAAAAAATCCAAACAAAAAAAGGTCAGGGACTAGAAAATTTTCAATTACCAAATCACTTTCTCACAATATTTGTATTACCTAGCTTGCACTTTTTTCTTACTTTCAAACACTAGATAAAACATAATGACTAGAGTTATAAGCACACTCAAGGTTTACGTAAATTATTTAAAACTCATCAACTTTTTGAACTTTTTTTTATGTGTGGGGTAACTATAGTAATTTTGAGATTTTATTAAAGCATAAAGTATATCAATCGATTACAAGCTCTCATATGATAAATTTCTCTCTTGGAAGCATATTTTTTCCATTAAGATTAAGAAAGATAAATAATATGAAGATAGTTTTAGTATAGATTGCACCCAAATATTAGTTTATGGATAAGGATTATATGTGTGTATAAGTTCATAAACATTTGACTTTTACTTTATTTGTGGATATATATACTTATACTTCGGTTAAAAAAAGATGGTAAAATTTAATTGTAAAGATAATATTTCTAGTAATTGAATGCTGTATTTAATGCTGTTGTACTCCTTTTTTTTAAAGAAAAAAAAGGGTTATATTCAAGGTTAAATCAAATAGTGTTGTGGATTGAATCAACAACTTCATAAACGTTAATAAACTCTAATGTCAATTGAATTGAGAAACTTGTTTTAGTTATTAATTTGTACGTTTTATTTGTTTTTACTATGGTTGGACTAAATTGAAAATTTTTAAAAATATAGGCTACAGTTCACCTAGCATCTGAAATAGTACACATACACATACTATATTATACTATATTGATCGTCAAGTTCTTATGCTAGCAAACTTTTATTAAATTGGGGGACATATTTATTATTATTGCTTTCAACAAGTTGGCAAGTTGCAAAAATTTGATGTTTTCCATATCTATCTAAAGTTTTTTTTTTCTTGAAATGGTATAATTAGTATTTGTTCAAATAATTATAAAGAGCATGCACATTTGTTTCTTAAATATTTGTTTTTGTGTGTGTATTGGTTATTTAGTCCAATTTAGGATACTTGTCTTTTTTGTTGAAATAAATGAAGAAGATATTTAGTTATGATGAAGTATTCAGTCAAATATTTTATATCCTAAAAATTGAATAAATTATTTTATCAAGAAATTATATGGAGATAATTTTCTTAAACTTAATTATATTGCAATGAGATTAGATTTAATAAAATTTGTACTCTAGAAAAAAAAATTGGTAAAAGAAAATGTAGAATATTAAAATACAAATATAGCCCTAAACTATATCATATGTATAATTATTAGATTGTAAATTTTCAAATAAATTATGTGGAGATATTGAAATTAAGACTTAGAAAATAGAAACTACATTAAATTGGCTCTAAGTTGATAGATGAAAAATAAAAATAGTAAGATAATTTTTTTAAAAAATAGAAGAAATTGACCAATTATTTATCCATTCAAAAATAAATTTTATTATACTTGTGTAAATATTTTATTAAATGTTCTAATTTTAATAATTTTGCAATATTTAAACGTAGTTATATTTTACTAATAAAAAGTGCATGCATAATAATTTCAAGTATTAGTTTTAATAATTAATCTATTTCAAAACTCAATAATTCTATATATTTTGACTTTAGCTTAGATAACAATAATAAGTGATAACTATAATTATATATATATACATATAGACTTGAGCTTAGGTAACAAACAATTGTCATGCTCATGCTGATGCTCTCTTTCTTGAAGATGCAGGGTTAATTCTAATGGTTATTCTAAACAAAATATATTATCTCACTTATTCACATTTTACAAATTACTCATTCCTTTTTTAAGAAAAAAAAATTCTGGCTCTATTCACATCAAGATTTTGTTTTTATACATATTTATAAACTCTACAAATTAAATTTTAAAAATATGCCAATAAGACAAACATAGATGGAGAATATGTGTAGTTAAAACATTCACATTGTAATTAAATAAAGAAAAAGTCGTTGTTGGCTCTTATTTGTTATTACCTATTTATCACCTGCTCCACCTTTATATAAATAAACAAATGTTTATGCTAAGGTTGAAGGATTCAGAGAAATTTCTAATTATAACATATTCCATATGAGTTTCATCATGCAGGAGAAATATTGTGTTCTTAATTTCAATTTAAAAATGGCTAGAGTTTCATAAATTTATATATAGGATATAGAATTCAATACCCTTTTAATTTACAACAATTATGGAAATAACAAATCAAACTTTCCACTACAAAATACTGTGTTGCTTTTGTTATCTTTAAAATAAATGTAATCCTTAAAAAAATTATTTTGTGCATATAGATCTTTTTAGAAGAAAGGGTATGTCAGTATTCACTTTTTGAATTTTAAAATATTTATTGAAATGCTTAGAAGATAAATTCAAATTAGTACTAAATTTAAATTACAATCTAATGGAAATAAAATTAATTAATGTAATGAGTATGGTGATGAATGTGAAGAAAATGATGAGAAATGAAAATTAAAGTTGAGGTTGATAAGACTAAAATTTGAATGTGTGAGAGAGAGATATTAATTTGGCCATCTGTATTCTGAGAAAATTGAAGATATGTCATTAAAGAACGTTATTTGAAATTCTTGGTCTCCACATACCTACTCTCTTCCCCAGCTGTTTCATTCATTTTTATTCCCATTCAACATCATCTAACTGCACATGTAAATATATATCTGACCATATATATAAATTCATATATGTGTGTGTGGATATTATATTCATATGAATTCAACATTAGCAATGAGCATAAGCAGTCAAATTGCACGATGCTTTCATTGACAAGCGGTTCGATTCTCCTTACTTCAATTTGTACTAAAAAATGAACATAATTAATAAAAATAAAGTGAAATATTGAGTATTATGAATTTGGTTTTAAATCATCCTAATTTGAAGTACTTTGTTAAATATTAAGTAGGTAGGAGTAATATATAATGTGTTTGGACATAGAGTTTTTTGAAATGAGGGTAAGAGAGGTAATTATGTTAGATTGTAGTAATATTTCACGTATTAAAATGTTTGTATGCTCAATGATTTTTTGATTGGTTCCTATTAGAATTTTGTTTTCTTTTTATCTCTAAACTATTTTTCTTTTAAGCTAATAGATGAAAGTAAATTTATTTATATATTATCTAAACGCTTCAATCATTTGAACATATGACTCTTTGAATTATTATATTATATATTTATGTGTAGGGAATTTAACTTTCTATGGCCGGGTTGTGGCTTGTGAGGTGACATTTTCCATTAGCTAGGGTTTGGTTTATGTTGCATAGGTGTAAGGTAGTTAGATTTTGACCTATATTAATAGAGTCCTTTGATCCCATGATATTCATATAACATTGGTTTTAACATTTACAACAATTAAAATTAAATTGCACCATCGAAGTGTGTACATTAACTTTTATTAGGGGTTAGAATTTCAAACTTTAATTTCACATCCTACATATGTTATATTTAAAAATATATATATAATCAAATTAACCAAACACGAGGTACGTATGTTTTAAAACGATTCTAAAATGATTAAAATCATCATTAATATGTTTTTAATGGTTAAAAACTGGTTTAGGTTACTTTTAAAAGTATAAAATAAATATTTAAATATTCTGAACAATGAAACGTGTGTTTCCATACATAACTATGAAATTTAAAGAATAAGAACTAAAAGGTCATTAAAAAAAAGTTGTGGGTTCTTTCTTTTTGTAATTTATAAACATAAGAATACAACGAAAACAGTAGCATGTATATCCCTTTTCTTTTATGATTAAAATATTTTGAAACATTTTAATAATTTTGTAATTTAATTTGATAATTGATAATCAAATATGATACATCAAATCATCTCATTTGTTAGTTGAAAAAAAATGTCTTAAATTGATTAGAAAAAAGGAAGTTATATCATATATATATATATATATATATATAAACAAAAGTAGGGACAATTATATTATCTTCATTAGTATAAGACACTTTTTGGATAAAACAAAAAACAAACCACGGGAGTTAGTGTATCTTCATAGTGAACAATATTATTATACCATTGTGAAGATATTTGAGAGTATATATTTGTCTAGTTGATGGGTGTACTTATATTTTTGTCAATGGCCATGGGGTTATATATCAATAATGTTATATATCCCTCTCAAGTCTCAATAAAGGGTTAATTCTATCACTAATAGTCATTGATATGCTATAGTGATAGAAAACTATTGATATGCTATAGTGAAAACTATCAGTGATAGAATCCAAAATTTTGTTATAGCTTATAAATATTTTAATTTATTTTGGTTTTTTTGAAAAATGTCCATTTTTTTATTCATCAAATATAATTTGATAAAAAATTATAATTTTTCAATAATTGAACTCAAGATTAAAATACTAGTTTATTTCAATTTGAAGTTAACCTATTATGATTAGAAAAGGTCATGATATTTGTCGAACTAGTTAAAGTGAGAAAAATCTAGAAAATTTAATTTTAAAGCTTAGTTAAAATCAAAATATCAAATTATTAAACAAATTAACTAGAGAAGTGTAGAGTAAAAATGAATTAGTTTTCAAAATAATAGTAACTATAAATAAAAACGATCTAGAAAAATAAATAAAAAATTGATTATTTGTACGATAAAGAATAACAGTAAAAAAAATTAGACATAGTCTAAAATAATCTACGTTTAAATTACATATTGTTATAACTCGGACTATAATAATATGCACTCCAAATACAGATTATTTAAATTAAATTATAATAGTTTTCACTATAAAAACACATAGTTTATTATATAGCTCACATATTATAATAACTCACTAATTTGTACCGAAAATATCCCTAGTCTTTAATAATTTAACGAAAGTATATCGATGGAAATAAATATAAGAAGTTGGTGTGGACGAATATATTTGAGAAAAAAATTATAAGAACAAAAAATTTTAAAAATAAATTGAAATAACTAGTAAATAAACATTTTTATAATTGTTTAACAAAACTAAATATACATTATTTATACTATAAGTGACATTTAGTTGTTTATTGTTAATGTTTCGTAGTTTACTACAATATAGTGAAAAGGTAGACGAAAATAAATAAATAATAAACCCTATGATATTTTATTTTCCATCCAAATATACCATTGATATACATTTTCTCTTCTTGTTATTTTCTTTGGTTATACAGTTTTGGAGATGAAATCATGGCAAAGAGAAAAACATCATAAATATATGTCTTGTGTTGATTTTCCTTGTGGCAGAAATTGTTTCCTTTGCTTTTTAATTCAATAAGACAAACCAAATAAATAGATATATTTGGGACAATAACTCTCTTTAGGCAATAATAACTATTTATTGTTATACAGTAAGTATTATTTTATAGCCTCCAATTAGATACGTAATTTTTTTTTATAGATAATGACTTAGTCTTCGTAATTTATACATGCAAATTTGATATTCAATAAGTCTATCAACCTACATGTGTAAGTAGTTTGTTAGATCTACACCGTGTGTAATTTGTTACAAATTATAAAATATATAAAGACTAAATTACTATACAAAATTTAAAAAGATAGAAACTGTATGTTAACTAAAACTGGAAAGATCACCAAATTGGCAGGGTGTTAGGATGTAAGAAATTAAATATAGATTCAAATCAAAGTTTATTTCCTAAAAAGTTAATATTGTTAATCAAATTTGTTAAGAGTTCCAACTGTCAGCCTTCCAACTTGTCTGGCCTTAAAGAAGATGGTTCAAAATTAAAAGCATATTGTATTTAAGTGTTCTCCCATCCAACTCCTACCCTTTTCTTTCAAATTAAATATATATCACATTGCTCATTATCTTAACAACTACAATACCATAATGTTGGTTCAACTTTGAACACATATTCATAACCTGAATAATAAATTATAATTAGGTTCATACACAACTTGGATGTTGTGATGATTTGATAATATGTTTGGTTGATTTCTCTGTAAATTAAATTATTTTATATTGTTTTGGAAGGAATCATGAGTGTTGAGTGAGTTTACGCGCGTTTCTCGAATAGTTTCACGAAACGACTTGTCTGACTCTACAAAATTTTGGTGTCAAAGAAATTTGTAGGAAGATGAACCCCATAAATTGAACTTGTGATCTCTTAGTTAACTAAGAGACATAGTCTCAATAACTAACATTAGTTATTGAGGTTATGTCTCTTTTTTTACTACTAAGTCAATTCATGGTGTTTGAAACAATTGAATATTGAAAAGCAAAAGTATATTAATTATTTAGATTAAAGTCATTGTTAGGAACTTCAAATTGGATTGACACTGTCAAATTAAGATGATGTTTCGTATGCAAATTTAACCCTCCCTATGAGTTGACTTGTATGCTTATGCAATACGGTTTTGTGGAGAACCCTACCTTATAAATTAATTGATGTTATCTCTATACTTAGATAATATGACTTTATGGCTGACCCTTTGAATCGACTCAGACAAATAACTCATAGTTTGTTGGTCAACCTTAGGGGCTAGTTTCTACGCACCAAATAAATATTTACTTTTTCACCACAATAGTAATTATGAAATTAAATTAATGCAAATGAAAATTTATAAAATATGGCGTTTAAAGTCAAAAATGAAAATATATGTACTCAAGGAAACAAATATATATTACAGATTTCCTTCCATTCAAATTAATGTTAATTTGGTTCAAAAGTCTATCTAAAAGATCCTAATGAAATCGTTCAAATTTTAGGATATTCATACAAATGTTGGTGCAGAAAAAAAAAATTCCATGTAGAAATCTATCGTTATAACTTATAACCTACAAAATTAAAGAACGTGTAATTTAAATAAAGATATAATTAGGCAGGTGACATTTAGAAATATAAGAGAATAATAATGGAAATTTATAAGAGATATAAATAAATGCGAAATAAACTAAATTATATCTAAAACTCTTGCTTTATAAGTTAGAATCAAACAAATAATTGATTCATAAAATAGTAAATAATTGAAAGTAGAAAATAAAAAGAGAACGAGGTAAATATATATCGGTTCACTTCAAATTTTGGATTGTCGCCATGTGCCCGAGACGATGCAAAGCGGTCAATGTCCTTAAAATGGATTAAATTTTAAAATAAACACTACTACAAATTTGACATTTTTTAATGTGCAAAGAACATGTCTCCCTTAATGGTCTTTGCCCAACCAAGTAGGCAGACATCAAGAAAGTCCAACCATCAAGAAAACTCTTAATGGTCAAAATATGTACTAAGAATTGTACCATTGAAATCCAAATTTATAAACAGCTTCTACAAATTTGAACCTAGGATCGGACCTCTTGTCATAAGTGCCAGTTGAACTAAGTTCATGTTGGTCAGTTTCTACAAATTTTAAAAACTCTAAATTATAAACTTTCAATTCAACTCATTAAAGTTGAACACAATAACTAACTTAACTTTGATAAAGTCACTTATTTCAATCTAATTATAGTTACAGCAGTTAACTTTTAAAAAAGTAATATTGTATTATTGATGAATATAAAGTAATAATTGGAAAAAAAAATAGCAAAGATTTAAAAATATTATTGATGAACATCGTGTTTTCTGAGCACATTAATGAGGGTCCTAATTTCGTGCTTCATGGCAAATAGTTTTTTTCTTGATGGACAATGCCCATCAAGATATTGTTTTTCTTGATGGGTCTTGCCCATTATCTTATCCTAAACCCAAAATTATAATTTTGCCTATCAAGATATCGTTTTTCTTGATGGACTTTGTCCATAATCTTTTTTTTTTTTTTTTGTCTTTATCCATCAAGAAATTCAAAACAAATACATTAATTTTTTTTATAATGATGGTCATTGCAAATCAAGAAAATCCATCCCTTGGTGGGCCTCGTCCATCAAGAAAACCTAACTAACTTGATAGGCACTGCAAATCAACTAATATATTATTTTGTATGTTTATTATCCATCGAGAAATAGTTTTCTTAATGTTTGTGGACCATCAACAAAACTAAAGGAACTTTACCCATCAAGGAAATCAAGAATCCACATTTTTTTTACGTTTTTTTGTATTTCTTCAACAAAATAAGGGGACTTTTCTTGACGTACATGATCGTTAAGATCAACACTGTATCAAGAAAAAGATGGTCCTTTGTCATGACCATTAAGAAATCAAAATCGGTGTGCGTCAAGAAAGACCAAATTTATAGTAGTGAAAAGAAAAAAGAAAGAGTTGTCATCAATCCTTTTGTACAGGGTGATTGAACACAAAAAATAGAGTAAACAAATTTTAAATAAAATTATAAAAAAAAAATGGTCTGCGAAAACTATAGTTGAGTTTCGGAGTCATTTGTGTATAAGGAAGGTGTTAACACCTTACAATATCCATTTAGAAAACCGTGACCAAATTTCAAATCTTGAATTCAAAATATTCTTTATTTCTTTTTTAAATAGCGTCTTATTTTATCTCTTAATATTCTAATATTTGATGCAATGATCTCAAAAAAGAGTGAAGAACATTCAATTAATTAGACTATATAAAAAAAAAATTCTCACTTCAAGAAACACCACAGGAAGTAAGGGTTCGTCCGATGCACACATGCGTCGGCAAATTTACCAAAACAAGTTGGGAATACCTATCCCGACGCCAAAACCAATGTCGGCAAGAACGTCAGGATTGGCAAAACCAACGCACGAACACGACGACGTTGGCAAAAATGTTTGCCCGACGGGGGCTTCGCCGACTCGCGCGAGATGTCGGGGAAAGCCTCGTTCGACGTCTAGTCAAAGCGTTGGTAATATGTGTCCATGCCAACGTGTTTTGTGCATCGGAAAAACGTTTTTGCAGTATTTTTTAATATATTATTATTTATTTTCTTTCACTATTGGGATCAAATTCAATTTAAATTAATCAAATTCTAAAAAAATTAACGTAAAATTAATTAAAAAAATAAAAAAATCAAATCAAAATTACATTAAAATTAATTCAAATATTAAAAAAGTATATGTTTGTAGGTTCAAAAATTGCATGAATAATAAAAACTAAAAACTAAAAACATTGTCTCAGCATACTTGTCTGGTATGATCATAGGGACATGAGCATAATGTGCCAAGAGAGAATTTGAACATTATTACGAGCTGCGTTGAAAGAAATATGAGGTTGCTTCAAACAGAAACGACCATTTTTCTGATGGCTCCAAAAAATTGATTGGAAAAAGAGGAGCAGAAAATAACAAGATGGAGAACCAAACAGGCAAGCCATAAGAAGTTCCCCACTTGTATATGGGACCACCAGAGCAAGTGGGAAACTTTCTATGGCTTACTCTTGTATATGTTTGGTTCTTGATCTCGTCATTTTCTACTCCCTTTTCCCAATCAATTTTCTAGAATCACCAAAGCAAGGGTTATTTCTCTTTGAAGCAACCTCATATGTTTTCGATGCAACTCGTAACAATGTTCAATTTTTCTCTTTGCACATTCTGCTCATGTCCCTACTCTTGGATTCGAGGTCCTCAAACGCAGTCGAAGAAAATTCTTGCACCTAAGCTCTTCTATAGTCTTCTCATAATCTTCCTTTTCTTTCTTCACTGCTTCAATAGCATATTGTAATTCTGAAATATACAGTAAATTTAATATCAAACATACCTACAATATAAATACAAAGTTCTAACATAGTTTTATGTCATTTTGAATAACAAAAAACAGACAAAGAACAACTCTCCAACATTATGCATTCTTCAATCTTGAATTTCGACTTCAATCTTAAATCCTAAATTCTAACAACACTAATGTTTTGATTTATGTCCTAAAACTCGTAAATTGTAAATATAATTCATTGACCGTTATTAATAAAGTGTTATTATTATATTTTCAATAAATGTTATTTATATTATTAATTTTATCTTAATAACTCAAATATGATAAACTAACATCCTAAGTTGTTTGATGAGTCTTGAACAATATGTAGAGACATGCAGAGATCAATGTTCGAGATCAGCTTAAAAGGTTTATAGTATAGAGATAAGGTTGGGTACTTTATCCTGGTAACACTATGGATAGGGCTCACTTTGTATTTGATACAAACGCAATGATCCAACGTGTTCGTGTAGGTGACATGCGAGTGAGTGTATCCTATGTAATAAGTTTGCATAAGATCGGACCACGAAATAGTAACCATTAGATGTAACTCTGTTAACTAGTTAAGTTTCTATTTTATTAGGATGATCTAGGTAACTTAATCTTAATCTTGGGTGTATTATGAACTCCTGTTCGCGAGAGATTGTCCTTTGATTTATATGAGTGAGAGTGACCAAATCGCTGACTCAATATGCTTATCATTTTGGGGACAAGACCGAGTGGAGAGCTGAGAACATAATTACACAAGATGAAATTCACTATTCCCTACTTTATGGTAAGTAGATGAGTGTTCCCTTAAATGGTGTCTCGGGGACTTGGACAAAGGGCCCTACCCTCTTATGGCACGAAGTTTACTGGTTGGACCATAAACAAATTGTTCATTAGAGGAGCACTGATATTTAAGGACTAGAGATGATCTAGGGGTAAATCAGTAATTTGACCAAACTAGTACGAACACTCATGAAGGACTAACTTAATGTTATTGGTTTATATTTATGGACACAGAAATAGATCTACAGTGAGAAGAGTTCAGTTGTGAGTATTTAGTGGAGTGTACACACATTTAACAAATATTGATTACTGTGGTTAACGAGTTTAGCCAATTAATCTAATATCGTTGTACCTTCTGATCTGTAGATCCATTAGGTTCCCTTCCTAGCTCGTAAAGGATAATGAAATTTATTTACATTGGTTGAAATTTAAAATGTTCAAATTTACTTTGAGAATTAGTATAATGTATAGTGATACATTATAATATAAAGTTTATCAAACTTTATTATATAAATTTAATTTTGAATATGATTCAAAATTAATTTATTAGAGATAAAACATTTGACTGAATTCAAATATTAATTTAATGTAAATTGGATTTATATTAAAATTATTGGTTATGAGAGAAACTTATATTTAAATATGATTCCAATTTAATTTAAGTTAAATATAAGATATTTAATTTAGCTATTAATTAATTGGAAAATTAATTAGAGAAATTTTCAAAAATAGTAAATTTTACAAAATACTTACAACCTGTAGCAAATTCTATCATTTATTGTCGTTGATATGCTATAGTGACAAAAGACTATCATTGATAGAATCCAAAATTTTGCTATAGCTTGTAAATATTTTAATTTATTTTGTTATTTTTAAAAATATCCCAATTAATTAATAGTTTATTTTATTTAATTAAATTAATATAAAACATAAGATATTGAAGAAATATTCGTTAAATAAGATTTAAATGAAATATTAATGAAATATTATTTAATTAATTATTAACTAATTGATTAATGGTTATTAATTAGTTGATTTGAAATTTTTATCAATTTAATATTTTTAAATTAATAGAATCTCATGATTATCTCCTACTCCACGAAGGGAAGAGAGTTATAAATACACAGAAGAAAATAATTTTTCTTTAACGGATGATTTTGTTTTTCTGAAAAATAGTTTCTCTAAAAAATCTCACTTTGACGGGCATAGTGTCTCAATTTGGAGATTTATTTTGAAGATTCAGAGACGCCAAACAAGTAAGTTATTCTTTCTCTAATCTATAATTAGAAAACATGCTTAGCCTTTAAATCTTAATAAGAAAACTAGTTTCTTAATTATTTTTGCCAATGTACTGGTATTTTGGGATTCCCAAATTAAATTGAGGAATGTTTTAGTAAAATCTTTCGTTGTCATAGAGCTTTTATCCCTTCAACTAAAATTGACCATTAAATCGAAATCTAAATACTAAAACTAATTTGAAATCTTAAATTATCTTCATGCACGAAACGTTCCTCAACTTGCACTCTTTACAGTAAACACTCAAACAATATTCGAAGAATCGAGAGCTCATCATCCATGGATTTCAACGGTAACAACAAGAACAACATGGTAAAACCTTACTTTTATTTTAGTTAAAGTTTCCATGGATTTTAACAAGAATAACCGAACGCTTATTTTCTTCAAATTTACACATACAACAAAAATTTACACATACAATTTTCACATAAATTACACATACATATACTACACATACAATCTAAAATTTAAATAACACATAATATCAATATACTTTGCAGTCGGCAACTACGAAGGAAAAATGACGTTGTGCGACGAACGGAGATGGACGATCAGTGACACGAACAACGAACGGCGACGGCGACGTATCTTCTTTCTTTCTCTCTGTTTTCTTTCTCCTTTTCTTTTTGTGTTCTGTGAACACAGTACAAATAGGGTCAGGACTTGCAGACGCAATTCGAAGTCGTCGGCAAGTAGGACTATCCCTAACGCCATAAAGTGACACGTCGACATTAGTATAACCAAAGCCGACATTTCACCAATGGCGTCAAGGCAAATTAAGTTCTAAAATTTATTATTTAGACATTCTCCAACGTGGTCACGCGTACGTCAGCCTTACTCTAAAGAATTGCCGACGTACTGTACAAACGTCGGGAAAAGTGTAACATTTATATCATTATTTAAACCTTCGCCGACGTCTTGCTCCGCTGCGTCGGGAATAGTTCAACGGTCTCATAATTATGTCAACATGTCCTGACATGTTTCTCTATATGTCGGGGATGCTCACGAATTAAAATAATTTATTAAATTACCTTTCCCGACGTGCTTCTCCACTATGTCGGGAAATATTTTAATGATAAATTTGAAATATGAAAAGGGCGAACAAAGCTCGACATGATGGATTACGACGTCAAAGCCGACGCTGCATGACTTGCGTTGGAATGAGTATATTTTTTCGACATGTTGTTTGTCGACGCCTGTCAGGATGTCAGAAAACCTCCATTTTCTTGTAGTGAAAGTGAGAAATTTTATACAATTTCTCAAATTTCGCGGTAAGAATAGTCTTCTAAAAAAGATTTTTTTTTAAAAAAAATATTAATTAAAATTATTTTTCTTCGTATCAAATCTCGAACTCCAAAAGTTGTGATCTCTCATTTTAAGATTCTAGAAAATTGGACTCCCAAATTCCCTAGATTTC